>CM064540.1:23023575-23333575 GCA_032716605.1 Paralithodes platypus
TGATTTTTTTTTGAGGAGACTGAGCTTGCATTCCATGAGTGGCAGAGTGGTTAGGAGTAGCAGATTCTACCGACATTCTGCCTGTTCAGATATGGGCTCATGGTTGAGTGTCCCATATCTTGGGGGGGGTGTGACGCCTCCCGGCGTTAGCAGAATGGTTGCGTGGGGCATTGCAGCTCGCTAGCGCTCGCCAGGATGGGGGGATGGGCTACAGTTGTCCTAGAATGATCTGCTTTATTTAATTAGTGTCGTGTTGCCACAGACAGTCTAGAAATGGTCTTTGTTTTGGTCTGTGACCGCGCCTTATATTTTATATTCGCTATAATATAAATGTTGCTTGTGTGGGAGGCGAGCGAGAGAGGGTGAGGGAGTACACCTGGCAGCGGTGTGAGCTATGACGCGGCTCGCTTGGTCGCTGACGGCGTTGGCGGCCGGGTCGTCAACTAGTCCCTTCCCGTCGCGGCCTCGTGTTCTTTACCAGCTCAGAGCTTGCCTGGCACGCGTATCGCCTACATCCTTTGCAATTCTGTCCCCCATACTCGCCACTTTGCATACTATTTCTCTCTCTCGACTTCTCCTTTCTCATTCTCTAATCTTTATTAAACTCAACATCCCTTCTGGTTTCAGCATAGACGTTCACCGTCGACCAGTCGTATTGTACGCGAAGCTCTCAGATATTTCCATGTATTAGGTTAAGGAGGTATTATGCTTTATTGAGGTTTGAGAGACGGACTTTTCCGTATGTGTCCTCTCTCGGGAAGGTTGTAGACCGGTATATGTCTCCCTGGCAAGGTGTCGAGTGATTCTTCTTGGTTATCTAAAGCTAGACTAGGGGTAAGGTTACTGTGTCGTTGTCTCCGGTGTGTGCAGTGTTAGCTAAAGCCCTGCACGACATCGACAGGTACTGTGGGAGCCTAAGTTGTCTTCGGGTGGGTTTACTTTGCGAGCACAGCGCTGTGGTGTGAGAGAGCCATAGCCTATCCCTCACAACATAGTGCTGCCTCTTTGTGTTGACTTCTGAGGGATCGCCAGGATAGAGCTAGGTACTAGAGACCTAGATTTATCAAGAGAGCATTTCCCGTCATATAACGTAATCTTCATTATACCACCTTCGGACAACGTTAGGCTACGAGCCGCATGCTCGCCCATTGTTGCCCTGCCTTGATACCCCAGCTAGACTTTATTAACTGAGCAGACACTGGTTAGAGATAAGCCCCATTATTATATGTATGCAGCATTATTATTCACTGCACTTTTGAGCCGAGGTTGTTGTTGAGTTGCACAACCCTAGTAGGCTGTTGCGTTGTGTCACGAAGCATTTCTTTAGTTGTCGAGCATTACTACCTTTGTGCAGTCTTTATTATTCGCCTGCCTATTATTACTATATGTCCTAGCATTTATTGTGACCCGTTATTCTGCATTATAATTGTTCAAGATTCTTTACGAACATCTTCCCAGCATCAGACTTATTTCAGAAGTTTCCAGTTGATGTTGCAGGACTAGCATTGCACTTTCTTTAATACAGGAGTGCCAGTTATTTGAGTATCTACCGTAACGTTAATTAATCACGTTAACTATCTTTTCTTTGTGTAACATAATCGAGTAATCTTTTACTGTTTGAGAATAGGCTGTTTCATTGAGCGTCAGCCTAGTGTGTGTGCACCAGTTACCGAGTCATAGGATACCTCGTTGTCCAGGCACGACTCAGGGCGGTAATGGTGTTTTGTTTTCCAGTGTTTAAGGCAGGGGTTGGATCTAGTGTTACCGTTGTTGCATTTTGCCATTATCTAGTCCAATGTTGAAGAGCCCTGTGTCTTTGAGAACCTGGATCGTAACACTGCAGGGACAACGCCCAACGCAACAATCTATTATTAGTTCCCTTGAATTTCCTCATGTAAATTTGAGGCTTGTGGTCAATCTCAAGAATGAATTCTCTACCCATGAGGTAAAAATCAAACCTTTTTGATACCAAAGAGCATGGCAAGGCACTCCCTTTCGATGGTAGAATACCGGCTCTCCCGATCAGCTAGTTTCCGACTTGCATTCGCAACAGGGAAGGGATGACCGTCCACGTACTGAAGCAACATTGCACCCAGTCCATAGTCTGAGGAATCTGTTCTTAACACAAAAGGTAGAGAAATATCAGGCAATTTCAGTATAGGGTCAGATGAGAGGGCCGATTTGAGCTTGTCAAAGCAGTTTACAGCACTTTCACTCCAGGCAAGAGGTTCCCTAACACCCTTTCTCAGCATATCAGACAAAGGACTCGTCAATGTGGAAGCCTGTGGAATGAACATCCTATAAAATGAAACCATTCCTAAGAAGGATCGTAAGGTCTTCTTTGTGTATGGGGGAGGAACGTCTAAGATGGCCCTTTTGCTCTCAATGGGTCTAATGAATACTCCATTTATGTCATAACCTAGATACTGAATGGAGTCACACCCAAACCTACATTTACTAGGCTTAACTGTAAGGCAATTATCAGATAGGCAGCTCAAGACAGATCTAAGGGCCGAGATATTCTCCTCCCAGGTCTCCGCATAAACTAGAATATTATCAAAATAAAAGGCAACATTCCTTAACCCTGCTAACACTATGCGCATAAGGCAGATGAATGTGGCACATGCAGTCACCTGACCAAAGGGAAGTCTACAGAATTCCATAAGTCCCTTGGGGGTAGCAAAAGCAGTTAATGGCATAGCTTCATCAGTAAGAGGAATTTGATAATAAGCTTTGGCTAGGTCTAGTTCTGTAAAGTACTTTGATCCAGTAAACTTGTGTAGGTCATCGTTAATAGTACACATAGGTTCTGCATGAAACTGAGTGATAGTGTTAACATTCCTGTAGTCTACAGCCATCCTGTAGGAACCATCCGGCTTCTTAACCCTTATTTAGCGGCGAGCAACATAAGTCGAGTTAAATAAAGCTGGACTATGTGGCGGCGCTCGACATAACTCGAGTGGCAATTTCAGCACGTAATGTGGCTGAGAGAGAGAGACAAGTGGTGGCAGGAGACTAGCGAGCGTATGACTGCTCCAGACCACCGCGGCGAACCTACTGACAAATCTCAGCTCCCTCCTCCCTCTCTCACTCGCTACATACTCAATTATGTACTGAAAGTACCGAATTACCTGCTTTTTGCACTCGCGTTGCACGGTTATTGCAAGAAAACTATCCATCATACAAGGATCGTTATGGTGTCATTCGAAAGCTCTGTTTATGCCCTTTCAGGGATAGGTACTTGTTTTACGTTCTGGGTCTTATTTAGGCATGAAAATGATCACGTAAACAGCCCTATTTTGGCTAAAAACACCCCGCTGTGCGGTACACATAAATAAACCGCATAGGCCGCTCGTAAGGTGTTAATCATCACGACAGGTGATGAATGAGGTGACTGAGATGGTCTTATTATTCCTTGCCGAAGCAAGGTTTCCACCTCTTCTTCAAAGTAGGATTGTAAGTGAACAGGGACTGGATAATGCTTTGATTTAAAGTTTTCAGTAGTATGCAACTTTATGTCATGATAGAGAGTGGAGGTACACCCGGGAAGTGTAGAAAATACCTGATTATACTCTGTAACTAATCCTTTAACATCATTTACCTGTTTAGTATCCAATTGTGGGGATAAGTCAAACTCACCGGTGTCCTCTACCTCAGATATTAAAGGGAATTCTTCAGGCTCTGCTTCAAAATCTAGGGCTAGGGACTCGCACGTATGAACTGTAAGAAGAGTCTCATTAGAATGATCTAAACATGGGATAGAATCTAAGTTGCATGCGACTTGAGCCTGGACTCTACGATGATATCTCTTAAATAAATTCACATGGTACTGCTTAGGGCGGCCTTTCTCCTCTATCAAGTAAGTTACTTTATTCTTACATTCAAGTACTTTATATGGGCCACTCCAGGACATCAACAATTTACGTGTGTCATCAGGAAAAAGGACAAGGACTTCATCACCAGCTTTAAACTGTCTATCTTGTGCCTTCAAGTCAAAATATGCTTTATATCGTTGACTACTAATATCTGCATTCTGGGTGGCAATCTTGGCACAATCTTCTAATTTCTCTCTTAGCTCTATTAGTGGAGCAGATAACTGCAAATTTCAGGAGAATCGTTCAAATGGTGATGCAAGCATGAAATTTGGTACATGTACCCTTCAAGGTCCATTCTTCTTAGAAATACCGCTGGCCACGCAAAAATCCAAGATGGCGGTCATTTTTCAAGATGGCTGCCGTGCCTGACCATATATTGCTTAATTTTTGTTTAATTATTACCTGGTGAACATTTTAAGAGAAACTGTTTCTTGCTAACCAGATTAATGAGAAGCACTGTTTTAATCATTGTCATAGTCTATAATTGGAATTTTAGAATGGCATCCAAGATGGCGTCCATTAATTTCATATGTTCATATCTAAGCAACTACTGAACATATATACATGATTTTTGGTGTGCACATACATTCTTTGGGTCAGATAATCCAATGGAGCCATTTTCACATTTGTTAGTAAGGACTGAGGCAGTGATGAGATCTTGCAAATATAATAGTGATGTCAACACACAACCAGGGCACACTGGTAACATTGCTGCTGTGCAACTCAGCATGGGGTTCAGTGTCAGCTTATTTTACTGTACTATACTATAAGTTGTAGTGTAGTTTAATTTATTGTCCCAAATGCTTTCTAACAGCCCCATATCAATTAGCTACTAGACAGTAGTTGGTAGTTAGTAGATAGAGTTAGATAACCGCACCTGAATTGACAGGGTGTGCCAGCGCGGGAGAGCCGAGCCAAGGGTAAGGGGGCTATACATGACTTGCTCATGTACTTACCTGGATGGTGTACAGATCACACGGGACTTAAATGGCACTGGATGAATAATCGGGCTAGGTGTAGGTCACCCGAACCTAGTTGTATCCCATAAAGTAATGTGTGTGTAATTTCGTTAACTCCTTGCGACATATATGACGCGATGGCGTCATATGAATAAGTCCACCAAAAACTCATATGACGCGATCGCGTCATATGGACTTATCTCTATACCTCTCCCATAAGTTTATGACGCAATTTTGCGTCATATGAGCTCAGTAAGTCCGATAAGTTACCATACGATAAAACCGTTGCTGGCAACCTCAGCCTCCTGCGATAATTCTAACGGCCGCAGTGTTGTTGTGAGTGTAGTGCGAGGCAGTGGCAATGATCCTGGGGCTCCCGCCTCCTCGGACTTACTGGAACATATGTCTGGGGAGTTTTAAGGTGGTAAAAGGATAAACCCTCGGCCTTAATCAGAAAGCAAAATGGCAGGTTCAAAATCCCTTGACCAAGCCCATGAGCAGGCCAATGCCATCATCAAGGCTGATGGTGGAGCCATTGGGCTCACTGAAGACCCAGCAGCACTTAGGCGATGGATGGTTGCTGGTCCTGAGGTAAGCCGTTTGGTGTCCCTGTATGAACAAGAGGCTCAAGCTAAAGAGTCAAGTGAACACACAGCTCAACACAAGCAAACACCGCAGGCACAGCTGACTTTCCTGGAAAGAGTCAATAAGCTGTCTCTGACTTTGCAAGAGTTGGGCAGTCCTTTCCAGGATGACAGTCAAGAGCTGTATTCTATTGACAACAAAGACATAGCTCACCCCAGCTCAGTGGAACTTCTGCAGATTCACTTGGAGAGGCCAAACTAAATTCCAGGACTTTTCTGAAGCCTTAGCAAATAATCCAGTTTCCTTCTATGAGTCAATCAAGAGGAACAAAACTGACTTCTTCAGGCAAGAATCTGCTCCTATTAAGCACTCAAAGCAGAAGCTTCTGAAGGAGGACTACAAGCTCTTCTCAAAGCTGTTCATCTCCTGTCAGAGCAGACAGTGTGATCTGCAGGAGTTCTTCCAGCATGAGAATCAGGCATTCCCAGCTGCACTGAGTGAGGGTGGAAGGCTGTACACTTGCCAGAAGTCTCAACTGACCTCTATCTTGGAGACTCATGTTACATCAACAGACGAAGAACCAGAGACCGATGTCCTGATTGTAGATGGGTCTGCTTTGGTCCATGTCTTGCCACCAAAGAGAGGAAAGACCTTTGAGGGCTATGCAACTCTGGACTTCCTGCCATTTATTCAGAGCTATGCTACGAAGTACAAAGGAGTACAAAGGAAATCAAGCAACAACAGATCTAGTGACCCTTCTAGGTTGCTTTTCCTCCAAAACACTGAGGATCAAGTGTCCAAACAGTGGTTTAGAGTGGGTAAGGGAACATTGGAAAGGGAATTACTGCCCTGGAACTAATGTCCGTGGCAGGATTAGGAAGTTAGTAGGGGACAGATGGGTTAGTAACTGAGGGGGGGATAAAATAAAGTTATTCATTTACAAACGCAGTCAGTCGCGGGTTTGATGAGAGATATTTGTCTAGGCGGAGTTTAAATGCATTAACGGTGATGCAGTCTATAACGTTTCGGGGAAGCCCATTCCACAAGTTGACAACTCGATTGAAGAAGAAATTCTTAGATTCGTGGGAGTTAAAAGATTTACCAATAATTTTGCAACTGTTTCCCCGCGTGTAATTAGATTGGTCGATAGTGAAGTACTTACTACAGTTCATATTGTCGATGCCTTTGATGATTTTGAACACTTGAATTAAGTCACCTCTTAATCTGCACTGGGTTAAAGGAAATAGATTTAATTCTCTAAGACGCTCTTCGTATGGTTTGTTCTTTAGGCTAGGTATCATTTTGGTAACTCTATGTTGAACTCGTTCTAGCTTGTTTATGTCTTTTTGGTAATAAGGGCACCAGGATTGAACGCAGTATTCCAGAAGAGGGCGGACTAAGGAATTGTAAAGGGTTAGGATAACTTCTTTGGATTTATGCTCAAATGACCTGCCTATAAAGCCAATTATTTTGTTTGCCTTCTTAACAACTTCTGAACTTGTTGACTCGGTTTTAGGTTACTCGATATTGTTACTCCCAGATCGGTTTCTCTGTTTACATTCTTAAGCTGAGTGCCATTCATCGAATAGTTTGCTTTCTGATTTAGGTATCCGATATGTAGTACTTTACATTTATCCGCATTGAAACTCATTTGCCAAATTTGGGCCCAACATGACAATTTATCTAGATTGTGTTGCATATCGTTAACTTGTTCTTTTGAGAGTACGCTATTTGCAATTTTTGTATCGTCAGCAAATTTTGAGAATGTACAGGTGAGGCCCTCATCTATCTCGTTGATGTAAATTAGAAAGAGAATTGGTCCTAGTACCGATCCCTGGGGTACCCCGCTACTTACATTGGTCCGTTTAGATGCTTTACCGTTTATGACTACTCTTTGCTTTCTGTCGCTGAGCCAATTTTCTATCCATTTCAACACACCGTCTTGTATTCCATGCGCTTTTACTTTTAGCAGTAAACGTTTGTGGGGAACTTTGTCAAAGGCCTTTTGAAAATCAAGGTATATAATATCTACAGCTTTACTCTCATCGTAGAGGTTGAGGATATCGTGGAAGAAGTCTAAGAGGTTTGTTAAACAGGAACGTTTTTTACGAAAGCAGTGTTGAGTATCTTTAACCCTTATTTAGCGGCGAGCAACATAAGTCGAGTTAAATAAAGCTGGACTATGTGGCGGCGCTCGACATAACTCGAGTGGCAATTTCAGCACGTAATGTGCTGAGAGTGAGACAAGTGGTGGCAGGAGACTAGCGAGCGTATGACTGCTCCAGACCACCGCGGCGAACCTACTGACACAAATCTCAGCTCCCTCCTCCCTCTCTCACTCGCTACATACTCAATTATGTACCGAAAGTACCGAATTACCTGCTTTTTGCACTCGCGTTGCACGGTTATTGCAAGAAAACTATCCATCATACAAGGATCGTTATGGTGTCATTCGAAAGCTCTGTTTATGCCCTTTCAGGGATAGGTACTTGTTTTACGTTCTGGGTCTTATTTAGGCATGAAAATGATAACGTAAACAGCCCTATTTTGGCTAAAAACACCCCGCTGGGCGGTACACATAAATAAACCGCATAGGCCGCTCGTAAGGTGTTAAGTATGTTATTTTCCTCTAAGTGATTTACGAGTCTGTCTCATATGACCGTTTCTAGCATTTTACATACAACTGAGGTTAAGCTAATTGGACGATAGTTACTGGGTAGGGATTTGCTGCCTTTTTTTAATATCGGTGTTACGTTGGCTAGCTTCCACTGATCAGGTATAGTTCCAGACTGCAAGGATTTATTGAATAGTAATGTCAGTGGTTTGGAGAGCTCATCCTTAGCTTCCTTCAGAACTCTAGGCGAGATTGTATCAGGTCCAGGCATTTTATTTACCTTTAGTTTATCTAAACAATTCAATACTTCTCTCTCTGTAACGGTGATATTACTTAGAACATCTGAATTATCAATCTGAATCGGCGATGGTGTAGGGATATCACTGAGGTCTTCTGTTGTAAAAACTGATGCAAAGAAGGTATTGAGGGCATTACTCATCTGTACTTCGTCTTTGGTGTATTCTCCATTTTCATCGACTAACGGTCCCACAGTTGAAGTAACTACTTTTTTCTTTCTGATATAACTATAGAATTCTTTCGGGTTTGTTTTACTTTGATTCGCAATATGTAACTCTAAGGTCTTTTTACTTTGCTTAATTAACTTTTTTGGCTTTGCGTCGTAGCTTTACAAATGTCACCTGTTCTTCGTCATTTTGTGAGGATTTTAATCTATCATTAGCAAATTTTTTAGCAAGCAGGCAGTTTAAAATATCTTTATTCCACCATTTGGGCTTATTATTATGGCCTGGACGCCGTATTTTCGATGGTATGCAGTCTTGCACCGCTTTTAGGTAGGTGGTTTCGAATAACTTCCAAGATGTATTTAGGTCGTTATTGTTAATTAAAAAGCTCCAGTCAGTTTCTTTAAACATAGCTCTAAGTTTATGGAAGTTTGCTTTCTTGAAATTAGGGACTTTTTCGATGCTACTATTTGGTTCGTTACTAGTAAACTTTAAAGTGAAAGTTATCGTACGATGGTCGCTGTTACTGAATTCATCACCAACATTCAAATTCTCTATTAATTCTTCTTTTGTTGCAAGTATAATGTCAAGAACGTTATTACCACGGGTCGGCGTTCGAACAAATTGATAAAGCGAACTCTCTTGCAAGTTCGTATACAAGTCATGTCCGGAGTGTGAAGTAAGAGTATCGCCCCACTTGGTCACAGGTAAATTAAAGTCGCCAAAAATTACGGTATCTTGTGAGTTACTTACATCTGCAATTTGTTCGTAAATTTCTCGGTCAGTTTGCGCTGATTGAGCTGGAGGTCTGTATATTAATGCAAGTATGATTTTTGTACCTTTATTATTCTTTATTAGCACAAAAGATGCGTCGACGTTCACAATTTGAGGTTTTGACAAGAGGGTAGGGTTAAGACTTTCTTTGATATAAAGTAAAACGCCACCTCCATTTCGATTTATTCGTCTTTTCTCAAACATTACATAACCGGGAAGTGAATACTCTGCTAAAAAGTCTCTATCATCTGTATAGAGCCAAGATTCTGTTATGCCAATCACATCATAATTTTCTGTAAACACTAGCTCCTCTAAATCTGAAAATCTATTGCGTATGCTACGAGCGTTTGCATAGATTTTTTTTTATTTTAGAACTCACGGAACGCTCTTTAATAATATTTTTGGTTCTTGTCGGATCTACATTTATGTTCATGGCTGTCCTCGGTCCTCGCTGTCTTCGGTCCTTATCGCTGGTGGTCCTCGGTTGCCTCTGTTTTTTTCTTGGCGTTGGACAACAAGTACAAGACAACACATCTTGTCTTTGATGTGTACAACCCTTCCAGCCTCAAAGCCGAGACCAGGTCTCAACGTGGCCAGGGAGGAAGACGCAAGGTGACAAACAAGAACAGCATTCCATCCAATTGGCGTAACTTCCTTAGGCATAATGACAACAAGACGGAGTTGTTCCAGTTCCTGGCAGACAGGGTTGCCCAAATGTCTGCACCAAACTTGGTAATTGTCACAAAGGGATCTGCAGTCCTCAGCACTCATGAAACTGGTCATCAAGGACTGGACAAGTGCTCTCATGAGAAAGCTGACAGCAACATCTTTGTGCATGCCAAATATACTGCAGAACATGGGAGCAAAGCCATCATGGTCAAGGCAAATGATACAGATGTTGTGGTCATTGCAGTGAGTGCATTTCCAGCCCTTCAGAGTTTGGGGCTAGAGCAGTTATGGGTGGCATTTGGTCACGGTCAAAGCCGGCGCTGGATCAGTGTGCATGGCCTGTATCGCTGTATGGGGCAGGAGAAGGCTAAAGGCATGTTATTCTTTCATGCCTTCACAGGGTGTGACACTGTTTCAGCCTTCCGTAACAAGGGAAAGAAAACTGCCTGGCAGACATGGGATGTTTGTCCAGAGGCCTCCCCTGTCTTCTCCAAGCTGAGCCAGTACCCTCTTACAGTGGAAGATGGTGACCTGTGTGACGCTCCTGCATAGTAGCCACGTGCGGGCATGCGCGAGTGTCGGCTGCCCAGCCGTTTAGAAACCGGCTGGCGGCAACCGGCCGGCCGGCTTTTCCTTAGTATATATCCTACGACAATGTAACTAATGTCTGGGATATTCTTATGTTGTTTCACAGCTTGAAGCTGCCCTTATTCTTAACCAACGCATCTTAGTATATTTTTTTCTCGATAGTTGATTGTTTCATTATAATATATAAGATGTAAGTCTAGTGAGAGTGGGAGGAGACGAGCGGGAGAGAGAGACCGGCTGGGGGACGTTGCTTTGCGCGGGCGCGGAGAGACTAGCTTGGGACGAGCCTGATGTTGCCAATCTGATCGCAACGTTAGGCTTAGTTTCGACTCACGCAAGGGGTAGAGGATTTTGACCCGGCAACGGTGTTGAGTGTTGCCAAGCATGGGATGTATTTCGCATGCCTAGGGTGGGGTCCAGACAGATTCAAGACTCAGAGCTCACCTCACTGTCGTACCCTTCGGACCCCCTTGATATCTATCCCTCTCAACCCCACTTAGAAACTTTCTCTCTTACTTTGTATACCTTCTTTCCACTACTTCACCAATCTATTTAATTATCCCATCCCCTTGATAGACCTTATATCTATTATTATATTAACGACGAGCTCTCAGATAATTAGATAGGATTTTGGGCCTTATGCAGAGATATAATTGTTAATGAGACCTAGGAAGCTTTTTTGTTGTCTCATATTTGGTGGTTTCATGCTTGCTAGTGTGTTCTTGTGGCAGGTGAGCAGGGGCTAGACCGGAGGGGAGGCTTTTTGTGATCCTTTAAGTAAAGTCTGCTGGTGCGAGTCCTGTGGACCCGCACGACTTTACTAGGATACCCGTGGGAGTCTGGGGGGCATTTTCTTGTCTGTATCCCTGTGTGTCTAGTGTTGTGTTGTGTGAGGGCCCTTGCCTAGTCCACTCAGCACTGCGCTAGCACGTCTTGCTTTTGTTTTAGGGTTGCCAGGAGAGAGTCAGATACTTGGGATCTGAGTCTCTCAAGAGAGCACCCTTTCAATTAGAGTAATTTGGCGCACAGACTTGGGAACGTCCCTAGGCTAGAGCAGGTGGCTCAGCCCGGGTATCCGAAGCCTATATCCTTCCGGCTAGACCTCTGCCACCTGGCAGATTAACAGCTAGGGGTTTATTATTTCTGCATGTTTGTTATTGTGCCACAGTTTACCGTTGTTGTGAGCATTGTGAGTCAGGGTGTGGCTTAGAGACTCTGTCCGAGCAGGCTTGCCTGACTAAGAGTGAGAAGCACACCTGTATGTGGTTATGTTGCGAGTTGCTGCCTTTATTTAATTATACCTATGCCATTATACACTGTATGGCCTATCACTAGTATTTATTCCTGCTTATGAGATAAGAGTTCTCTAAATCCGTAACTTACTTTCTTTGCTAAGCATCAGATCCTACAGTAGCCGCATGCAGTTTAGAAACCTGCATCTTGTCTACCTGTACGATGTTTTGAGGACTGTTTGCTTTCACCTTCTTTCACGCAGGGGTGATTAGTTGTATTAATTAACGTAACTTTAAATGTACTTTCTTCTAGTTTGTTATTAAATTGTTTCTGCAATTTAATTCCGTTATCTATCTTTTCCTTGAAGCTTTAAGTCAACTTAATTGGGTGATCTTTTATATAGCCTGCTTGACTATCAGCAGTCTATAGTGCGTGCACCCTGTAACCGAGTCATAGGATACCTTGTTGTCCAGGCAGGACTCTTGACGGTTTAGGGTGGTTTGTTGCCTGGGTTTATAGATAAGGGTTGGATCTAGCGTTTTCCGCTGTTGCTTGTTGCCGCATACCTAGTCCAATAGAAAGAGCCCAGTGTTTATATATCCCAGGACGTAACAAATGGCGACCTTGCATAGGATTTACTGAACAGAGGAATATAGTGGTCATTTGTTTTGAGATTCCTTATGATTAGAGGAATACAGTGGACATAGTTTTTTTTTTTTTTGGAGCAACCAATATAACACATTAAAGACTTTAAATAACATTAGTATATACATACTTGCATAGGAGATAAGGCACATTCTATAACCGTGATAATTACTGCAGTACACAAACATGTCTAATACATCAGAACACAGTGGTGGGTCAGGTCACGATATGGGCTCGGAGGGAGAAAGACCTGTGGAGTGGCTAGTCGATAGCGAGGAGGGTGCTAGAAGATTTTTAGAGGTGCCCCTTACCGCTGCCAGGGTGGTGAAGCTGAATAAGTATGGCTTAAAGTGTTTGGCAGGTCTTCAGGGTCACCAGGGTTTAAGTGGCATGAGGAAAGATCAGCTGAGGACTTTGATATTGGGTTTAGAAGGGAGAGACCTGGGTGGCGAGGCGACTGGGGGCCCCGGTCCCCAGCCCCCCCTCCACTCTACCCCCGTATCAAACGTCAGGGTGCCTGAATTTAGTACATACCCCCAAGTTGATGGTCAATGGCAGCGTGGAATTGAATCACAGGGACCCTCCCCATTAAATGCATCTTCCCCTCCTCAAGGGTTGACTCCAGATTTGTTGTTTCGGCTTGAGATGGCCAAGGTTGAGGCCGCCGAAAGACAGGTTAATGTGCAGGCTGAGGTTGCTAGAGCTCAGGTTGAGGCTGCTAGAGCTCAGGCTGAGGCTGCAGAGAGAACAGCTATACGAGAGGCTGAACTGCAGGCAGAGTCTACTAGGTATCGGGCTGACAGGGAGCTGGAGAGATCTCGAGTGGAGGTAACAGGGCGAAATATTGGGGGAGGTAACAGACATCGGGACCAATCATTGTCGCACCTGCTTAAACTAGTTCCTGTGTTCGATGAATCATGTGTGACTGAGTTTTTTATGCGATTTGAGAAGAAGTGTCAGGAACACCAGTGGCCTCAGGAAAAATGGGCAGCATTAGTTTCATCAAGACTCCTAGGAAAGGGGCTAAAAGCGTATGATGCACTACCTTTAGAGTCCTGTGTAGTTTATGATGAGCTAAAGAAGGCTGTGCTACGGGCCTATGAGTTACAACCAGAAACTTACCGCTTGAAGTTTCGGGGTGTTACTAAGGGCAAGGATAGTACCTTCCTAGAACACGCCCGGGACTTGTCTGATGCACTACGACATTGGCTGCGTTCTGAGAGGGCAGCTACTTTTGAGGAGTTGAGGGAGCTGGTTCTCTTGGAGCAGTTCTTTAAGTGCACAGGCGGGGACTTAACATTATATATAAAGGAAAAAAATCCTAGAACTCTCCAGGAGGCAGCAGAAATGGCTGACCTCCGACTATCATTAATTCGAGGGTGCGAAGCAGCAGCTAGGAGTGAGTCGGGTGCAAAGGATCGTACCCCTCCCCCTCCCAAGAATTTTGATACACATAAATACACAAAACCATGTAGCACTGACAATAAAACTGAACATAAACCAAATACCGTCCCGTATAAGAAGTCTAATGGTACCTCCCACTCCCAAGGGAAACCAAAGAGTAAAGAGTGCTTTGCATGTCACAAGGAGGGTCACTTTGCAAATGCTTGTCCGAACAAGCCACCAAACAAGGTTGTGTCATTGGCCCGCAGCATAGGGGTGTCGCCTATATCTTCTGAGTTTGCCCAGGGTAGTTCGTCAGAGGTTGGGACACAGCCTGTGTTCAAGAGTCCGGAAGGCTCGAACCCTGTCCGCGACGTCTTTGGGGGTCATAGAGGGCATGGTTTTGTGAGGTGGGCTGGCGAAAGGCGAGGAGTTAAGCTATTGCGTGATACTGGGGCTTCTCAGACCTTGTTAAGGAACTTTACTGGTAGACCGATTAACGCTGCTCGGGTGGTGGTAGTTCAGGGGTCAATGCTACGAAGTCCTACCCGCTGGTGCGGATGGAGCTGGAGGTGGGTGGTGTGGCGAAGGAGCTGGATGTCGGAATTGTAGAGAACTTGCCTGTTGGGGGCGTCGACCTCCTCCTCGGCAACGACTTTGCGGTGCCTGCTTCTAAGGTTTCACCCTTGGTCGTTGCCGAGAAGGCGGCCGACGTTAGTAGGGAGGAACAGGAGCGGGTTGAGAAGTGTAGCGTACAAACCATGGCATGTGTTGTGACGCGTTCTCAGACATCCGGAGCCTTGCAGCCACCACCTCAGTCTATCAAACCGCGGAGGAAAGGTCACAAGAAAACGGGAAGTGTTGGTCAAATGGAGAGTTTTGAGCCGGCAGTGTTTCTTGGTGACTCATTATTGGCACCTATGTTAGAGTCTGGAGAGGCCCCAGGACCTGTCACAGCTAGTGAGGAGGTAGGGCAGGAAGAGACTCCGAGGCAGCAACGTTACACACGGAGAGAAAAAAGGGTTGCTCAGTTTGATATTGGGGGAGGACTTGGGTTGCTTCGGAAGCATCTAGACAGGTTGGTTCCCTCAGATATTTGTAAACTGCAGTTGGAGGATCCGGAACTTCAGAAGTGTGGTAATGGTGCTGTCGAGATCAAACACGAGGACGGGGAAACATGTCATGTGAACCTGTTGGAGGAGTTTGTGAGGCAACCACCTGAGCAGCCTACTGTCCCAGCGTTGGTCTGCCGCGGCCAAGGTGGAGGAGAGGGGGGCAGTAGGGCACAGGTGGAGGAGAGTAGGGATTGTCATGTCTCGGCGGAGCAGTGGGCGGGGGACACGAGTCTGGTGGCTGTGGAAGCGCTAGAGCACCTGCCTGAGCAGCAGTGTGCAGCGCTCCAGCACCAGCTCGGTTCATACCCCACTGGTCGTGCCAAGCCCCTGAGTCTCACAACTCGGGCGGTGCAAGATGTTCCGCGGGCAGGTCACGTGGATGTTGAAAGACCGTTAGCCTCGTTGTTTCGGTGGTTCAAGGTGGGCGACGAGGCTTTGGCATGGTTGCCAGGTCAGGGTCGACCCATGGCTGCCAAGGGTGGTGGTCAAAAGGAGGACTTTGAGCAGATTGGTGAGGTTGGCTGTGGCATAGAAGTGCCCAGTCGTCGCATAGCCTCCCAATGCTGCTCTAGTCATTTGCAACAGCCCTACCATAGACCGACTGTATCTGGCCATGTCGCTAAAAGCGGTGATGCTGCGCAGGCAGATGTTGTCGTAAGAAATGCGGGGGTGTGCATGTACGGTATCGGCGGGGAAGCCTTAGCAATAATGAACTATGGGAGTGACTGCACAGGTGGTACTGATTGTCCCTCTCATGACCTGGCTGTTCTAGGGACGAAGGTGGAGAAGGAGGGAGACTACAGGTTAGAAGCTGCGGTCTCTGCTGGGTTGTGGGAGGGCACTAGGCATGTTGTTCGTGGAGACAGTGCAAGGCAGTTGTTTACTAGGCTATGGCAGTACTTTCGCATATTTGTTGCTTCTCCAGGCCTGATGTACGGGGTAGAATCCGACATGCAGGCTGGAGATAGTGCAAGGCTCAGTTTAATTCCCTACCGTATAAATCCTGCTCGACAGCCTGTGGTGCAAGCAGAGCTGGATTACGTGTTGACGAAGGGTCTGAGGGATAAGGAATGTCATGAGTGGTCGTTGCCTGTAACTTTGCAACCGGTGTTAAGTGGCAAGATCAGTGAGTGTGTTGATTGCGAGAGTGTGTGTGCATTATCCCTGACAGACGCCTATACCTTATCGAGAGTTGACGACACCATAGATCGCATCGGGGCTGCATCGCCTATCACGAAGGTAGAACTAGTGAAAGGTTATTGGCAGGCCCCGTTGCCGGAAAGAGCGAAGAGAAATGCCAGTCTTGTGATGAACTGGGCAGTTTATCAGTGCCAGGTGTTGTTTTGCTGCCGGGACACAAGTTGGATGTGTGGCATGCTAAGGGCACTGATAATGTTTTGGCTGATTGTTTGTCACGGGAGGGTTTGTTTGCAGGAGAACCCTCGCCGTTCAGTCAGTGTGTGTTGAGAGTGGAGTAACATAGGCTTGCCCCTGTAAGTGCAGCCGCCATAAACAAATTAAAAAAGCAAAAACCTTATAAAAACTCTTTATTTTTATAACGTGTAGAATTTTGTATAAGATGTTGTAGCAGTATCTAAGTTTAATGTTTTCGCTTATTGTCGCTAAGTTAGTTGAACTTGCTCAGTGGAGTGCAACAGTCTTTATTTTTTTTATATATAGTGTCTTGTGTCGCAACAGTGTGTGGTACTATGAGAAGCTTTCTGTTAGATATGAAGAACTTAGTTAAGTGTCTAATATCTTGGGGGAGGTGTGACGCTCCTGCATAGTAGCCACGTGCGGGCATGCGCGAGTGTCGGCTGCCCAGCCGTTTAGAAACCGGCTGGCGGCAACCGGCCGGCCGGCTTTTCCTTAGTATATATCCTACGACAATGTAACTAATGTCTGGGATATTCTTATGTTGTTTCACAGCTTGAAGCTGCCCTTATTCTTAACCAACGCATCTTAGTATATTTTATTCTCGATAGTTGATTGTTTCATTATAATATATAAGATGTAAGTCTAGTGAGAGTGGGAGGAGACGAGCGGGAGAGAGAGACCGGCTGGGGGACGTTGCTTTGCGCGGGCGCGGAGAGACTAGCTTGGGACGAGCCTGATGTTGCCAATCTGATCGCAACGTTAGGCTTAGTTTCGACTCACGCAAGGGGTAGAGGATTTTGACCCAGCGACGGTGTTGAGTGTTGCCAAGCATGGGATGTATTTCGCATGCCTAGGGTGGGGTCCAGACAGATTCAAGACTCAGAGCTCACCTCACTGTCGTACCCTTCGGACCCCCTTGATATCTATCCCTCTCAACCCCACTTAGAAACTTTCTCTCTTACTTTGTATACCTTCTTTCCACTACTTCACCAATCTATTTAATTATCCCATCCCCTTGATAGACCTTATATCTATTATTGTATTAACGACGAGCTCTCAGATAATTAGATAGGATTTTGGGCCTTATGCAGAGATGTAATTGTTAATGAGACCTAGGAAGCTTTTTTGTTGTCTCATATTTGGTGGTTTCATGCTTGCTAGTGTGTTCTTGTGGCAGGTGAGCAGGGGCTAGACCGGAGGGGAGGCTTTTTGTGATCCTTTAAGTAAAGTCTGCTGGTGCGAGTCCTGTGGACCCGCACGACTTTACTAGGATACCCGTGGGAGTCTGGGAGGCATTTTCTTGTCTGTGTCCCTGTGTGTCTAGTGTTGTGTTGTGTGAGGGCCCTTGCCTAGTCCACTCAGCACTGTGCTAGAACGTCTTGCTTTTGTTTTAGGGTCGCCAGGAGAGAGTCAGATACTTGGGATCTGAGTCTCTCAAGAGAGCACCCTTTCAATTAGAGTAATTTGGCGCACAGACTTGGGAACGTCCCTAGGCTAGAGCAGGTGGCTCAGCCCGGGTATCCGAAGCCTATATCCTTCCGGCTAGACCTCTGCCACCTGGCAGATTAACAGCTAGGGGTTTATTATTTCTGCATGCTTGTTATTGTGCCACAGTTTACCGTTGTTGAGAGCATTGTGAGTCAGGGTGTGGCTTAGACACTCTGTCCGAGCAGGCTTGCCTGACTAAGAGTGAGAAGCACACCTGTATGTGGTTATGTTGCGAGTTGCTGCCTTTATTTAATTATACCTATGCCATTATACACTGTATGGCCTATCACTAGTATTTATTCCTGCTTATGAGATAAGAGTTCTCTAAATCCGTAACTTACTTTCTTTGCTAAACATCAGATCCTACAGTAGCCGCATGCAGATTAGAAACCTGCATCTTGTCTACCTGTACGATGTTTTGAGGACTGTTTGCTTTCACCTTCTTTCACGCAGGGGTGATTAGTTGTATTAATTAACGTAACGTTAAATGTACTTTCTTCTAGTTTGTTATTAAATTGTTTCTGCAATTTAATTCCGTTATCTATCTTTTCCTTGAAGCTTTAAGTCAACTTAATTGGGTGATCTTTTATATAGCCTGCTTGACTTTTTTTTTTTTTTTTTTTTTTTTTTTTTTTTTTGACTATCAGCAGTCTATAATGCGTGCACCCTGTAACCGAGTCATAGGATACCTTGTTGTCCAGGCAGGACTCTTGACGGTTTAGGGTGGTTTGTTGTTGTTTGTTGTTGTTGTTCCCCAAGCTGCCTGGCCGAACAGCCCCAAGGCCCCGAGTAAGGCCAAGGCCATAAACGAGCGACCCCACAGAACCCTCCCTGCCGACCACAATAAAGCCTGGGTGACCGAAGCCACTCCATGGCGGGGGGCTGAGAGGGTGCATAAACGCCCGGGAAACCAAAGCCCCACCCAGGGCCCTGTGCCCCTCAGCAATTATGAAGAGAAAGTTGAGGGGCAAAGGAATAATGTGACGCTTTAGCTTCTAATCTTGGTAGATTGGGAGGTCAATCCACGGAAGAGACGCCGTCACTTGAGATCTAGAAAATATATAAGTAAAAGGAACAGTCAGAGTAAGCTATGGGTATGGCAGAGATCGCTCAGGTCTCACTCTGATAGACCAGCCCATCACCAGGGTGGTTTGTTGCCTGGGTTTATAGATAAGGGTTGGATCTAGCGTTTTCCGTTGTTGCTTGTTGCCGCATACCTAGTCCAATAGAAAGAGCCCAGTGTTTATATATCCCAGGACGTAACACCTGGAGATACTGGAGCGGTTTGTCATACTGATGTATGACAGGTCCAGCACTGCTACCACTGTGGATGAGGCCAGGCTTGACATGTTTGCCAGAAAATAGAGGCCTTATGAGGCCATTCCACCAACAAGAGCAGCTCTGCTTCAGCACAGTAGACGAGCTGCCTTCCAGGCTGGTTGTGTTTGGGCCCAAGCAACCCAGTGTCAACCAGAAGCAGAGAGTCCTGCTGACTGGGGATGGCAGAAGGTTGGTGAAGAATGGCACGTCTTCTGGACAGCCAACTCCCCCATAGCCAAGAGTTGCGAACAGCTGACCAAATGTGGCTGTAAATCAGACTGTCGTGGCAGGTGCAAGTGCTACAGGCTGGGTCTCTCCTGTACAGCTCTGTGCACTTGCAAATGTGAGGTGTGAGTCTTTGATTCTATGGTATTTTTACTAATGTTATTTGTACTCAATGGATATGTATAAATGGTGTAAATTATGCCGTTTCCTACGATATAATCTTCCTTCACTTTGTCTAGTTACTTATGACCCTGATGAGTTAATAATGTGACGAGTCTTTCTAATTTTCTGACCTCAAAAATGTAGGATTAGATGAAAAAATCATTTGTCTAGCTCTACTAATAGCCAAGATATCACAACATTTGTCTTTAACCCCAGAAGGCCGATACACTACTCAAATAGCACAGCTTTAAATAGCCTTTAAATAGCCTGCTGATGGCTGCTATTTACTTGTATGACGTCACGGTACTTTTGCAGTAGTTTTCACCGAGTTCCAATATCACCAAAACTACCGTGATGTCAACACAATGGGTTTAAGGAAATTTCACTATGGCAAAGGTGCGTAAACACGGAAAATCACGGAAAAGTTACCTCACGAAAACAAGCAATATCTCAGTAACTACTGGGCCTATGGAGCTGAATTTTTTTACGAGACAAAAGCTGAAAGTGACCTCTCTCACGTGGTTTATGACTCATTTCTCTATCTTTATTCTTTGATTAGCTATTAAGCCATAAACACTACCGAAAATCGCCAAAAAAATCCGGCCTCCTCGGGTTAATGGCGGCCATCTTGGACGCCATCTTAGTTAAAGTCTAATATGCAACTGCTTTGAACAAAATTACCTTCACTTACCACGTTAGAGCCAAAAAAACATGGATTGGGCAGTATTCATGTCTTTTTTCTTTCAATTAACTGACCCATAACAGTAGGGCTCAGTCAGATGTGTCGGCCATCTTGAAAAATGGTCGCCATATTGAATTTTTGCGTTGCCAGCGGTATGTGCTTTGAAAGTGAGCTTGAAGAATATCTGTACCAAATGTCATGCTTGCATCACCATTTGAACGATTGTTTCACTTATCTGCTTCACTATATGACATATTGAAACATGCTCCTATCATCCTCTTCAATAGACTGATCTTCCCAAAAGTCACGGAGAACTGCTAATGGGCCCCTTACTGTTCTACCATACAGAACTGCTAATGGCCCCCTTACTGTTCTACCATACAGAACTGCTAATGGCCCCCTTACTGTTCTACCATACAGAACTGCTAATGGCCCCCTTACTGTTCTACCAACAGAACTGCTAATGGCCCCCTTACTGTTCTACCATACAGAACTGCTAATGGGCCCCTTACTGTTCTACCATACAGAACTGCTAATGGCCCCCTTACTGTTCTACCATACAGAACTGCTAATGGCCCGCTTACTGTTCTACCATACAGAACTGCTAATGGCCCCCTTACTGTTCTACCATACAGAACTGCTAATGGCCCCTTACTGTTCTACCATACAGAACTGCTAATGGCCCCCTTACTGTTCTACCATACAGAACTGCTAATGGCCCCCTTACTGTTCTACCATACAGAACTGCTAATGGCCCCCTTACTGTTCTACCATACAGAACTGCTAATGGCCCCCTTACTGTTCTACCATACAGAACTGCTAATGGCCCCCTTACTGTTCTACCATACATAACTGCTAATGGCCCCCTTACTGTTCTACCATACAGAACTGCTAATGGCCCCCTTACTGTTCTACCATACAGAACTGCTAATGGCCCCCTTACTGTTCTACCATACAGAACTGCTAATGGCCCCCTTACTGTTCTACCATACAGAACTGCTAATGGCCCCCTTACTGTTCTACCATACAGAACTGCTAATGGCCCCCTTACTGTTCTACCATACATAACTGCTAATGGCCCCCTTACTGTTCTACCATACATAACTGCTAATGGCCCCCTTACTGTTCTACCATACATAACTGCTAATGGCCCCCTTACTGTTCTACCATACAGAACTGCTAATGGCCCCCTTACTGTTCTACCATACAGAACTGCTAATGGCCCCCTTACTGTTCTACCATACAGAACTGCTAATGGCCCCCTTACTGTTCTACCATACAGAACTGCTAATGGCCCCCTTACTGTTCTACCATACAGAACTGCTAATGGCCCCCTTACTGTTCTACCATACAGAACTGCTAATGGCCCCCTTACTGTTCTACCATACAGAACTGCTAATGGCCCCCTTACTGTTCTACCATACAGAACTGCTAATGGCCCCCTTACTGTTCTACCATACAGAACTGCTAATGGGCCCCTTACTGTTCTACCATACAGAACTGCTAATGGCCCCCTTACTGTTCTACCATACAGAACTGCTAATGGCCCCCTTACTGTTCTACCATACAGAACTGCTAATGGCCCCCTTACTGTTCTACCATACAGAACTGCTAATGGCCCCCTTACTGTTCTACCATACAGAAGTTCGAACGCTGAGAATCCAGTCCGGTCACTGGGCATCTCCCGCATGGCAAACAGCACAGGTACCAAGTACCTGTGCCAATCTCTTGGTTTACTTTCACACAGCTTCCTCAGGGAGGCCTTCAATGTAGCATGGAATCTCTCAACACGACCATTGCCACTAGGATGGTATGGAGTAGTAAACAATGGCTTGACTCCCAACAACTTATGTATCTCACCCATGAGTTGGGAAGTGAACTGAGCTCCCCTATATGAGAGAATCTCCTTTGGAATCCCTACCCGTGCGAAGATTGTGACAAGAGCCTCAGAAACAGCAATGGAAGTGATGTCTTTGAGAGGCACTGCTTCAGGGAATCCTGTGGCGAAATCAATATGAGTTAACACATATCTATGACCCTCTGATGATGGAGGAGAAAGTGGCCCTACCAAATCAATTGCTACTCTAGAAAATGGTTCGGTGAGAATGGGCATTAGTTTCAGGGGGACTGGCTTAACTCTCCCCCGAGGACACATGCGTTGGCAAGAGTCACATGACTTGCAGAAGTTCCTTACATCAGTCCCTAGACCTGGCCAGAAGAAATTCTCCTTTATCTTCAGTTCAGTCTTGCGGTGGGAAAAATGACCGGCCAAAGGACTCTCATGAGCTGTGACTAGAACTAGTTTTCTACACTCTGAAGGGACAACTAGGGCAGTTTTACCAACTCTGTCAGGCTTCTTTGAATTTGTGCAAACACGACACAGCAATCCATTTTGGTATACATATTTAAATAAAGTCCCATCACTGGTTTTAATTTCCTCTCCTGACAGTGATAATTTGCGAACTAGCTCTAAGATAGGACATTGTGACTGTAAGTCCGCAAACTCTGCAAGGGTTACTTTCAACACTTCAAGGGTTGGCATAATTAAAGGGTGGATAGTCTTTGAACTGGAAGACCTAGTTTGGACAAGTTGACTTTGTTCAGTTTGCTTAAGAGCAGTATGATCCTTATTGTCCGTCCCACTAGCACCGGAAACATTACCAATGAGTACACTGCAAAACTTAATTGGGGCTCTAATAGCATTAACCCACCCATCAAAGTAAGGGCATCTAATGTGGCACCTAACCAGGGGAAAGGTATCTTCACGTCCTAGATAGTCGGCCACCTTAACTTTTGGGCAACTAACAGTATCGGCATCTGGGAGAGCTTCCTCTGAAACTATAATGCAAGAGGCTCCAGTATCACGGAGTATGGTCGAAGCCCACGCACCGTTTACAGTACCTGAAGTCATGAAATCAGATTTGACAGGATCATCTAAACAAAAACTCACTCTTTTAGTCTCAGAGGAAGTGCTAGATTTAAATGCCAAAGGATTCTTGGGGCAGTGAGGTTTTATGTGGCCCTTTTCCCCACATGCATGACACACAACGGAAGACATGTCCCTCTTTACTTTAGTCTGACCTGCACTAGCCTGTTCTGGGGATTTAATGGAATTAGAGGAATAAACATTAGTCTTTTTAGTCTTGGTAGAGTCCTGTGTAGATTTAGGATAAGCACGGTGCGCTGTACTCCAACCGTCTGCAAGGATAACCGCTTCTCTCAAATCTGAGACCCTATGTTCTTTTAGGTAAACTCTAAGATCAGGAGTAACTGAGGCAACAAACTAGTAATAATAATAATAATAATAATAATAATATTTATTCAGTCAGCAATTTACAGAGTTGGTACCACATAGTTTGTTACAAATATGACATGTACCAGCCTTGCATAATTCCAACTAAGGATAGCCCAATAAGGCCGTTAGGCGTATTTCCATTGGGGTCCTTGTGGGATTAGGTTAGCTGGGGAAAAGGGGAGGATAAAGAAATAAATACTTTAGAGAAAGTATTTCTAGGGGGTTATTTTAAGATACCTTACATCCTATAGTAAATATAATTAATCCGTAATCAGTAATCATTTCAGTTTGGTTTGTCTATCTCTTATGTCGTATTTAGTAGTAGATATCGTATAAATACGATAGAATATGACTCTTTTGTGATCTTGTATGTCTCTGTGACGTCACGATCTCTCCTACAGCACGACGTAGGACGAGTAGATCGTATATTATAAGATTGTAAATAAGTTAAGTTATAAAAGTCCTAATATGCTATTAAGCAATATTGCCATGGTCTTATGTAGTATATATGAATTTATCGTATATATTAATATAATTTATCGTATAGAGCAACCTAAATGCGGTACGATAATTTGGGCTCCTGGCGGTTTGCCAAGGCAGCAAGGTGTGCTTTTGAGGTACGCCAGAGCCTTCACGAACACCAACCAGTTAACATCTAATTTTCCGCCCTCAGTTGATCGTGCTTTTGTGCCTCTAATCACAATACACATACAGCAATACACACAACTACACCATCACGACGCTCTCATCGACATCATGACTGACTGATAGATAAGCATATTATTCATGTCCATTCCCATGTAATCATTTATTCTTTCTTTAACTTGACTCGTGTCTTGGGACCGAAGTCTCGTTCCCCATTGTCCGCCGCCATATTGGGTAAAACGTTCTCCCTTGCCTCATTGCCACGTGGAACTATTGGTGAGTTAATTCCTGGCTAATATTAACCCTTATAACCTTACCCTATAATTATATACATTTATTATGTGAGACCTTTGGATATAAATTAGCTTGTTTCAGATTGAATTCAATTTAGATATAGAGTATTCATTTAGATTGATTTTATTTGATTCATTATAGCTTAGTAATATTTAACTTCCATTGATAGTTTACCACATTGGTGCCCAGACCCGGGAACTAGCTACCAGTAAGGGATCTTAGGCAATGAGCAAGGGATTAGCCCTGGGATGCAGGAGCAAGGACCCCGGAGGGGTAGGGCTTGGCTATCTTCCTGTACCTCAGGCGCCGGTACCTCAGCGAATAGCCATAGTGGGACATTCTTATGCCACTAGGCTAAGGGCAGCTGACGGAGGTACTGAGTCGTATCGGGCGTCAGAGGGGGAAAGAACTTTCCGGCTGACCTACTTCAGGGTACCGGGAGCAACCGTTGACACCCTGAAAGCCTCCCCCCAGTGGGGGCAAGTGGTACGGTTTAGGCCACATATGATCTTTTTGTTTATAGGCCGCAATGATATACGCCCCGGTACAGTACCCCGCGAGTTAGCTGACGCAATTAAAGAGGTGGTGCTGGATCTGGAGCGTGAGTCCGGAGGAAGCTGCAAGATCGTGGCAATTGAGAGCCGGACGAAAGTCCGAGGGTTCTCAGCGGCGGAATTTCAGGCTATAAAAATTCTGTTAACCGCGCCCTGAGGTGTCGGTTAATAGAAACGAAGCACCGCTTTGTTTCCATCACACTCAGCATCCGAGACCTCGACCAGGATGGTGTCCACCTCGACTTGGACACCAATCAAGTCCTATATAACAAAATTGTAGGGCTAACGAAGCGTTGGCTAGAGAGGGACGCCGGGGTTGTGTCATTGCGCCTGCCTAAGTCCTGCTTCCCACCCATCGTCTTTCCCCAATAATTTTCTTTTCTTCCTGTGACATATGACCTGACCTAACATTTGTTCTTGTTCAATATGATCCATTAGTAGGTATTGCTATATAGTGTACTATTTTTTCTCCATAACATAGAAGTCCGCCGGTTGGCGTCTCTTAAGTAGCCTATTATTTGGCCGTTGTTTTTGTAACGTGATATTTAGATACATAGCCTATAGGCTCGCAAGCAAAATGGATAAAAACGGTAAAGAGACACCGTCTAGTGGGGTGCTGAACAAAGCCCCTAAAAATCAAAGGGCGGGACTTCGGGGAGTAATAAATAGGCTAATAGTGGACGTCAACACTTTCATCACTACTGCTGAACTAGAGGAATTGGAGGCTAGATTAGAAAACGTCCAGGTTACCCACGGTCGTATTACGGCTCTGAGTGAGGTGATTGTGGCTGCCATGACAGAGGAGGAAGAGATTGTTACAGAGTGTGATAATCGCGCCCTCTATGACGAACCTGTCTTTAGAGCGAAGTACCTATTACAGCGTGCAATCGCGAGTAAGAAGGGAGGCGATAAGGAGGCCCATAGAAGGGCTGACCCAAAACATACTGTACACCTCCCAAAGCTCAATCTTCCTACATTTGGGGGCAAGTTGACCGAGTGGTTAGCTTTCTGGGACGTATTTCGATCTACGGTTCATGAATCCTCTTTGGATAATGTCCGCAAGTTTCACTATCTGAAGGGACAAATGGAAGGAGAGGCCTTACATTTAATAGAGGGTTTTGCAGTAGTAGGTGGTAGTTATCTTGAAGCGGTACACTTATTAGAGTCCACATACGGGGATAGAGAGCAGTTGAAGATGGCCCATGTCGTTGCCTTGTTGGGGCTCGCAGAACCACAGTATAAGGTTGATGAGTTGACAAACTTCAGGGCAAATATGGAGTGCCATACTCGATCGCTAGATACCATAGGGCTTACCACGCAGGAAATGATAGTCATTATCTTGCGTCAGAAGCTTCCTATGGCAATACTTGATAAGGTAAGATCATTTGAGCTGGGGGAATTCAAAACTCAGTTCAGTAAGGAGATCAATAATCTACAGTTGAACAAAGGGAGAATGTATGAGTCGGGAGGGAGTGAGAATGTGGAGAAGAGGGGAACAGTAAGCATGACAGTGGGGACTAAAGTAAAGAAAGAGGGTGTGTATAAGAAACCTGCTCAGATTCTATGTAAGCTATGTAACAACAAACATAAATGGAGTTTCTGCGTAAAATACCCAACAAATGAGACAAAACTAGCACAGGCGAAAAGATTGAAGCTATGTGTAGGTTGTCTAAGTAAAGAACATGGTAAGCAGGGACAATGTACTGCTACATACTTAAGGCCCTGTCGCCACTGCAAAGGACATCACTTTGATAAGTTGTGTCCTACAGCAGATAAAGTCAAAGACGTCAAAAATGAGGGTACTACAACTGTGGCACTAGGTAGCACGCAAGACACCACTATATTGCCCACAATACAGATTCCCATGGAAGGTAATGACAGTAACAAAGTTTGTCGGGTACTTCTAGATCAAGGGTCTCAACGTTCCTTTATAAAGAGGTCCGTACTAGTGGGACTGAAGCACCGAATCGTAGGGGCTGAGACTCTTCGATTACAGGGCTTCACAGGGGTTACTGATAAACAAGACTACGAGATAGCGGAGATTTCATATTTCTATCGTAAAAACCGGTTCTTTATGACTTGTATCGTAGTAGACACCCTACCAGAATATGTATCTGTGGGTGTGAAGAAGGTGGAACACGCATTACGTAGCAAAGGGGTTAACTTGTCAGATCCCATGGGAAATCAGAGTGAGGTGCATGTTCTACTTGGTGTGGATCATTATTATGAAGTAGTATACCCTGGATTTAAAAAGATGTGTGGTGTAATTTTAATCCCCACTAAATTTGGATACTGCATGAGCGGAAAGGTGCATACTACACAGTCAAAGGTCCTGGTCGACACGGTCTCGATATATAGAGTCAATGTAACCGCGGCAGAGGAGTTGGGAAGGGAGGATTCCCAACCTAGTGACCCTAAGATGGCTGCCGAGTTCGACCTGGAACGACTGTGGAGATTGGATCACATAGGCATTAATCCTATGGAGACTGATTATGACTCGGAAGTTGCGCTACAAAGGTTTGACGAGTCTGTGTGCTACTGTGCCTCAGACAAGCAATATAAAGTTAGTTTACCTTGGAAGAACAGTGAGATAAGCCTGCCTACCAACTATGGTTTGGCATTAGGTCGCTTGCGCGCATTGCAGCGGAAATTGTCTAACGAACCGAGCACGCGCCAGGCGTATGACGATGTATTTCGGAGTTATGAGGATAGGGGTTTTATTGAGAGAGTCGATGTCAAGGAACCGTGTAAGAAGGGTAGGGTTCACTATCTGGCCCATCATGGGGTAAAGAAAGACAGCGTCACCACACCAATACGGGTGGTGTATGACTGTTCTGCCCACCAAGGTCAACAACCCAGTCTGAATGACTGTCTGTTGACAGGTCCGTCCATGGTGTCGGACCTGTCCCAACATCTATTGCGGTTTAGGCTGGGAAAGTACGCCTATACCAGTGACATCGAGAAAGCATTCTTGATGGTCAAGCTAAAGGAGGAAGATAGAGATGTTACCCGCTTTCTTTGGTTCGGCGACATTAGCGACTCTGAAAGTCCCATCATAATATACCGTTTTCGGGTTGTACTCTTTGGGGCCACTTGCTCGCAGTTTTTGTTAAATGCCACAATCAGAAAACATCTAGCTGACACTCATGAGGACACAAGTAAACTATCTCGCGGATTATACATTGACAATTTGCAGGGTACTAGCGATAGTCAAGATGATTTGTTGTATGCATACTGGCAAGCACGCAGATTGTTTGCGGATGCACATCTATTTCTCCGCGAGTGGGTTACTAATAGTGAAGATCTTCAGAGTTTAATACAGGTGGATGGTACGGCATCTCTTAACCAGGAAAAGTCCAGAAATTTGGGGATGATCTGGCAACCTAAATATGACATACTAACTTTTCAAACAAGGTCTTTTGCTCAGCAGACAGGAGCGCACACAAAAAGAAGTCGGTTGAGCAAAGTTGCGCAATTTTGTGATCCTTTGGGTCTAGCATTACCTGTTACCATAAGAGCTAGGATTCTAATGCAGGAAGTTTGGAGACGTAAAATAGGATGGGATGACAGTTTGCCCGAGGACCTGAATGACCAAGGGACATTGTTGTTGAATGAATATGCCATCCTATGTACTAAACCTATACCTCGTAAAGTGGCGGCGTTCGGTGACGTTACATTACACACGTTTTGCGATGCTAGCGCCACGGCATACGGGGTAGCCATATATGTTGTTACTTCATTTGGGGCATATTTAGTTACAGCCCGGGCCAAAGTAGCCCCGGTTAAGAAGGTAACTATCCCTAAAATGGAATTGACTGCCATGCTGCTATTAGCACGTCTGGTGCAACATGTACGCGCAGCATACGAGAGCGAATTAAATATTGAAATCGTTCACGTATGGTGCGATAGTCAGGTCGCACTCAACTGGATACATAGCAAGAAGTCTCTGCCAGTTTATGTGCGGAATAGGGTAGATGAGATTAGAGCCCTTTTGCCAGACGTTGCTTATCATTATGTAAATACAAAGGAAAACCCTAGTGATCTCATAACTAGGGGTATAACGGCTAGCCAGTTAATGAAGTCCGAATTGTGGTGGCATGGTCCAAAGTGGCTGCTCCATGAAAGTGAATGGACGATATGGCATGCTGTTGGTGAGGGACTTCTGCCACTGGAAACTGTGGCAGTTACAGCCCAACCAAATGAGCCACCGGGTCCTATCATAAAGTGGGCAAGATTCGGTGACTATAATAAACTAGTCAGAGTTGTAGCTTGGGTGTTGCGATATGTATCCAATCTTAAGCTTAAAGTAACGGGCCAACTCTGCAACAGGGGTCACAACATTGATGCTCGTGAATTTAAAGCAGCTGAAGTAACTTTGATCAAATGGGTTCAAGTAGAAACCTTTTCCAATGAATTAGAATCCTTGAAAAGCTCGAATACCCAGAGTTCGACAAGTAGCTCGACGCGTAGTGAGAAAGTGTGTAATATGCCAGAGACTAAAGGGTAAACCATATGCAACTGGACCAGCTCCACCTCTACCTGAATGCCGTGTAAAGCACGTAGAACCTTTCCAAGCGGTAGGATTAGATTACACAGGGGCATTGAAGACGAGGGAGCATGAGAAGGTTTATATATTATTGTTTACCTGTGCGACGTCTCGAGCGGTACACCTAGAACTATGTGATAATATGTCTAGCGAAGAATTTATGCTGGCGTTCAGACGGTTTTGTGCCCGTCGTTCATTCCCTCAACTCATTCTTAGCGACAATGCTCCCACTTATGTCCAAGCATCAAAATATCTAAAGGATATGAGTAGTGATCCTACTATCATCACTTTTTTGGGAGAGAAGAAGTGCGAATGGAGGTTCATTCCAGTTAAGGCACCTTGGTTTGGTGGCATGTGGGAACGGTGTGTCGGCATAGTAAAGTCAGGACTCAGAGCGGTTGTAGGACGTGCTCTATTAAAGAAGAGTGAGTTGACGACAGTCCTCACAGAGATAGAGGCAGTCGTGAATGATCGCCCGCTTACATACGTGTACACCGACCTGCAAGAACCACTACCATTAACGCCAGCTCACTTGCTATATGGGAAACCATTGACTGCGTTTCCATCTGATTTCCAATCCATAGTAGAGTTAGAGGATCCCTCGTTGTACTCTGAGGTAGCGGTGTCTAAGAGATACCAGTATATATCCAGGATAATCGAGGATTTTAGGAAACGGTGGATTAGTGAATATCTGCTAGCATTGAGGGAAAGGAGTGTTACTCCCTCGGGTAGACCAACAGCACCTACAGTTGGTGAAGTTGTTTTAATTAAAGAAGATAGTCCTCGTTTATACTGGAAATTAGGCCGCGTATTGGAGGTATACAAGGGGGCAGACTCTGTAGAGCGGGTGGCGCTATTAAAGACAGCCACTGGAACAACTGTTCGTCCTATCGCACGTTTGTACGCTTTGGAGCTCGATTCCGCATTGCAATCTGAGGCTCCACCTGTTATTGCTGGGTCCGAGGATTCTCAAAGGAACGACTCACCTCATACTGATGGTGATAATTCTCGGACCGGGACGCGTCCCAGACGCGCTGCTGCTGGCGCCGTCGACTTGTGGCGTCAGAAGATAGCCTCTGGGCAACTTTAGGTTTAAGGTGGGGTTCAGGTCTTTTTTGTGGGGGGAGTGTATCGTATAAATACGATAGAATATGACTCTTTTGTGATCTTGTATGTCTCTGTGACGTCACGATCTCTCCTACAGCACGACGTAGGACGAGTAGATCGTATATTATAAGATTGTAAATAAGTTAAGTTATAAAAGGCCTAATATGCTATTAAGCAATATTGCCATGGTCTTATGTAGTATATATGAATTTATCGTATATATTAATATAATTTATCGTATAGAGCAACCTAAATGCGGTACGATAATTTGGGCTCCTGGCGGTTTGCCCAGGCAGCAAGGTGTGCTTTTGAGGTACGCCAGAGCCTTCACGAACACCAACCAGTTAACATCTAATTTTCCGCCCTCAGTTGATCGTGCTTTTGTGCCTCTAATCACAATACACATACAGCAATACACACAACTACACCATCACGACGCTCTCATCGACATCATGACTGACTGATAGATAAGCATATTATTCATGTCCATTCCCATGTAATCATTTATTCTTTCTTTAACTTGACTCGTGACTTGGGACCGAAGTCTCGTTCCCCATTGTCCACCGCCATATTGGGTAAAACGTTCTCCCTTGCCTCATTGCCACGTGGAACTATTGGTGAGTTAATTCCTGGCTAATATTAACCCTTATAACCTTACCCTATAATTATATACATTTATTATGTGAGACCTTTGGATATAAATTAGCTTGTTTCAGATTGAATTCAATTTAGATATAGAGTATTCATTTAGATTGATTTTATTTGATTCATTATAGCTTAGTAATATTTAACTTCCATTGATAGTTTACCACAGTAGACATAAGCTTGGTGCTCCCTTCTCGCAGCTGTCCGGTTCAGGTGTTCCTTCAGGCTACGTCTGAAGGAATACAGTGTTCTCTTTTCACGGACTGACTGGGGTAGGTCGTTCCAGTCTTTGATGGCAGTGAAGAAGAATGTTTGATTACCCTGTCCTTGGATTCTCGGGACCTTAAAATTAAACATCATGTTTCTTGTATTATGTCCACTCCTCTCATTTGCTTTAACAAAATCATTCTTTAGATACTCTGGAGCTCTGTCTTAGAACATTTTGAAGGCATTAGTTAGCCTGATTTGTTTGGCCCTGTCAGAAACATTGAGCATACCTAGTGACTGAAGTTGTTCCTGGCCAACATGTGATCTGGGTCCTAGGTTCAGCATGAACCTATTTTATTTTGAGCGACCTGAAGTTTGTGCTGTGCTGATTTAGATGATGCAGAGTACCAGGATGACACAGAATAGTCAAAATGACATTGAACAAGCGCTTGGCAGAGGGTCTTTTTGGTCGCCGCGGGCAAGCATCCCACCTGTCTATACAGGTATTTTATACGTGCTCTACACTTACTCAGGATAGATTCCAAAATTGTTTCACCTGACAAACTCGCGTCCAGTTTCAGTCCGAGATATTTAACTTGTGACACTGTTGTTATAGGAATATCATTACAGTTGACCGAGAAGCCCACAATGTCTTTCAGTTTGCGTTTTGTTCCACATAAGATGGCTTCCGTCTTGCCCAGGTGAAGAGATAGTCTATTGTCCACTAGCCATTCACTACATGATGCTAGTTCTTTGGAAAGTGAAGCGGCAATACTTATTGGGTCTTTTCCTGAAACCAGAAGCACGCTGTCATCTGCATACAGTAATAATTTACATGAGACGGTCTAATATCATGAAAGACCGCAGATTCTCAAAGTCTTTTTCTGTCTTACTGGAACTAACCCACTGATCAAAAAGGCGACCTAATTGTATTGTGAACAAGTCATAGGTCTCTCCTGGCTTGATGCGGGCTGATCTAAATTCATTGCGGTAAGAGTTAGGGGTCTTGTTAAAGCCCCGCAGAAGAGATTTCTTTAACTCTTCATAATTGCTTGTAATTTCATCTGTCAAACTAGCATAAATATCAACACACCTACCTGTCAATAGACTAGCTAGATGGACAGCGTAAGTATCCCTGTCAATATTTAGGAGGCTAGCAATCCTCTCAAATCGTGTGAGGTAAGTAGAGATATCTTCCCCTTCACGATACATGGGTAGTGAAGGTCTGCGGACATTATCATGGTGATTATAGGAGGAATTACTTGATTCAGTAGGCCGGGATGCCTTAACCTTTTCCATTTCTACCTCTAGCCTTTTCATCTCCAACTCTTTCTCACTGGCTATTTTCTGTGCTTCCAACTCGCTAGCTACTTTCTCTCTTTCCCTTTCCCTTTCTCTTGCCCTATCCTCCCTAGAGATCTGTTGCTGTCCCAGAACAAACTTAGCAACAGCATCACCAGTCAGTCCGAGAAGGTCAGCTTGTTCTTTAAGCTGCTTCACTAAATCCATGGTAAAAATACAATTAATCCTAACGGCAGGACTAATCCTCCAGCTCGTCAGTACAAGGTCTGTCTACCCAACAACTGATCATAGTAATCAGTAACAAGAGGCTAAGGTCTGTCTACCTAGCATCAAAAATCAGAAAAAATTAACAGTTACTTCCCGGCCCCAGGATCAATAACCTAATGACAAGATGCGAATTATAATAAAGTTGACTTAGTGATCCAAAACCTTCTGTAGAGGCAGGTTAGTCTATCCTGGCAAGGCTTGTGAAGGCCCATCCAAAGGGTTCAACGATAGACTTAAACACTGCCCCTAAAGAAAGGTAATAGGAAACACATACAAAAACTTTACAACTTTATTACAATAATCTTTAAAACAAAATAAAATATGAATGATTATGTTTGTAGTGACTAAGTATAACGAAGCCAAAAGTGACAAGGAGTCTGCCCCTGCCCCTAATATGACTAACTAGCTTTTCACTGCCTCCTCTATAAACTCCCCGGTACCGACTGATCTTTACCGATGTATCGTACAATTGTATATTGACTGATGAGGGGTAGTAGAGAGTGGAGGTCCTGGCTAGTGAGCAGGCAGACGTCGGGGCAGCTCATCGGCTCGTCCTGGAGAACACTACATCACTACTAGACGCATCCCCGCTTGGCCCCGCGGTGGTATGGTCATAACTATAGGGATAAATCCAATTGTTAGAACAAATATTAATAAAGAATGAAAACTGCGGCCGAAGACTAGGTAACAAGAAAACGTTAAATAATAAAGTTTAAGAAGGCCGTCTTCCCAAGTAAAAAAATAGTTAACACTGAATGCACAAATTTCCCTCTTTCCGATATTTAACAAAATATGCACTAATACTCTTCACAAAATACACCACTTGCAAATAACAAGCACCGAAAATACTAACATGCACTCAAGGCAGGAGTAGATAAGTAACTGATTATAATCTCCCTCCACCACTTGAAAATACCTAGCTTTTATACTCAAGGCTTCAAAAGCTCGATATAAGGGTGAATTATCTAACTCACAGGAAACACTTATATTGAACTCGAAGTTCCGAGACCTCAATATAAGCGTGAGACAGAGACAACGAACTCACGGTAAACAAATTTAACTCGAAGCTCCGGGTGATTATATTAACGTGAAACAGTGAAACACTAGAGAGAAAGCAAGATACCGCTCATCGAAGAGTATACAACGAGGATAGGAAAGTAATTACACTATTCAATAAGGAACTTAAAAAGTGAATAGGAAAGAAACTATACTGTTCTATACAGACTACTGATATAGACTAATTAATATAAATATGAATATATATATTCATATTTGTGCCACTTGAATAAATAAATAAATTTCCCTCACACCTCCCTCTTAAGAGCTTTGCCGCCGTATAAGGGTTAACGGGGCAGGCCACCAAGAACTGGGTGTAGACGTCGACGAAGGTGACGACGAATCTCTTTCCTTGTTTCATGGGGAACAGGCCCATGACATTGAGGGACAGTGTCTGCAAGGTTTGAATGCGACTAATTTCCCGGCTGGAGCTGGAGTTCTGGTTCGGTCTTTTCCATAAGGTCTGCAAGCTTCTGCATCTTTCTTGGCGAGACTGGTAGGGCTAGTCCAATAAATTTGTTGAAAGACTTTTAAAATTTTTGCTTGGCTAATGTGGATGCCATTTCCTTCGTAGTTTATTATTAGTATTTCCTGGGTTGTTTGTGGGTCAATGGCGATGTGGCCTGACTCTGTATAGAGACGATCCCCCACACGATGTAAGTTATAAAAAACATCCTAGGGAATCCATTTTGATTTTATTCTAGTTAGCAATGACTTTAGTAATTTGGGGTTGACATTTTCTTGAGGATGCTCCGGCTGCATTTTCATCGTTGAATTTGAGTGGGTAACTAAACTAGTTGAATTTGAATGGGTAACTAAACTAGTTATTGTGGGTAGGGTATTTATACTAAAGGTAGCGCCAGCGAACTTCACAGAAATCTTGACCCCTTAACTTCCAATAACTCGAAATGAATGAAAGCAATCAGGCTCGTTGTTTATAATCTGGTAAAGCGACTGTGGGGGCTTGCACCAGGTGTTGTTTGAGGGCGTTGAAAGCCTGATCCCTTTCTGAAGTCCATTTGAAGGGCTCGTCTTTCTTGGTTAGTTCAGCAAAATCATTTACGAACCTTCTGTAGTAGGTGGCTAGGCCCAAAGAAGGAACGAACGCCTTTGACAGTAGTAGGAGGAGTCTGGGCTGCTATTGCAGAGATCTTTCGAGGGTCTGGTGAGATGCCCTCGGCCAAGATGACGTGGCCGAGGAAACCCACAGTTGTCCGGGCCACTGAACACTTCGAGGGCTTCAGTTTTAGTCCGGCTTCCCTGATCCGCTGTAGTACCTGACGGAGGCGCTGCAGGTGCTCTTCCCAGGTTTTTCCGTAGACAATGACGTCATCCAGGTACGCCAAGCATATTTCCCAGGTGAGGCCCTTGAGGACGGATTCCATTAAGCGTGAAAAAGTGGCATGTCCATTACAGAGACCAAAGGGGAGTACATTGAATTCATAAAGGTGTCCCCATTGGTGGAAAAGGTGGTCTTCTGTTGATGATTTTTCTTGATTGGAACTTGCCAGTATCCATCCTGCAGGACCAGGGTAATGAACCATTTGGATCCGTGCAACGAATCCAGGGAGTCATCTATCCTGGGTAAGGGCGTGGCGTCCTAAATAGTGGCGTCGTTGAGTCGTCGATAGTCCACACAGAAACTAGTAGACCTGTCTCTTTTCTTGACTAAGACGACAGGGGAAGACCATGGGCTGACGGAGGGGGTGGCTATCCCTGCGTCAAGCATTTCTTGCACTTGGCAGTCTTCCTCCTGACGTTGCAGAGGATTTTTCCTCCGGGAAGGCTGACGGATGGAGGGGCCCTTCGATGTGGATGGGGTGCTCGATGACTTTGGTCTGTCCGATATCTGTGGATGTCTGGGCGAACACATCAGCGAAATCGTGGAGGACTTTTATTTTTATTTTATTTTTTCTGTTGAGTCGATAATTTCTCCGGATGAGTGGGGCTGCAGTTGTATGAGCCAAGGGTGTGACATCGTCAAACGTTTCCAAGTCGCCAATGATTGGGTCCTTGGGTAGTGTTAGGGGCTCATCAGAGATATTGGCAACAAGGGCGGCACCTCTGTTAGGGGGCACTATGGCAGGTTGCACTCTGCACCTGTCAGCTCGAGGTTGATCAAGTTAAGGTGTGAAAATCATAGGCCTGTCTGCTGCATGACGCAAGGGCATCCACTGCTGATGTTAGGCAGGTAACAGTATACGCTACGAGGTCACTGCGGGAGGCTGATGGCGAAGATCTTGGGGGGCCTCGGGCCTTGTTGAGGTAGGTAGTCTAATTTGTGGTGTCTTAGAGGCGATCATAGTTTTGGGGGCTGGATCCTTTGGGTGGTGATGGGGGCTCCTTTTCTTCTTCAAATCTTTGTTCCTAGTGATGACTTTAGGTGAGGTTACAGGAATTCTGAAGATTTTTTGTTTAAATGTCAGACGTCGTTGGCTGCAATCCAATTGAGCTTGCAGCCATTGCAATACATCAATTCCCATATATCCATCATATTGGGTGCACTCTGAATAGAACACCACAAAAGGATGATGGCAGGAGGCTTCTGGGTCTGGTGTGGTAATATGCAGGGGCGTGGTCTCCCCTCGGATGAGTAGGGGCGTGTCATCTGCACTGATTAGATTTGTGGTCGTGGCGTGCAACATTCCAAGCTTGTGGCGATGTTTGTCGTAGAAAGTGTTGAACAAACAAGATCTCGCAGCTCCGGTGTCAATCAGAAGGCGTACTGATATACCTTCTATTTTTGTCAGATGGTAAATAGGGGGTGGTTTGGTAATAATGGACTCCCCCGCCGAAGCGGGGGAGGTTTTAAAAAACCTGAGGAAGATCTTCTTCTTCGTCTTTGTTGTCTTCTTCTTAAATCATGTGAATTGGGTTGAGGTCAGCAGGGAAATATTCCTCATCTCATTATTCCTCCTCTAATTCCAATTCCCGGGATTCTTCCTCTGCTGCGAGGACAGGATTATGTGAACTTCTTTGCTTTGCTTGATCGCTTATTAAATGCAGTGGACAAGCTGAGTTGCATGCCTTGAAATCAAAAGGGTTAATAGTTACGATAGGGCTATCCAGGCTTCTATGTTAGGGCATACTTAGTTGAGGGCCTCTGTTGGGATGGCTGTGAGGTGAGTACACTCAGCTATGAGTGTTGTGGATGGGGTAGATCTGGTTACCCAAATGTGGGCGGCCCTGTGAATAGGGTTGAGGGCGGCCATGTTGCACATATGGTGGCCTTGATCCGTAGTTGTTGAAGTGTCCGGGTTTTCTGCCTCCTTGTGGATGTGTAGGAAACCTCTTGATGGCTCCCACTGTGGAGGTCTTAGGCCGGGTGGCTAAAAACTTACGAATAGTAAGATCCCTGTCGTAACCAACGGGATCATGGATGGTGAAATGCTCCTTAGTAAAGGCAGGGAGCACTCTCAACAGCACACTAAACACTTGTCGTTATTGTTGCTCGGAGGTCTGGAGAGGATATGCGAACTTCATTTGTTGGGTTATAAGTCTGAGCTTGTTGTCCAGGTCTCCCTTGTATTTTATATCATCGATTTTGCTTAGGGCGACTACAAAGCCCAATGAAGGTTGCACCACATTTATTACGATGTTCCGGAATTGATCCCATGTAAGTTCATGGGTCACTTGTCCAGCTACCAGGGACACGGCCATTCCCTGGTGCGTTAATAAAACTGCAAGCTTTTCACGATCAGTTTGATAAGCCAGGCTGAGCACTGGATTAACCATATCCAGGTATGTACGGATATCATACGTGTCTGCCTCATACTTAGGTATGGGAATGTGTGAACGAGTAGCCATGATGACTTATATTATATAACGCTCTATCTCCTTTGATTTATGTGCCAAATGGCTTCTTCTTCCCGGATCAAGAACAACTGTCTGCCGCCAATGTTATTCCAGGTTTTTGCTGGGGTTAACTGGACTATTTAGGTAGGTTCTTACTCGATTGGAGAGGTTGAAACCACATGAACACATGCACAAATGTAATAGAGGAATAATATAATACAGAGTACAAGCATAGATTATCTTATTCAATGTAACTATAATGTTTATACAGAGTTACATTTAGACATGGATAGGTATATACACAATTTTCCTAGCACGATCGAGGATCCACAATAAGTTCCAGGGGGATGACACTATGCACTTCCGGTGATGACGCTAGGCATTTCCGGTGATGTTGCACTTCCGTGGCACTTCCGATGAGGTTCTTGGTCCGTGGTGGTGGTCCTGTCGTGTGGTGATGACAGCAAGATGGAAGATGTTGTAGAACTCTTGGGTTTAGGGTCATAAATTAATATGTTACCTTCTACCAGTGTTGTTGTTGTTGTTGTTGTTCCCTAAGCTGCCTGGCCGAACAGCCCCGAGTCCCTGAGAAAGGCCATGGCCACGATCGGGCTTTCCCACAGAGCTCTCATTGAGTGTAGATTGTGTTGTTGGCGTAAGTGGTTGTGTGAAATGCAGTCTTCTATGATGTGTTTAATGGTATGGGGTGCTGTGTTACATCCCGGGCAGGTGTCGACAACGGAGTCATCCAGTCTCTTCTGATAGCTCAGGAGAGCTGGATGGTGTCCGCATCTCAGCCTGGCCAGGTGGACTCTGTCCTCGCGAGGAAGGGAGGATTCGGAAGGATGGATTTCGGGAGGTCGTGCATGCAGCTGTGTGTTGTCTGTGAGTGAGTGGATGGATCGGTGAGAGATATGAGTATGGATGTGCTTCTGGAAGTTGGTTCGGGGTGGTGGCAGGGAGGGAGAGAGGACAATAATTGTGTGTGATACCGTGTGCTGGGTGTTGTTTTGATATTTCTTGGTGTCTGTGGGTGTGTTGCCATGTAGTTTAGTGGGTGGTCTTGGTTCGTGGAGGCTGCTGCCAGGAATTGAGTGCCTCTCATGTCCAGATGGTCTTTGACTTTGAGGATTTTGGTTTCTTGATGTAGGTGATCTGTGGGTGCAGTAGCTGTGCAGCCTGTAATGATCTTCAGGGCTTTGTTTTGAATAGTCTGTAAGGTCTTATGATGTGTTTCAGCTAGGTTAGAAGCCCAGGCTGGGCTTGCGTATTCCATCACTGATCTTATGTATTGTTTATATACTGTGGTGGTAGTTTCTTTGTTGTGTCCAAATTTTGTGTGAGCAAGTGACCTGAGGGCGTTAAGTCTGGGTGTCAGTTTCTTTTTAATGTTTGTGGTGTGCTGTTTGAATGTCATATGAGTATCATATGTTACTCCTAGGATTTTGGGTGTGTGTGTATGTGTTAGGGGTGTGTTGTTTATGGTGAGTTGAGGGATGTATTCGTGTTCTCCTGTCCAACTTGTGAGCAGGGTTGCGGTGGATTTGGCTGGGGCTAGATTAAGTCTGTTTGTAGTGCACCAGCCATGTAGTGTGTTGAGATAGGGTTGAAGGAGATCTGTTGCTCTTTTTGGGTCATGGTGTGTGCATGTGAGTGTTATGTCATCTGCATAGGAGGCTAAGTTTATTTGGGGCGTATTGGGTGTAGTTATATCGTGCATGTACAGATTGAAGAGTGCGGGCGATAGGATGGATCCTTGTGGGACTCCGTTTGGAAAGTTTCTGATTTTAGAGGACTGACCGGCAAAAGATACGTGTGCACATCTGCCTGCTAGGAAGTTGGCCAGCCACCGTTTTGTGTTGTTGTGCATGTTTGTGTTGTAGATTTTGTTTGTTAGGTTGTGGCGGGGGATGGCATCGAAGGCTTTACTAATGTCGAGTGTGGCTAATAGTGATCTGTGTGTGGTGGTCTAGCTGAATTGGATGCCGTCGGAAGCTCTTTGAGTAAGGTCTGTGTGAGAAGAGTGTTTGTGGAGTGCAGTGGCCTAAAGCCATGTTGTGTTGGAGCTAGGGGTAGGTCAGGTGTAATTAGTTGTAATACTAGGCGTTCCATGACTTTGGAGGGGGAGCAAAGGAGTGTGATGGGGCGGTGCGAGGAGGGTAGCGTGGGGTCTTTGTTGGGTTTGGGGAATGTGATGATGATACCATGCTTCCAAATGTCTGGTATTGTGTTGTGTGAATAGCTGTAGTTTGATATGTTAGTGAGTGCTTGTATGCCTTGTGGTCCCAGGTGTCTGAGGTGTATGTTGCTTATGTTGTCTAGGCCACAGGCGGGTGAGTGCTTGAGATTGTTGATGATATGCTTCGTCTGGTGATTGGTGAAGGGTGTATAGTCAGGGTCTGTGGGGAATTGTCTCTTACGTCGGATGACACGTCGGTCGTCTTTGTGAGGTTTTAGGTGGCTGACATGTGAGAAGTGATTGATGAGAGTGTTTGCTTGTTGTTTACATGAAGGAGTAGAGTCTGTTGTTGTGATTGCAGCATGTGATTGTGTTGTGTTGCTGTTGGAAAGTGTGATGCTGTTTAGTGTTTTGTATAGTTTTTTGGGGTTTGTTTTGTGATCAAGTGTTTGTAGGAAGTTATTCCAATTTAGTTTTTGTTGTTCTTGTATTTTGTTGTTAGTTTGGGTGTTGAGTGCTTGAATTTGTTGTGTGATGTCTTGTGTGTGGGGTGCTGGGGAGTGTTTCAGTATGTCGCGTTGTCTGATGAGGTTTTGAATTTCTGGTGTGAAGTTGGGGTTGTGTCTTTTTCTGTTACCTCTTGGAATGTGTTTCTTGTCAGCGTTTTGGATAGTTTTATTGAGTATGTGTACAGCATTGTTGATGTTAGTGATGGGTGTACTGTTTAGAGTTGTGAAGTGTTGTTCTGTCTCATTTGTGAATGCTTCCCAGTTAGCTCTTTTATAATTGGTGTATGTGTGTTTGTGGCTAGCTGGGGTGAGTCTGGTTTTGGTGGTGATAATGATCGGGAGGTGGTCAGAGCCTAAGGTTCTGACCACCCTCCAGGATGTTGTGGGGGCGAGTTCTGGGGAGCAAAAGGTGATGTCTGGAGATGATGGGTTATAGAGGGCTTGGTGAGGAATATGGGTATGTTGATGGATGTCGTTAAGGATGATGAGGTTATCGGTTTGGTTTTGTAGTACCAGCCCTCTGTCTGTGTCGGGGTTGTCGACAAACAAGGCCGACGTCTTGGCGTTGAAGTCACCACCCAGGATGATGTGTGGGGTGTGTGGGGTGTTTGTGATGTGTTGTAAGTGTGGTCTACCAGTGTTATACGTAACATATCATCGGACTAACATGAGAAGAAGTTATACCAGTGTTATACTGTCTCTCTCAACTATCCTGACTTTTATAATAGTCGTTAATCAAGAACCTTTATAGTACTCTTGGGTATGGGGTCTTAAATGAATATTAGTCTGTTCTGCCAGTGCTATTCATATTGTATCATCGGACTATCGTTAGTAAGAGGGTTGGGATGCCTGTGCTCTCCAACTTCAATTAACTGTCCTGACCTTTATAAGAGTCTTCCAGGGACTTTGGATGGGTTTGTATTTGGGCCTTTTACGAATACGTACCTTGTCGCCAGTGCCTGGGACAGCGTATCTTAAGGACTCTATGCAAAGTGCTGTTATGCCAGTGCTACGGTATCTCGCGAGCCCTGACTTAGAGAAAAATCAACTGCCAGTACATTAACTTCTAACAAACCTTATTGGTGTTAGGTTTACTACCACTAGAGCGCACGTCAAAACAGCTGGTGATTGAGGTGAAGAATTAATATTGAGGTACCACCATGGTGATTCAATAACAATTCTTTGTAGAGCCAAGATCTAAAGATCTTCAATAAGTAAATTGATGTCAGTGCTTTAGTTACTTACCGACTATATAGCCCAAATCTTCCAGCTCTTAACCCTTAATTAGCGGCTCACCACATAAGTCGAGTTAAATAAAGCTGGACTATGTGGCGGCGCTCGACATAACTCGAGTGGCAATTTCAGCACGTAATGTTGCTGAGAGAGAGAGACAAGTGGTGGCAGGAGAGTAGCGAGCGTATGACTGCTCCAGACCACCGCGGCGAACCTACTGACACGAATCTCACCTCCCTCCTACCTCTCTCACTCGCTATATAAGGAATTGTATGGGGAAAGTGCCTAATTACATGCTTTTTGCACACGCGTTGCACGGTTATTGCAAGAAAACTAGCCATCATAAAAGGATCGTTATGGTGTCATTCGAAAGCTCTGTTTATGCCCTTTCAGGGATAGATACTTGTTTTACGTTCTGGGTCTTATTTAGGCATGAAAATGATCACGTAAACAGCCCTATTTTGGCTAAAAACACCCCGCTGGGCGGTACATATAAATAAACCGCATAGGCCGCTCTTAAGGTGTTGAACCTTCCAGTGAAGTGTGTTTATGAGCTTTCCAACTGTACTGATCCCTGTTCATCTGGCATAGTCTTAATGATGGTGGCGTTTTTCCCGGTGCTCTTTCTCGGTGCAAGAAGGGCGGATGTGCTGAGAGGAGGGCTTGGGGCGGCTGGGGTAGCCCCTCTGGGTTTCCTTGTCATGGCGGTGGTGTGGCTTGGAGCAAGAAGGGCGCATGGTGGTGTAAGACTTGTGCAAAGTCTTGCTTGCTTTGCCTTCTTTCCGGTCCTTCTTGTTTCTGTCGCTGCCAAGATTTCTGATGGTGACTATGATGTTCTTTCCTGGTGTTGGGGGAAGTGCAGGTGTTATGAAGGCAACTAGGGCGTACTCTGGTGGTGTGGCGCTTATGACTTCTTTCCTCGGTGGTGTGGTGGCAAGGGCGGTAATGTTGGCTCTTGGTGGTGTTGTGTTTCCATCCTCTTTCTTCCTTATTTCAAAACCTTTAACCTTCTTGGCAATCCAGTGGTAGAGCACTGTCGTCCTATTTAAGAGTCCCAAGTTCAGTTACCAGCAGTCGCAATCATTCATCATTTATTAGCCCTGCAATATATCTTGTGTGAAGTGCTTAGATGTTAAAGACGCTGTAGATTATGATATATATAATTGAATTTCGTGATTATGGAAGTCCCCAATGTCTTTAAGTTTGGCATTGTAATCCTAATACAATTACACCTTTTGTTATGAATTACATAACACTATAAGGGAAATTATATAGGCAAATTAAACGTGTCTCGCTCAATTTGGAAGGTGAGTTATATATTCAATGCATGTTAATTTGAAGACAATATGTTGACAAATCTGCATATATGAATCATTTTTTAGAAATATACTTTCCACACTTTCCAACATAAGTGTACAACTAATTCAGCATATTACTCTATACAACGCAATTCTAACACATGAACCTCTCCCTAATCTTTTTCTAAAATATAATTATGGATAATATCTTAGTGACATCAAATCACTATGCCATAATCAGAATCAACTGTTTCAATAACCAGTAGGATGCATGGTTAAAGTTCGAGGTTAGGATATTTAAGGGGGGATGGGTGTTTTTATTTGATTATTTATCTATCGTTTTGTTATTCTTTTTAATTTCGTCTCTAGACCTCCATCAAGCTTTAAGCAAAAATAAAATAAAATACAAAATAGATAAAGATATACTTATACATTATTTGATAGAAAATTTTCCGGCCAGAGGCCGGGCTTTACTATGTTACAAGCTCGCTATCGCTCGCCAGGATTATATTGACACCTAAATTGCACGAAAGTTCTAAAAATTGACAAAGAAATGGGGCGAATGTCATAAAATGTCAAAACTAATGGGGCTAAACATGAGGGAGAAGGGCATCCATAAAAAGCGACCATCTCCCCTTAAAGATGCCATAAGTTAGCGAGATAAGAGACGCAATAAAGCAATGTATTAACAGCTTATTCTTTGCCCACAATGCCATAACTTCCTCATACACTTTATAACAAGACTATCAAAAATTAATATACCCAGTGAAAATTGTGTTTGGGTGTTAACCCATTGGCTGCGGGAGACGTTCTGGAACGCCATGACAATTTACAGCAATTTACAGGCTTTTAAAGCCTCGTAAAGTCTGTAGAATGGATTATTATTAATGGGCAGGACCGTGAGAGGTTCCCCTCCACTCTCCAGCCCGGCGGCCTGGCGCACTGAAGGGTCCCCCACATATCTCTCGAGACCTCTGCAGTTCTGTCAAAGGCGAATATAGCACGCCATTGCTCATAATTAGCGAATATTTGCCAATGTCTTTGGTAGCACTGCGGGTTACTCCCGCGCGCTACGAAGCTTGTTCAGGTGTCATTTTGAAGCTATTTTCCTCTAGTTTTAGGCTGAATTTTTAGTTTTAGCATTGCTAAGAATGCCTCTAAAAAACTGGGACTCCTGTACAGAGTTCGAGAATTCTTCACTGACGAGCAGTTGGCCGTAATATATAAAAGTCATGTGCGCTCTCAGATGGATTACTGTTCACCTCTGTGGGGTGGAAGTGGAGTGGTTGCATTGAGGCAGTTGGACAAAATTCAAAATAAAGCTATTAGATTAATCAATAACCCTGCAATCACACAGGACCTTCCTACATTAGCCATACGAAGAAACGTTGCATCCCTTGCATTATTCTACAGATATTTTCACAGCAATTGTTCCGAGGAACTTGCTTCAATTGTGCCGCCTCTCCACATCTTTCCCCGTAGAACTAGGGCAGCTGAGAGCGCCATGAATTTACACTTTCTCCTCCACAATGCAGAACTTCTGCTTATCAGAATTCATTTATCCCCAGAGCTACTACTCTTTGGAATTCACTTCCCTCGAATTGCTTTCCACAAACTTACAATCAACAAATGTTTAAATCCAGTTGTTACAAACATTTTATGAATGGAGGATGCCTTTAGGCACATGGACCTTTTTGTTTTATCTGTGTTTTTCCTTCCTCCGTTCATTGTCTCTTAAAAAAAAAAAAAAAAAAAAGAATACATCTAATTTCATTCAGACACTTGCTTAATCAATCAGGAGTGCCTGAATGAGTCCTAATATGACGGAAATATGCCCGCAGCGTAAGTGTTAATAAAACTAGAATTATGATGTTGACATTAACCCCTTCTGTACAGGCGACATATTTTGTTTCTATTCTAGCTATATTTAGACGATTTTGTGCAGTTTAGGAAGGATCTGTGGTAGTAAAAAGGGTTACGTAAGACAGTTCGAAGCCTGCTACTTGCTTGAGGCCCTATAACCCTTAAAAAGCGGCTCACCACTTAAGTCGAGTTGAAAAAACTGGCAAAAAACGGGTGAAAAAAGGGTGGAAATCGAGTGAAAATGGGTGGGATAGTAATGATCCATACGTCCGACATCTGTGGCCTCCCGGCCCACACTAACTCCAGTTCCCCCACCGTGCATGAGGATGACAGTGTAACCAATAGTTCGCTAAAAGTGAGCAAGGTAGCAAAATCAGCTAAACTTCCATCTTCGAGGTAACACTGTCAGTGCTCCACGAGTGCTACGTAGCTGTATGTGGCGTCATTGTGTAGCGATTTCCACCTAGTTTTCGGCGCAATACAGTTCCTTTCATACTGATGGTTGATATAGCAGTCAGAACGGCCCAGAAAGGCCCAAAACGGCCACAGAGCACCCGCTAGAGGAGGGTTAATAACTGAGTAAAATCGTCTAAGTATCGCTAGAGTGTGATTGTGATCAAAAAGACGTCGCCGGTACTAAAGGGGTTAAGAATAGGACAATGAGAGAGAGATATGGTGCCCTAAATGTGTTGTGTACCCTGCCTCAGATAACTACATGGAGATATGGTGTCGTAAATGTGTTGTTGTGTCTCCTGCCCCAGATAACCACCCAGAGATATGGTGTCGTAAATGTGTTGTTGTGTCTCCTGCCCCAGAGTACCGCCCGGAGATATGGTGCCGTAAATGTGTTGTTGTGTACCCTGCCCCAGAGTACCACCCGGAGATATGGTGCCGTAAATGTGTTGTTGTGTACCCTGGCCCAGAGTACCACCCGGAGATATGGTGCCGTAAATGTGTTGTTGTGTACCCTGCCCCAGAGTACCACCCGGAGATATGGTGCCGTAAATGTGTTGTTGTGTCTCCTGCCCCAGAGTACCACCCGGAGATAGGGTGCCGTAAATGTGTTGTTGTGTACCCTGCCCCAGAGTACCACCCGGAGATATGGTGCCGTAAATGTGTTGTTGTGTCTCCTGCCCCAGAGTACCGCCCGGAGATATGGTGCTGTAAATGTGTTGTTGTGCCTCCTGCCCCAGAGTACCACCCGGAGATATGGTGCCGTAAATGTGTTGTGTCTCCTGCCCCAGATAACCACCCGGAGATAATATGGTGCCGTAAATGTGTTGTGTCTCCTGCCCCAGAGTATCACCCGGAGATATGGTGCCGTAAATGTGTTGTTGTGTACCCTGCCCCAGAGTATCACCCGGAGATATGGTGCCGTAAATGTGTTGTGTCTCCTGCCCCAGAGTAGGCCTACCGCCCGGAGATATGGTGCTGTAAATGTGTTGTGTCTCCTGCCCCCGAGTACCGCCCAGAGATATGGTGCCGCAAATGTGTTGTGTCTCCTGCCCCAGAGTACCGCCCGGAGATATAGTGCCGTAAATGTGTTGTGTCTCCTGCCCCCGAGTACCGCCCGGAGAGAGCCTTCCCTTAGCTCACTTAGGACACGGGTAATGTGGGGGGTTACCTTAAATATCTGGTCCGACGTCTTGGGTGTTATTAGGATATTTTTTGTAATTGATATTGAGGATTTCGATTGATTTTGCCTATTTTTTATTTTATTTTTTATTTTTTTTAAGAGACAATGAACGGAGGAAGGAAAAACACAGATACAACAAAAAGGTCCATGTGCCTAAAGGCATCCTCCATTCATAAAATGTTTGTAACAACTGGATTTAAACATTTGTAAATTGTAAATTTGTGGAAAGCAATTCGAGGGAAGTGAATTCCAAAGAGTAGTAGCTCTGGGGATAAATGAATTCTGATAAGTAGAAGTTCTGCATTGTGGAGGAGAAAGTGTAAATTCATGGGCGCTCTCAGCTGCCCTAGTTCTACGGGGAAAGATGTGGAGAGGCGGCACAATTGAAGCAAGTTCCTCGGAACAATTGCTGTGAAAATATCTGTAGTATAATGCAAGGGATGCAACGTTTCTTCGTATGGATAATGTAGGAAGGTCCTGTGTGATTGCAGGGTTATTGATTAATCTAATAGCTTTATTTTGAATTTTGTCCAACTGCCTTAATGCAACCACTCCACTTCCACCCCACAGAGGTGAACAGTAATCCATCTGAGAACGCACATTACTTTTATATATTACGGCCAACTGCTCGTCAGTGAAGAATTCTCGAACTCTGTACAGGAGTCCCAGTTTTTTAGAGGCATTCTTAGCAATGCTTCTAACATAATGTGTACAGCTCAAGTTAGTAGTTAATGTTACACCGAGAATGTCAATACTAGGGGAAGTGGGAATATTTACATCATTAAAAAATATATGGGAGTCAGTGAGATTCTGTCGGTTAGAACATTGAATGTACTTGGTTTTCTGTGCATTAAAGGAAACTAGATTCTGTTGTCCCCATCCATTAATTCTAGAAAGGTCCTGGTTCAGAGAAATTGCAGTGTTTATTTTTGAATTTATAAGATCGGGTTGGGTGAAAGAATTGGTAAATGTGAAGGAACTGTGGAGTGTTGAGTCATCTGCGTAGGAATGTATTGGATTATGAGTGGTAGATATGAGATCATTGATATGAATGAGGAACAGAATTGGGGCCAAAACTGATCCCTGGGGAACACCAGCATTTATTGAGTGAAATTGAGAATAAAGGCCATCTACCATTACACATATTTTTCTGTTATGAAGATAAGAAGAAATTAGTGGAACTAATGATGCAAGGCCGTAGTGTGACATCTTCGACAATAAGGATTGATGCCAGACTCTATCAAATGCCTTTGATATATCCAGTGCTATTGTATGTGTTTCACCATGTTGGTCTGTAGCTTGGTTGATTTGATGCGTAAGAAGGCAAAGAATGTCTGCAGTTGATCGACATCGTCTAAAACCATATTGCCTATCACTGATTAATTCAAGCAATGTATTTTAGTTTGTCCCCTAGGCTAACGAAAACGCCTACTCAGAATTTCTTCAAACTAAAAAATATCCACTCAGATCCCCTTCAAGCTAAATTTGTACGTTTTTCGATAGAAAAATTTCCCGACCAAAGGCTGATTTCTTATAACTTACAAGATCGCTATTGGTCGCCCAGAAAAAAGTCAACTATATCAACTAAACCTTTGACACCAACAATTCCTTCCTAAGCTGAATCGTCTATTATTGACCAGAATACAAAGAAGATATGTGTCCCCGAATACTAAAAGTGTTAAATACTAAAGAATATACTGTATATCCCTAAATAAGAATCCTACAAATATTAGTGTGAGTGTGTGTGTGTGTGTGTGTGTGTGTGTGTGTGTGTGTGTGTGTGTGTGTGTGTGAACTGGTAATAAGACGAGGCGGCCATGGTATAATAGCTGGGAAGGGAAGATCGGATTGGTTCCGAAAATATCCGATGTTGTGACGATGAAGGTTGGCCCTCATCCTTAACACTACCTGCTCCGACCCCTGGTAGCATATTTGGTTACATTTTATTGAGGATTTTGCTTGCTTCTGCTATTTGTGAATATTGTGTATTAGTTTGTCCCTTAGGCTAACAACAACGCTGGTAAACCGGGCATATGATGAGATGTTCTCCCACCATCAATAAGAGTTTTCATTAACTACTCAATCAGACAATATAGTATTTACTAAAATTTATCAATAATTCAAAATTACTTAACCTGACCAACATGTAATTTCTGGCTTATTCAATTGAAAATTTCGAATTTTAGTATTAATATCGCAATTGGCATCGTGTTAGGTTACTAAATTATGCATACTGTATTGTAACTTATTAAGTTATTTATAATTAACATTTATTCGTCCAACTATTTTCTAAATTAACTCTCATCATATGCCCCAAAGGTTCGGATAATTGTGATCTTTACTTCTGAGAGTGTGTGTTCATTTCCAGCTCGATTTTAGTTAAAATAGGATTTCAGAGGCTATCAACCCTACTGGATTATTAAGCCAGCGCACTGTAGATCAAGAATAGCGTCAGGAGTGGAGCCTCTCTACGAGAACCCCAGTCCTTTGTGTCCAGCTCGAGATCTTTTTTGTTAGGTGTAATTTTCTATGTTTCTATGTTCGGCAGGGGCCCCTGCCGAAGGATAAGTCAGAAATAGAGAAATTTGAGTGCGTAGTGTGCAAAGGCGAGCTTGTGTTAAGTGATGATCCTGTGGCTGTGAATTTTGGAAATGAGTCTTTGGAGCTGGTGAACAAGTTTTGTTACCTAGGAGATACCATCTCTGCCGGTGGTGGGGCTGAGGCTGCCACTGTTGCTAGAATTAGGTGTGGCTGGGGGAAGTTCAGAGAATTGATGCCAATCCTGACCATGAAAAGAATGCCTCTCCCACTGAAGGGAAAGGTGTATGCCTCATGTGTTAGAAGTACAATGACGTATGCCTCAGAAACATGGGCCGTTAAAGTAGAGGATGTCAACAGAATGGAGCGTAATGAGATGAGAATGGTGAGATGGATGTGTGGGGCCAGGCTACATGATAGAATAACAAATGTTGAGCTGAGGAGACGTTTAGGTATAAAGAGTATTAGCGAGGTGATGCGTACAAGTAGACTGGGATGGTATGGACATGTGGAGAGAATGGATGAACAAAATTGGGTGAAAAAATGCAGGTCTGTGATTGTGGAGGGAGCTGCACCAAGGGGTGGACCGAGGAAGACCTGGGATCGGACTATACGCGCCGATCTCAAATCCAAGAACTTGACAAGTGAAGCAGCCCTTAACAGGGTTGCCTGGAATGCCGCCATTAGGACAAGAGACTGAAACTGCACTTATGTGTGGAACACTCAGTCTTAACATTTTATGTATGTATGTATGTTCTGTATGTATAGTCAATGCCGGCACTATTTCGGTACCTATAGACGTTTATCCTACCTAAATCAATAATATTTTCCCTCCCGGTTTCATCATGAGTTTGACTTGGCTTTTAACTCAAAAACATTTAAATATCAATTCAAAATTTATTAAAATTACTTAAAGAATTAAAACATTTCTCCTAATTTGTGAGAGTCTAAATGTCCTCGACATTTTTTCTTCCGACTCTGTGAGTACTACTTTAAGCTCTAGGATTATTTCGTCGGGACATATTTGTCTACAATTTGTGATTTGACGCGGTTTCTAAATTTCCTATTTTTCCTAACGTCATGGCTGGGACTCTTCAGCGGCATCGGGTTGGGCTTGAGGGCTCATTGACAGTCCTAACCTCGGATGTTGATGACTTTCTTGAAACGGCGTCTAGAGTTGAAGTAGAAGCCAGATTGCTCAGCATATAAAAACAAGTTGACAAATAAGAGGCCACACAATAGGACCTGGTTACACTTCATGGGACAGACGCCGAATATTTCAAGGAGTTAAGAGAAGATACCCTATATCTAGAAGGCATAGAAGTCGTCATCATTACACTGAATGGAAGCATATCTACTGAGGTCAAGAAAGAGCCAGCTCAACCAGAGCAGATGAAGTCAAATGCAAAGCTGCCACATTTAACTCTTCCAAAATTTAATGGTGACGCAACGATGTGGTCCGGTTTTGGGGAAATGTTTAAAGGCACAATTCATGACAACACGACCTTAACGACATACAAACGATCACCTATCTTAATGGTCAGCTTCTGGGTGAAGCACATAAGCTAGTTGAAGGTTTTATTGTAGAGAGCACGAGTTATGCTCCTGCGATTGAGCCCCTACAAATCACTTACGGGCATCCAGATCGCATAAAGGCGGCTCATGTCATATAATTTAACAAACTAGAGACACCCAGACTCCAGGCTGATGATATGAAGAATTTCTACATGAACATGTAGAGTGTGATGAGGTCCATCATTAGCCATGGAATTTGTTTGGAGGAAGTCTGTGTGGTGACTCCTGTGAACAAACTACCGGCACCACTAAAGGAAACCATACAATGCATAATGGGAAATTTACGCCTGGATTACAAGAAATTCACCCAATGTTTCCAGGCTGATGTTTACAACATGGTAGGTCAAATCTAAGTGGGAAGTACGCCAATGGCTACTGCAACGTTTACCGGCCAAAGTGATACCAGAAAATTCAGCTGTGTCTTGTGTAGTGGTACCAATCATTTGTGGTACAAGTGCTTGAAATACAAAACAGGGCTTCTTAAAGTAAAATGAGCCCGTCAATTACAATCTTTGCACTGCGTGCTAATCAAGTGAGCATGGCCATTTGGGTTATACTATCCCAAATATAAAAAGCTGTACATTTTGTAAGGGTAAACGCTTCCATTCCTATGTACACAAAAACAAAGGAAGGGAGGCAGGCTAGCGAATGATAACCCTAAGAGAGAGCATGCTGCTGCTACGTCAACTACAGTGTCCGTTGCTACAGGTAAACAATCTGTAATCTTGCCTATCGTACAGCTGTTGGTAAAAGGTAAGATAAATAAATGTGTCAAGGTCAAATCACTACTCGATCAGTGTTGTCAAAGATAATTTGTGAAGACTTCTGTTTTATCCTCCCTTTCCTATGAATCAAGAGGAACAGAGGAGTTATGTCTTCATGGATTTACTGGAATCAGGCCTCGTGGGAATATACTATTGTAGCACTGCACTATAAACACAGAGGAATATTTCATCGACTAGACGCAATATTAGTTGATGAATTACCTGACCATAAAGGAGAACTTAGCCTGAAGTCTGAGATGGTTAAGTTGCAACATAAAGGCATAAGATTAGCCGATCCTCATGCAACGGACAGAGACCAGTTGGGGCTGCTCATCAGTGCTGACCATTATTATGGCATAGTGTGGCCTGGATACAAAAGGTCAGAGAGTCTAATTCTTCTTTCCATCAAGTACGGGTACGCCATTAGTGGGTCATATGCAGCACATAATTCCAGCTCCAACACAGAGGTAATTACAGTACTGAAAGTAGTAGTATCACCAATGGACGAATATGTGTCTACTGGAAATATTCCACCATGCAAGAATTATTTAAATATTTTGTGGGATATTGATCACATCGGGATCGCGCCAAGGGAGCATTTTCAAGTACAACGTCAAGCACTGATGTCATCCGAGGATACTGTCATCTATGATCCTGACAGCCAACAATACCAAGTAAGGCTGCCCTGGAAGGATTGTAAGGATCAGCTGCCAACGAACAAGGGTTTGACTATTGGCCGACTTCGTGGTCTCCAGAAAAGATTTGTTAACCCAATCAGTGCAGGCATATTTCCACTATAATTGGGCTCATTCAGGCACTCATGATTGCTTAAGCAAGTGCCTGAATGAAATCAAATGTTTGCAGAAAAATCTAGAAGAAAATAGCTTTAAAATGACACCAGAACGAGCTTCGTAGCGCACAGGGCTCACCCGCAGCACTACCGTAGACATCGGCAATATTTGCTAATAATGTCACGCTACACTTGCCTTTGGCAGCGCTGCATATATCTCGCGAGATATGTGATGTGACTCTCAGTGCCGCGGCAAATGTGCCGGAGAGTGGACGGGGGCTTGCCGCGCTCCTGATCACTCGCATTGGACTCCACAGGCTTTAATGGGCTTTAAATTATAGTAAATTGCAATGGCGTTCCTGAACAGCTTGCGCAGTGAAAGGATTAAAGAGCCTGAATTCTGCAAGAAATACTCAAAGGTCATAACAGATCATGTGTCCCGTGGGTTTATTAAGGTGCCTTTTAAAATGTCTGATACCTGTCACTATTTGGCTCATCACAGAGTTATATAAGAGAGTAAGACAATATCAGTGTGTATCGTCTTCGACTGTTCAGCTAAGACAAGAAGTAATCAGCCAAGTCAATATGCCTCGGTCAGTGATTTCGAGAAGGCATTTCTGATGTTAAAACTCCACAAGGACGACCCTGACTACACTCGTTTTATGCGGCCAAAATACCCTTAGCAGCTCGATTCCCCCTTCATCTGTTACCGCTTCCGGGTAGTTTTATTCAGTGCCACGTGTTCCCAATTCTTGCTCAACACCACCATTTTAAACCATTTATCAAATGTTGATGCAGATCCGCAGATACGATCGGAACTATACATCGATAATTTACATGGTACGGGAAATTATGAAGATTTCCTCATTGATACCTACGGTATTGTCCTTGAACTTGTGAGTGATGCCCATCTTTATTTGCGAGAGTGGGCAACGAATAATCCTGCTTTGCAGACTGTACTACAGCATGATGGTGTTGCGGCAGTACAGCAGGAGCATGTGAATGTGCTGGGGTTGGAGTGGCGGACGGACACTGATACCCTCTCTATCGGTGTACAGTACTCTCAGAATACGCAAGTTACAAAATGGATTTGCTTGAGTCTGACTGCTAAATCCTTTGATTCTTTGGGAATGGTGCTACCGGTATCGATTTAATCATGATTATTCCTTCAGCAGCTTTGGAGACTAAAGTTGGATTGGGATGAAACATTGTCAAGCAATTTGGTTAAAGAATGGGATGACATTATGTCAGACCTTCGTCTCTGCAGAGGTTTTCGTTTCCCTCGGAGATTGTTTACAATCAACTCATTTCCATTCATGTCTTCACAGACACCAGCAATGTTGCATACGGGACTGTCGTTTATTTTGTTGACACAAGCAGCAGCCATCTTGTAATGTCAAAGGCTAAGGTCGCCCCGTGCAAATCCCTTTCCATACCAGAATTAGACCTAACTGCAGTTCTGTTGACCGCAAGACTTGTTCGCTTCATTGAGTATGCTTATATATTTTATCTACATATCTCCGAGACATTTATTTGGAGTGACAGCCAAATTACTCTTCACTGGATACATAGCTAAAACAAGCTCTCTGATTCTCTTTGGTAGACACAAACCGGAAATTTGCGATTGGGAGAAGGGTACAAATCTCGTCAAGACGGTTGGTGACATATACCGAGTGACTGCATTACTCGTGGTGTGTCTGCTAAATTTCTCGAATCTTCTGCCTTGTAGTGGAATGGCCCATGCTGGCTTACAGATCCCAACAAATGGCCAGAAAACAAAGTTTTGAGCGAACAGCACACTGCTAGCGTGACACAAGTTATTGATACTGTAGGTCTAGAAGACACGCGGTTATGGGACTGGGACAAATTCAGCAGCTTTGAAAAACTCCAGTGTGTTACAGCATGGGTGATATGCTGTATATGTAATGTGAAAGCAAATATTAATGGCACACCACCCACAGGCAGTGCTTACCTCAATGTGAAGGATATCAGAACTGTAGATGGAATTCTAAATAAGCTCTGTCAACAAGAAGTCTTTTCGCAGAAGTATAAAATATTGGTCAAAGGAACAAAGTCCAGAAATAACCTGATCTGCCAGTTAGGATTACATCTGAAGGGAGATTTACTTCATTGTGGAGGCAGATTGTGATTGGTGGCCCTCTCTGAAGCAAGTAATTACCCAATATTACTGCCGTCCAATCATCCCTTAACCCACCTTATAATAGATAGGTGTCACCGACTCTGTTGCCATTATGGGGTTGGACACGTGGTCATCTATGTCAGACAAAGATGGTGAGTTCCTAAAATCAGGCAGGTGGTCAAGAAAGTACTGAGCAGATGTTCAAAATGTTGACGGGTACAGAGGGCACCCTATAATCCTGTTGGAGTACCTCCCTTACCAGACCTGCAGACCACCCCAGGTGACCCCTACAAATTTACTTGGGTAGATTAGTGGAGCAATCCCTGTTAAAGGTTAGCCCAATCTTAACCCCCTCAGACTGAAATAGTTAACTTACTGACGAGGAGGCGGACCGCACGGTATTATCACCACAACAGTCAAAATCTCACTGAGAAGTCGGAGGAACTTGGGGTTGCCACCAGTCGACAGATTCTGATCTAACTTACCTAACTTACTGAGCTCAAAATGACGCAAAAGTGGCATATAACTTTTTGTAGAGCTATTTCACTAGCCACATATGACGCAATGAGCAGTTGGGCGGAACCGCCATATGACGCGATCGCGTCATATGAGTCGGAGGGGGTTAAGGTCTATATGATACTTTTTACCTGTGCTGTTACCAGATCAATACACCTAGAGCTAGTCACCAACCTCACTTGTGATAGTTTCTTACATGCATTTAGGACATTCTGCAGTAGACAAGGATATCCATGTATCATGCTGAGCAACAATGCTAAAACCTTTATAGGGGCTTCAAATTATCTGGAGGATATGTGCAATAATCCCAAGATTCAGACCTGCCTTGCAAACGTCAAATGCGAATGGGGGTTTATCCCGGCAAGAGACCCTTGGTTTGGCGCAATTTGGGAAAGAGCCATCGGGATTGTCAAGGCAGGATTGAAGAAGGTAGAGCACTCATATCTATTGAGGAACTCAACACCATACTCCTGGAGATAGAAGCTACGGTCAATGGTCGCCCCTTATATTATGTCTCTGTTGATTTGGAAGACCTAACCCCAATCACACCCTCAGTACTGGTACGGGGATACAGATAGTAGGATATTCCTGACGAGCATGATGAAGATGTTGTGGGGGATCCAGACTATGTGAGCAAAGCAATGATCTCGGCTCGAAACAAGTATATTCGCAAACTATCACGAGACATTTGGAATCACTGGGCAACTGAATATCTGGTAACCCTAAGGGAAGCACAGAAAAGTAAACTAACACCGATAAATGACCATTGGCCCAAGGTGGGTGATATCATTGCTGTCCATGAAGAGGGTCCTTGCACATTCTGGAAATTGAGACTTATAGAGGAGTTGTTAACTGGTCATGATGGCGAGGTTTGTGTAGCCAAGGTTCGATCCAAGACTGGGGTAATCACACGCCCAACTATACGTTTATACCCTCTTGAAGGGAAGCTAGATCGTAAGGACCACCCGTCGGACCTTTTTTTTTTTTTTTTTTTTTTTTTCTATATTCCAACTACTCCCTCTCGGGCATAGGCTGATAGCCTTTACACTCTACCGCTGAACACGGTGAGGCCCGTGAGGTCTTGTTCCAATCTAGGGAGTGAGACATGCGAAGCACCTATTCACGGCTCAAATCCAACTCCATCTTTGAAGCTGCTTCGCCTCTGCGCCTCACAGTCTCACTCTCCAGGCTCGGACCCTCACTCTCAGAACGCCACCTATTGAGCATTTAACTCACTAGGCATTGCCCCCCTGTAGCATATTTTGAATATGGGAATATTCATACAGTGCTATTTAATCAGGGAACAATGAGGGCATTTTGTGTTGGCATTTCGGTGTACTGTGGTAATGCACTGAAACTAGGTACAGCACAAATTCCTTCCCAATAATATTTTCCCATTGATATATTGGGATTCGAACCCGGGTCCATTGGATTACAGTCCAGTGGCAAGACCACTCTGCCACACCTCTGATATCCCCTCCTTGGCCTCTACACTGGTGCAGCCTGTTGACAAGTCCAGTGGACAACCACGTCGACAGGCAGCCCAGATATCCTCCCAATCCTGGTGGGATAAACTTGCCTCTGGGCAATTGTAAATATTGTTTAGTTCGGTGGCGGGAATATGTCCATAATCTAGTTATGAACAGTATCAATGCTACATAATCTGGATTGAAGAAGCGTTGCGTATCCCATCCGTAGTCTTAAGTTGAACTCTTCCGTAGCCTAAAGTTGAACGCTCTATATTTCAGGAAAAATTAATAGATTATTCTATTGCTAAATATAGGTAAGCAGCATGTTTTATTCTAATTATATACTGTGTTGTTTCTCATTATAAAATAATGGGATATATTTACCGAATACACTGTGCGTGCGCAGATCAACAAAGCCATGGGCAGCTCAAAAGCGAGTTGCTGGGTCTCTCTCTTACCAACCTGCGTCAAAGCAATACCCTTCCCGATTCTTTATCATCGTTTCATATAGTTAGGTGTTTTAACCCACTGAGCCCCAGCTAGTTTAGAATAAATGTACCACCAGGGACCGGCAGGTTTTGAAAAAAAAAAAAAAACAGAAACAATTGGGAATGGGTTAGGAATGAAGGAAAACCCACAAAAAACAGATCCCCTAGGTCATTAAGGGGTCCTACGGTGCACCCGAAAGTCGGATTTACAAGAGGGGAAAATTGAAGGCAAAAACCCCCCAAAACAGGTTTTTGCGCGCTCACGCGCACACGGTTGGATTTTGAGAGTTTTCAACCATTGGCATGGTTGCGTAGGATACTTACACAGTTCCCATATAAATCTGAGCCCTCTAGGTGCCATAGGACCGGAGTAATTAACAGTGACGCAACGTATTTGATGCTGGGGTTGGCAGAAAAATACATTGCCGACGCAAACAGTGCGTCGGACTCGCTGGGGCTCAGTGGGTTAACTTCACTATTCATCACATATATCATATAAATTCACCCCATAAACTATTAAGAGCTTTCATTAATATATTAACGTAAATTATCATAAATTAACCTAGCCTACACGTATATACTGTATATATACTGTATACTGTATATACTGTATATATACTGTATAATTATATATTCCGTGGAAAGTGGAAGCGAAATATTAAGATAAACACCAGGGTGTGTTAGAAGAGCACATTCATCTTGTCTATATTTATTGCAACGTTTCGGAGACACACTTACTCCATCATCAGACAAATCTAGCATGGAAATATCGAATTCACCTCCGAAACTGAATCAATTGGTCGCCTTCCTTTCCTCGATATCGTAATTGATCACTCGAGCAACAACTTCTCCATATCCATCAATAAGAAGCCTACATACAGTATATCGACCTAACTACAAAATGTTCCTCCTTCATTCCAATTTCATACAAAAATTTAATCTCATAATTATCTACACTAGTCACGAGAAACTTCCTATTATGTTCAAATTACCTTAGCCTCGACTCTGAATTCAAATTCCTGAAAAAGGCCTTTTCGCCAATGTTTTTTTTATACTAAATTCACTGACTCCTACATTGGTAAACAATTGCAACAGCTCCTCCATCCTAAGGAACAACTCACCACAATAAAGCGAGCTATATAGTATTTCCCTATTTCTTTCACGGGTAAAAGCAGTTTCTCATTAAAGAATTAACTCAATAAACTCCTAAATTAATTCTACCTCAGATTAAAGTGAGAGTTATTTTCAGACCTACGCAAACAATCAGTACTTTCTTCAAGTTCAAAGATATAATACCTAAATAACCACAGTCCTCTGTAGTCTACAAATATCAATGGACTTGCTGTAATGCAATGTACTGTATATAGGTTGAACAAAACGTCAACTCAAGGTACGTATCTTTGAACACATGGGTAAGTCGATTAGAACAAACAAGCCATATTCTAATCACCCGTATAGCGCCATACGTCAACATGCCCGAGACTTATATCTACCCCTCCTCCAGGATAATTTCTCAGTCCTCCAATCGTGTCGATACGGAGAGGAACTCACGATAATGGAGTCCCTAATATCAGTGAAACTAAAACCTTCATTAGGTAGCAATGAAAGGAAACCATATAACGCAAAATGGGAAATTTACGCCTGGATTACAAGAAATTCACCCAATGTTTCCAGGCTGATGTTTACAACATGGTAGGTCAAAACTAAGTGGGAAGTACGCCAATGGCTACTGCAACGTTTACCGGCCAAAGTGATACCAGAAAATTCAGCTGTGTCTTGTGTAGTGGTACCAATCATTTGTGGTACAAGTGCTTGAAATACAAAACAGGGCTTCTTAAAGTAAAATGAGCCCGTCAATTACAATCTTTGCACTGCGTGCTAATCAAGTGAGCATGGCCATTTGGGTTATACTATCCCAAATATAAAAAGCTGTACATTTTGTAAGGGTAAACGCTTCCATTCCTATGTACACAAAAACAAAGGAAGGGAGGCAGGCCAGCGAATGATAACCCTAAGAGAGAGCATGCTGCTGCTACGTCAACTACAATGTCCGTTGCTACAGGTAAACAATCTGTAATCTTGCCTATCGTACAGCTGCTGGTAAAAGGTAAGATAAATAAATGTGTCAAGGTCAAATCACTACTCGATCTGTGTTGCCAAAGATAATTTGTGAAGACTTCTGTTTTATCCTCCCTTTCCTATGAATCAAGAGGAACAGAGGAGTTATGTCTTCATGGATTTACTGGAATCAGGCCTCGTGGGAATATACTATTGTAGCACTGCACTATAAACACAGAGGTAAATTTCATCGACTAGACGCAATATTGGTTGATGAATTACCTGACCATAAAGGAGAACTTAGCCTGAAGTCTGAGATGGTTAAGTTGCAACATAAAGGCATAAGATTAGCCGATCCTTATGCAACGGACACAGACCAGTTGGGGCTGCTCATCAGTGCTGACCATTATTATGGCATAGTGTGGCCTGGATACAAAAGGTCAGAGAGTCTAATTCTTCTTTCCATCAAGTACGGGTACGCCATTAGTGGGTCATATGCAGCACATAATTCCAGCTCCAACACAGAGGTTAATTACAGTACTGAAAGTAGTAGTATCACCAATGGACGAATATGTGTCTACTGGAAATATTCCACCATGCAAGAATTATTTAAATATTTTGTGGGATATTGATCACATCGGGATCGTGCCAAGGGAGCATTTTCAAGTACAACGTCAAGCACTGATGTCATCCGAGGATACTGTCATCTATGATCCTGACAGCCAACAATACCAAGTAAGGCTGCCCTGGAAGGATTGTAAGGATCAGCTGCCAACGAACAAGGGTTTGGCTATTGGCCGACTTCGTGGTCTCCAGAAAAGATTTGTTAACCCAATCAGTGCAGGCATATTTCCACTATAATTGGGCTCATTCAGGCACTCATGATTGCTTAAGCAAGTGCCTGAATGAAATCAAATGTGTGCAGCAAAATCTAGAAGAAAATAGCTTTAAAATGACACCAGAACGAGCTTCGTAGCGCACGGGGCTCACCCGCAGCACTACCGTAGACATCGGCAATATTTGCTAATAATGTCACGCTACACTTGCCTTTGGCAGCGCTGCATATATCTCGCGAGATATGTGATGTGACTCTCAGTGCCGCGGCAAATGTGCCGGAGAGTGGACGGGGGCTTGCCGCACTCCTGATCACTCGCATTGGTCTCCACAGGCTTTAATGGGCTTTAAATTGTAGTAAATTGCAATGGCGTTCCTGAACAGCTTGCGCAGTGAAAGGATTAAAGAGCCTGAATTCTGCAAGAAATACTCAAAGGTCATAACAGATCATGTGTCCCGTGGGTTTATTAAGGTGCCTTTTAAAATTTCTGATTCCTGTCACTATTTGGCTCATCACAGAGTTATATAAGAGAGTAAGACTATATCAGTGTGTATCGTCTTCAACTGTTCAGCTAAGACAAGAAGTAATCAGCCAAGTCAATATGCCTCGGTCAGAGATATCGAGAAGGCATTTCTGATGTTAAAACTCCACAAGGACGACCCTGACTACACTCGTTTGATGTGGCCAAAATACCCTTATCAGCTCGATTCCCCCTTCATCTGTTACCGCTTCCGGGTAGTTTTATTCAGTGCCACGTGTTCCCAATTCTTGCTCAACACCACCATTTTAAACTATTTATCAAATGTTGATGCAGATCCGCAGATTATTCAGCAGATACGATCGGAACTATACATCGATAATTTACATGGTACGGGAAATTATGAAGATTTCCTCATTGATACCTACGGTATTGTCCTTGAACTTGTGAGTGATGCCCATCTTTATTTGCGAGAGTGGGCAACAAATAATCCTGCTTTGCAGACTGTACTACAGCATGATGGTGTTGCGGCAGTACAGCAGGAGCATGTGAATGTGCTGGGGTTGGAGTGGCGGACGGACACTGATACCCTCTCTATCGGTGTACAGTACTCTCAGAATACGCAAGTTACAAAATGGATTTGCTTGAGTCTGACTGCTAAATCCTTTGATTCTTTGGGAATGGTGCTACCGGTATCGATTTAATCATGATTATTCCTTCAGCAGCTTTGGAGACTAAAGTTGGATTGGGATGAAACATTGTCAAGCAATTTGGTTAAAGAATGGGATGACATTATGTCAGACCTTCGTCTCTGCAGAGGTTTTCGTTTCCCTCGGAGATTGTTTACAATCAACTCATTTCCATTCATGTCTTCACAGACACCAGCAATGTTGCATACGGGACTGTCGTTTATTTTGTTGACACAAGCAGCAGCCATCTTGTAATGTCAAAGGCTATGGTCGCCCCGTGCAAATCCCTTTCCATACCAGAATTAGACCTAACTGCAGTTCTGTTGACCGCAAGACTTGTTCACTTCATTGAGTATGCTTATATATTTTATCTACATATCTCCGAGACATTTATTTGGAGTGACAGTCAAATTACTCTTCACTAGATACATAGCTAAAACAAGCTACCGGTATATGTCACCAACCGTGTTGACGAGATTTGTACCCTTCTCCCAATCGCAAATTTCCGGTTTGTGTCTACCAAAGAGAATCAGAGTGACTGCATTACTCGTGGTGTGTCTGCTAAATTTCTCGAATCTTCTGCCTTGTAGTGGAATGGCCCATGCTGGCTTACAGATCCCAACAAATGGCCAGAAAACAAAGTTTTGAGCGAACAGCACACTGCTAGCGTGACACAAGTTATTGATACTGTAGGTCTAGAAGACTCGCGGTTATGGGACTGGGACAAATTCAGCAGCTTTGAAAAACTCCAGTGTGTTACAGCATGGGTGATATGCTGTATATGTAATGTGAAAGCAAATATTAATGGCACACCACCCACAGGCAGTCCTTACCTCAATGTGAAGGATATCAGAACTGCAGATGGAATTCTAAATAAGCTCTGTCAACAAGAAGTCTTTTCGCAGAAGTATAAAATATTGGTCAAAGGAACAAAGTCCAGAAATAACCTGATCTGCCAGTTAGGATTACATCTGAAGGGAGATTTACTTCATTGTGGAGGCAGATTGTGATTGGTGGCCCTCTCTGAAGCAAGTAATTACCCAATATTACTGCCGTCCAATCATCCCTTAACCCACCTTATAATAGATAGGTGTCACCGACTCTGTTGCCATTATGGGGTTGGACACGTGGTCATCTATGTCAGACAAAGATGGTGAGTTCCTAAAATCAGGCAGGTGGTCAAGAAAGTACTGAGCAGATGTTCAAAATGTTGACGGGTACAGAGGGCACCCTATAATCCTGTTGGAGTACCTCCCTTACCAGACCTGCAGACCACCCAAGGTGACCCATATAAATTTACTTGGGTAGATTAGTGGGGCAATCCCTGTTAAAGGTTAGCCCAATCTTAACCCCCTCAGACTGAAATAGTTAACTTACTGACGAGGAGGCGGACCGCACGGTATTATCCCCACAACAGTCAAAATCTCATTGAGAAGTCGGAGGAACTTGGGGTTGCCACCAGTCGACAGATTCTGATCTAACTTACCTAACTTACTGAGCTCAAAATGACGCATAAGTGGCATATAACTTTTTGTAGAGCTATTTCACTAGCCTCATATGACGCAATGAACAGTTGGGCGGAACCGCCATATGACGCGATCGCGTCATATGAGTCGGAGGGGGTTAAGGTCTATATGATACTTTTTACCTGTGCTGTTACCAGATCAATACACCTAGAGCTAGTCACCAACCTCACTTGTGATAGTTTCTTACATGCATTTAGGACATTCTGCAGTAGACAAGGATATCCATGTATCATGCTGAGCAACAATGCTAAAACCTTTATTGGGGCTTCAAATTATCTGGAGGATATGTGCAATAATCCCAAGATTCAGACCTGCCTTGCAAACGTCAAATGCGAATGGGGGTTTATCCCGGCAAGAGACCCTTGGTTTGGCGCAATTTGGGAAAGAGCCATCGGGATTGTCAAGGCAGGATTGAAGAAGGTAGAGCACTCATATCTATTGAGGAACTCAACACCATACTCCTGGAGATAGAAGCTACGGTCAATGGTCGCCCCTTATATTATGCCTCTATTAATTTGGAAGACCTAACCCCAATCACACCCTCAGTACTGGTACGGGGATACAGATTGTAGGATATTCCTGACGAGCATGATGAAGATGTTGTGGGGGATCCAGACTATGTGAGCAAAGCAATGATCTCGGCTCGAAACAAGTATATTCGCAAACTATCACGAGACATTTGGAATCACTGGGCAACTGAATATCTGGTAACCCTAAGGGAAGCACAGAAAAGTAAACTAACACCGATAAATGACCATTGGCCCAAGGTGGGTGATATCATTGCTGTCCATGAAGAGGGTCCTTGCACATTCTGGAAATTGAGACTTATAGAGGAGTTGTTAACTGGTCATGATGGCGAGGTTTGTGTAGCCAAGGTTCGATCCAAGACTGGGGTAATAACACGCCCAACTATACGTTTATACCCTCTTGAAGGGAAGCTAGATTGTAAGGACCACCCGTCGGACCTTTTTTTTTTTTTTTTTTTTTTCTTTTTTTTCTATATTCCAACTACTCCCTCTCGGGCATAGGCTGATAGCCTTTACACTCTACCGCTGAACACGGTGAGGCCCGTGAGGTCTTGTTCCAATCTAGGGAGTGAGACATGCGAAGCACCTATTCACGGCTCGAATCCAACTCCATCTTTGAAGCTGCTTCGCCTCTGCGCCTCACAGTCTCACTCTCCAGGCTCGGACCCTCACTCTCAGAACGCCACCTATTGAGCATTTAACTCACTAGGCATTGCCCCCCTGTAGCATATTTTGAATATGGGAATATTCATACAGTGCTATTTAATCAGGGAACAATGAGGGCATTTTGTGTTGGCATTTCGGTGTACTGTGGTAATGCACTGAAACTAGGTACAGCACAAATTCCTTCCCAATAATATTTTCCCATTGATATATTGGGATTCGAACCCGGGTCCATTGGATTACAGTCCAGTGGCAAGACCACTCTGCCACACCTCTGATATCCCCTCCTTGGCCTCTACACTGATGCAGCCTGTTGACGCGTCCAGTGGACAACCACGTCGACAGGCAGCCCAGATATCCTCCCAATCCTGGTGGGATAAACTTGCCTCTGGGCAATTGTAAATATTGTTTAGTTCGGTGGCGGGAATATGTCCATAATCTAGTTATGAACAGTATCAATGCTACATAATCTGGATTGAAGAAGCGTTGCGTATCCCATCCGTAGTCTTAAGTTGAACTCTTCCGTAGCCTAAAGTTGAACGATCTATATTTCAGGAAAAATTAATAGATTATTCTATTGCTAAATATAGGTAAGCAGCATGTTTTATTCTAATTATATACTGTGTTGTTTCTCATTATAAAATAATGGGATATATTTACCGAATACACTGTGCGTGCGCAGATCAACAAAGCCATGGGCAGCTCAAAAGCGAGTTGCTGGGTCTCTCTCTTACCAACCTGCGTCAAAGCAATACCCTTCCCGATTCTTTATCATCGTTTCATATAGTTAGGTGTTTTAACCCACTGAGCCCCAGCTAGTTTAGAATTAATGTACCACCAGGGACCGGCAGGTTTTGAAAAAAAAAAATCCAGAAACAATTGGGAATGGGTTAGGAATGAAGGAAAACCCACAAAAAACAGATCCCCTAGGTCATTAAGGGGTCCTACGGTGCGCCCGAAAGTCGGATTTACACAAGGGGAAAATTGAAGGCAAAAACCCCCCAAAACAGGTTTTTGTGCGCTCACGCGCACGTGGTTGGATTTTGAGAGTTTTCAACCATTGGCATGGTTGCGTAGGATACTTACACAGTTCTCATACAAATCTGAGCCCTCTAGGTGCCATAGGACCGGAGTAATTAACAGTGACGCAACGTATTTGATGCTGGGGTTGGCAGAAAAATACATTGCCGACGCAAACAGTGCGTCTGACTCGCTGGGGCTCAGTGGGTTAACTTCACTATTCATCACATATATCATATAAATTCACCCCATAAACTATTAAGAGCTTTCATTAATATATTAACATAAATTATCATAAATTAACCTAGCCTACACGTATATACTGTATATATACTGTATACTGTATATACTGTATATATACTGTATAATTATATATTCCGTGGAAAGTGGAAGCGAAATATTAAGATAAACACCAGGGTGTGTTAGACGAGCACATTCATCTTGTCTATATTTATTGCAACGTTTCGGAGACACACTTACTCCATCATCAGACAAATTTAGCATGGAAATATCGAATTCACCTCCGAAACTGAATCAATTGGTCGCCTTCCTTTCCTCGATATCGTAATTGATCACTCGAGCAACAACTTCTCCATATCCATCAATAAGAAGCCTACATACAGTATATCGACCTAACTACAAAATGTTCCTCCTTCATTCGAATTTCATACAAAAATGAAATCTCATAATTATCTACACTAGTCACGAGAAACTTCCTATTATGTTCAAATTACCTTAGCCTCGACTCTGAATTCAAATTCCTGAAAATGGCCTTTTCGCCAATGTTTTTTTATACTAAATTCACTGACTCCTACATTGGTAAACAATTGCAACAGCTCCTCCATCCTAAGGAACAACTCACCACAATAAAGCGAGCTATATTGTATTTCCCTATTTCTTTCATGGGTAAAAGCAGTTTCTCATTAAAGAACAAACTCAATAAACTCCTAAATTAATTCTACCCTCAGATTAAAGTGAGAGTTATTTTCAGACCTATGCAAACAATCAGTACTTTCTTCAAGTTCAAAGATATAATACCTAAATAACCACAGTCCTCTGTAGTCTACAAATATCAATGGACTTGCTGTAATGCAATGTACTGTATATAGGTTGCACAAAACGTCAACTCCAGGTACGTATCTTTGAACACATGGGTAAGTCGATTAGAACAAACAAGCCATATTCTAATCACCCGTATAGCGCCATACGTCAACATGCCCGAGACTTATATCTACCCCTCCTCCAGGATAATTTCTCAGTCCTCCAATCGTGTCGATACGGAGAGGAACTCACGATAATGGAGTCCCTAATATCAGTGAAACTAAAACCTTCATTAGGTAGCAATGAAAAATCAACCGACCTCTTGTGTTTTTAACATCTTCATAATGTAAGTTACTTTTCGTGTTTCCGTATGTATAGTGTTTAGAAGTGTTGTGATTAACTTATAATGTTTGTGGTATTTATTATGTCATCTTTGTATGCTTTGGATGATAGAGGAATGACTATAGATCAGGCAGGGGAAGTGGTGGTGGACAGGAGTGAATGGAGAATGCTTGTGAATAGTTGAGTGAACACGTGGTCATTTGGAGTAAGGGGTCGGGCGCAAGTTGGACTAGATAATAGTCCATCAGGCGCCTGGCCCGGGGAGACGATTAATATGAAGGGTGTGCCTGGAAGTGTGGTGGGAGGGCTTGTCGCTTTGGCTCCGCTGCATGTCTGCCTGCCGAGATCGGAACCTCTCCTGGTGGTCAGGGGCCGGGGGAATGCTGGAGCGACCTTGGTAACCCTGGTCTCTGGGTCTTCTCCTGGGTGACCTGGATGTGTGAGAGTTTGTGTTTTTATCTGTGTTTATTTTTTGTTTTATGTTGTTTTTGTGTTTTCCCTGTTCTTGCTCTGTCTTGAGTCGGCTACCCCCAAAATGGGGATTGGGCCTGAGCATATAGATAGATAGATAGATAGAATTATGTCATCTATGTATCTTTGTGTTTCTATATCACCAATTTGTTATACATATTTAGGTTTACCATAGTCTTTCTTCATATTTTCATACTATGTCATTTTTCTTAGGCTTTATGAAATTATTGTAATCCACTATGCTACTAGTGTTTTCTTACAAGTGTGTGTATCTGTTATTTGTAGATTTGCCTGATGATGGCTTAAATGTGTCTCCGAAACGTTGCAATAAATATAGACAAGATGAACGTGTTCTTCTATCACGCCCTGGTGTTTCTCTTAATTATATATATATATATACTGTATATGTTAGTTTATATATACTCTCATCGGGGCTCGAACCATCGACAGTCAGGTAGTTCAAGCCAAGCTGAGAGTATAATAACATTTAGTAGCTCACGTGTATTTGTGAGATATACTTAATATACAGTACAGTATAATTATACCAAGTGGGAAGATTGTAGCCACCAACCAAGCAGGACTATACCCAGGGGAGGCCTCATAGGCATGTGATAAGGAGGTACTGTAACTCCTGTTTGTAGATTGTAAGCACCAATCAAGCAGGACTATACCCAGGGGAGGCCTCATAGGCATGTGATAAGGAGGTACTGTAACTCCTGTTTGTAGATTGTAAGCACCAATCAAGCAGGACTATACCCAGGGGAGGCCTCATAGGCATGTGATAAGGAGGTACTGTAACTCCTGTTTGTAGATTGTAAGCACCAATCAAGCAGGACTATACCCAGGGGAGGCCTCATAGGCATGTGATAAGGAGGTACTGTAACTCCTGTTTGTAGATTGTAGCCACCAACCAAGCAGGACTATACCCAGGGGAGGCCTCATAGGCATGTGATAAGGAGGTACTGTAACTCCTGTTTGTAGATTGTAAGCACCAATCAAGAAGGACTATACCCAGGGGAGGCCTCATAGGCATGTGATAAGGAGGTACTGTAACTCCTGTTTGTAGATTGTAGCCACCAACCAAGCAGGACTATACCCAGGGGAGGCCTCATAGGCATGTGATAAGGAGGTACTGTAACTCCTGTTTGTAGATTGTAGGCACCAATCAAGCAGGACTATACCCAGGGGAGGCCTCATAGGCATGTGATAAGGAGGTACTGTAACTCCTGTTTGTAGATTGTAAGCACCAATCAAGCAGGACTATACCCAGGGGAGGCCTCATAGGCATGTGATAAGGAGGTACTGTAACTCCTGTTTGTAGATTGTAGCCACCAACCAAGCAGGACTATACCCAGGGGAGGCCTCATAGGCATGTGATAAGGAGGTACTGTAACTCCTGTTTGTAGATTGTAGGCACCAATCAAGCAGGACTATACCCAGGGGAGGCCTCATAGGCATGTGATAAGGAGGTACTGTAACTCCTGTTTGTAGATTGTAAGCACCAATCAAGCAGGACTATACCCAGGGGAGGCCTCATAGGCATGTGATAAGGAGGTACTGTAACTCCTGTTTGTAGATTGTAGCCACCAACCAAGCAGGACTATACCCAGGGGAGGCCTCATAGGCATGTGATAAGGAGGTACTGTAACTCCTGTTTGTAGATTGTAAGCACCAATCAAGCAGGACTATACCCAGGGGAGGCCTCATAGGCATGTGATAAGGAGGTACTGTAACTCCTGTTTGTAGATTGTAGCCACCAACCAAGCAGGACTATACCCAGGGGAGGCCTCATAGGCATGTGATAAGGAGGTACTGTAACTCCTGTTTGTAGATTGTAGCCACCAACCAAGCAGGACTATACCCAGGGGAGGCCTCATAGGCATGTGATAAAGAGGTACTGTAACTCCTTTTTCATTTGTCTGACTTCCCATACTGATTTCGTTTGTTGCTGACCTACACAGAGTAATCCATCTAGCTCTCACAAACACTTCCTCCTTCTATTTACTTCACTACACTTAACAAGCACACCACAATATCTCTGACACAATAAATATATATACATATATATATATATATATATATATATATATATATATATATATATATATATATATATATATATATATATATATATATATTGTTACGTATCTTGATCCTCAAGTGGTTAACTTGATGAATCTAGATAGCACAGATATATATTAAGGTATCAGTCAGCTGAAGGCAAAACAAAAGTAAAATCTAATAACATAAATTCCTGTTGTTGCTTCCTTTCCTTTTGGATCTTAGGACTTGGTATCCTTTATTGACTGATACTCTTTAATTATGAAAAATACTGAAACTAATTAAAGTCATGTAGTATTTATAAAGAATATTATTTAACCGAAGCTTAGTAGGCTATGGTTATGAACCGAATAAGTTATAGCTAAAGAAGGACTATTAAATTTATAAAAAGTCTTGAAAGATAAATATTAAAGTAAGAATATTTCTGTCTCTTACCCTTTTTGAAATGAATAGATAGTTTTCTTCTATGTCCTTTTATTTATATTTAATGTAATTATTCTTGGTTCTTGTCTTACGTTAATGGTATTATATTATTATTATCATCAGGAGTAATATCAAAGTCACATAAAAAGTTAGATATATATTTAATAATTAGTTAAATTTATTTCTTAACCACGTAACATTGAGGTTTGATTATGAGTAAATAAAGTTACAGGATCGTTTCATAGATTCGATTCAGGTCTCACTCAAATAATATGAAAAGCAAAATATAATATTTTGGAAGCAAAAGCATTTTCTTCAGCTTAGGAAATCACTATAAGTAATATTAACACAGCCATGTTAGTCTAAGGCGATATTACTAATAAGAGACAATAGCATCACCGTACTAAGCACCATTAAGCAATGTAAGCTTAATTCAAAGAAAATGAAAGAACTCGTAAGTATTAATATAAAACAATAGTATTACTTTCATCATAACCCAATTACTTAAAGAGTTGCTTTAGTCCACAAGTTAGTCAACTAAAATAGTTAAGTACATAATAAGAGCGTTAACGTTAATTCCCAATCAAATAGTTAAGTACATAAATAGTAGCGTTAACGTTAATTCGCAATCAAATAGTTAAACACATAATAGTAGCGTTCACGTTAATTCCCAATTAAATCGTTAAACACATAATAGTAGTGTTCACGTTAATTCCCAATTAAATAGTTAAACACATTACACACATTAAACACATCACGTTAATTCCCAATCACATATCTCACTAACCAACATAACATAAGTGTTTACACCGAACACACTTAACACACATTTATATAATCTGACTGACAGTCACAATCCCATTATAATACTTCACCCCGTCTTCCTCCAGCTGCAAGTTCACCTTCCCCAACTCCAAATGAGACTGATTTGAATGCCCACAACTCGGGTCGTATATACCAAACAATGATGGTGTAGGAACGAATCAGGAGGCGAGTGATGGTGCGCGCTCCAATCATAGCTCCTCGAATCACATAACAGGTGCGTGGTCCACTCACAGCTCCTGGCGTCGATCATACGTCATAGCATCGGTCATCGAGGTATGGGGCGAGCTGGTATGGGGCGAGATGGTTTGCCCACTCGCTCGTTCGCTCGCTAGTCTGCTTCACCACTTGGGTAGTTTGGCTCCTTGAACTCTAATTCTAACTCTTAAATTAACATACAGGGCTCCGTATGTCAGACCTCCCCCCTAGAAAAGAGTTTAAGGAGTATAGTACAGAATATTAAACATAATACATAAATAGATTCACCACCAGATTGGCAACAGCAAGATTATAATGAGGATATAATAAGGATATCACCCAAAGTAGGCAACGTCTCCAGGTACCACATCAGAACATAGCCGGAACGTAGCTGGAGCGTTATTCGAACTGCAAGGCATCTCACAGCTGAAGGCTTAAAAGCGCACTACAAAAGCATGATATTTACCTCGCTACAAGGGAGAGCTAATTGCCAAAATCCTCTCATTAAATTAAACTTACTGCTGTAGGAGGCCAACCTGGTAAATGTAATCTAGATACGTGATAGGCAATCGGCTAGCACGTTTTGGACCCCCTTAATATGCTTGACATCCAGGGAGTATTCCTGCAGCAACAAACTCCACCTGGTCAGTCGTTGGTTTTTATTTTGGAACCTATGCAAAAATTTTAAGGGGTGATGGTCAGTATATACAGTGATGGCACCAGAGGCAGATTGCACATAGACAGCAAAGTATTGAAGGGATAAAATTAATGCCAACAACTCCTTCTCAATGACTGAATAGTTACGTTGGGCAGAATTTAATTTTTTACTGAAATAGCACACAGGATGCAATACTTCACAGTCGTCTTCCTGGAGCAACACTGCACCAACCCCGGTATTGCTCGCATCCACTGCCAGGGAAAAAGATCTGTTAAAATCAGGAGCTCGGAGTACAGGATAATTAGATAATATATACTTGGTAGCAATAAAGGCCTCTTCACATTCAGAGGACCACACAAATTTCACATCCTTACGGAGAAGATCTGTCAGGGGAGCTGTCAACTTTGAAAAATTTATAATGAAACGCCTATAATAGCCAATCATGCCTAGGTACCTTTGGATATGTTTCTTACTGCTAGGAGTTGGGAATTCTAGAATAGACTCTACCTTTGCTTGAGGAGGTGCAACCTGCCCCTGACCTACCGTATATCCTAGATACTGGACCGTACTCTTTACAAAGGTGCATTTCTTAAGATTAACCACCAGATTGGCATCAGCAAGATTTGAGAATAGCAATCTAAGTTGGTAAAGATGCTCCTCCCATGACTTTGAAAAGATAAGAATATCATCGATGTAGACAACGCACCCAGGTACCCCTTCAGTCACCAAATTCATGAGGCGCTGGAATGTAGCTGGGGCGTTTTTCAAGCCGTAGGGCATTACGTTACAGCAGAAGGCTTGATTGTTGACTACAAAGCATGATATTTCCCTTGCTCTGGGGGTGAGAGCTACTTGCCAATATCCCTTCATCAAGTCAATCTTGCTGATATAGGTGGCTGTACCAATCTGGTCAATGCAGTCGTCGATCCGTGGCAGTGGGTAGGTATCGTTCTTTGTGACAGCATTGACTTGCCTATAGTCCATACATAACCTATGGCTCCCGTCTGGCTTTGGCACAAGTATGACCGGACTACTCCACTGGCTTAAGGCCCTAGTGATCAGTTCATTAGAAATCATAAAGTCAAGCTCGACCTGCAGTATACTCCTGCGTTGTGGCGAGACACGGTAGGGGGATAGTTTAATGGGAGTTGCATCCCCTACGTCGATGTCGTGCACGGCCAAAGAAGTGAGCCCTGGAGTATCACGGAACACATTGGGAGACTGAGATAAAACAGAGATTAGTTGGTTCGCTTGATCAGAGGGAAGATGACATAGTTTAGATGGTAATTCCCTCAAAGCCACTGAATTATACTGAAAGTTGGATAGGCTACATGACAAGTCAAAGTCTGCATGGATACCTTCAGGCTCTGGAACAGTCTGTTGCGGGTCAGTAAGAGAACTGAAGACTTTGTCCGCACCAGGCTGCTCACAGGTCCTGACATTCACTGCCACAGTGGGAGAATCTGGAGGAGAGGAATCAGGGGACCTATGGTAGGGCTTCAACATATTTATATGGAATACTTGCGTGGGCTTTCTCCTGTCTGGGGTAGTTACTAGATAATCGGTAATGCTCACCCTCCGAATGATCTTATATGGGCCCCTGAACTTGGCAGATAAAGGTTGGCCAAAAAGGGGGAGCAGGACCAAAACCTCATCACCGGGCTTAAACTCCCTCTCACGGGCTTTTCTGTCATACCATTTCTTCATGGAGCTTTTAGCCACTGTCAAGTTTTGAGTGGCAAACTCACATGAGGATCTCAGCCGGGTTTTGAAATCTGAAACATACTTGAGGAGGTTTTGGTTCCCCTCCTGGCCAACTAGGCTATCCTGCAATAGTTGCAAAGGACCTCTTACCTGGTGACCGAAAACTAGCTCATTAGGGGAAAAACCCAGGGATTCAGTTGGAACCTCACGAGTAGCAAATAAAAGAAAAGGTACCCCCTTATCCCACTCAACTCCGGTCTCTGTACAATACTTACGTAACATTCCCTTTAATGTCTGATGATATCGTTCGAGAACCCCTTGACTCTCTGGGTGGTAGGTGCTAGACTTTACATGCTCGATACCCAACTCCTTCAGGGACTGCTGGAAAATGTTAGAGGTAAAATTAGTTCCTTGATCACTTTGCACCTCATGGGGGAAACCCATTCTGGTGAAAAATTTGAGCAGTTCCTTGATTACAGTTGGAGCAGAGGTAGTCCTTAAGGGTATAGCCTCTGGGTAGCGAGTTGCCATGTCCATGATAGTTAATAAATAAATGTTACCTTGGGAAGTCTTAGGCAATGGGCCTACAATGTCCACTACCACCCGAGTAAAAGGATTCTCGAAAACGGGCAAGGGCACCAGAGGATGTACAGGCACCTTCTGATTGGGTTTTCCTGTCATCTGGCAAGTGTGACACACTCTACAACACTCCACTACATCTGCACGCATTCCTGGCCAGTAAAAGTGGGCTCTGATTCTGTCTAGAGTTTTTCTCACACCTAGGTGTCCTGCCAATGGTATACAATGTGCCATTTCCATGATATCTCTACGACAAGGTTTGGGGACTACTACTTGATGGATGTCCCAAGCCCCGTCATCGATTGGTCTGTGTGGCGGTCTCCATCTTCGCCACAATACTCCTCCTTTGAGGTAGAAACATTCACCACCCTCCTTCTCACATTCCTCTTCACTCACGGACCTGGCAGCTAACTCCTTGCATTCACAATCATCTCTCTGTAGCTCTACCAGGCCACTAGGACAATTTGGAGGGGTTTCATGGTCATCGTTAGGGTCAAGATGAGCCATAAAGGTGTCAGATAAATCCACCTCAGTCACATCATCAGGCACAGTTGGAGCATCATTCACACTCTCATCATCCCTTTCATCAACTCTTACATTCGGTACATTTCTGTCTGAGGGAACTGCTACTTGAGACATTGAACGTGTGACAGCACACACAGGGAAAACAGTTGGCATCTCCTTTTCGAGCTCACCGGTTAGTGGCTCGTTAACAGGGGAAAGTGACAAAATGGGGTCTGGTCGGACCTTCTCACCTGCTACATCATTCCCCAAAAGGAGAGTTACCCCAGGCACAGGGATATCTTGGGACCTACACAAAGCTATGGTGGCCTCACCCTGTAGTAACTCGCATTCAATTTCGCCTTTTACCAAGTATGCATAAAACTGGCCTCCAGCACCTCTCATTACAACTGGTTCGCCAGGTGGGCACTCAGTGTAAGGATTCACCATGAGGGTGCTAGTAGAACCTGTGTCTCTCAGAATTTTTACCTCATGCAAGCAACCATTTAGTCTCACGTTGCCAGATGAAATAAAGGGACGGTAACTGTCCTGCACTGATGGTGAAATTATTATTGGTTTAACCCTTGTGGGTTGCACCACACATGCTACTACACCCCTGTCTAGATGATTTACGTTAGCTGCTAGGTACTCCTGTCGAGAGTCCTGCATTAAAGGCACTTTTGGTGCTAGGTACTCCTTCTGTCGGGAGTCCTGCATTACAGGCACATATGGAGTTTGAGATACGGCGGCAACTGTCTGCCCCGATCTCTCGGTTCTCTCCTTGGCCCAGCACTGATAAGCTAGGTGGCCTCTCTTGCCACAAAAAGTACATACTTTAGGGGATACGGGAAAGTTCCCTCTTTGAGCATTACTATTAGTTTGGGGCCCACCTCTGTTACCATTGCCCTGAGTCGCATTTTTAGTTGGGGATTTCTATTTTGGCTAACTGGGGAAGACGTTATAGGCTTGTGACTGGGTCGGTCAGATTTGTGATTGGGATACTTAAAATTAGAGCTAGAATTATCGTAGGGCTTCTTTCCACGAAATTTGTTGTTGAGCACGTATGTGTCAGCCATGTCAGCGGCGTCGGCAAGACATCTACCTTTTTCCCCTTTAAATGATAGGATACAGAAGAATCAATTTTCCATAGGAAATTTTCTAACAGGACCAACTCCTTCAGATCGTTGTAGCTAGTGACTTTCTTACTCTTGACCCAATGATTGAAAGTTTTAGTCATGGTCCTGGCAAATACCTTATGGGTTTCTTCTACTTTCTTCTGGGTTTTACGGAAAGATTGCCTGTAAGCCTCAGGCTGCAATTGATAGGTTTTTAGGATAGCTTCTTTGAGATTGTCATAATCCTGCCTAACTTCTGCTACTTCTGACAAATACGTGGCTCGAGCCTGCCCTGTCAAAACAGTTTGTAACATAAAAGGCCATTGATCTCTTGTCCACTTCATACCTCCAGCAACTTCCTCAAACAAAACAAAGAAATCCTGCACATTATCCTCAGTGAAAGGTGGAATGACACTAGTCATAGTCAATCCCAGAGGGGGAGCAATTTCGGGAGCATTTGTATGGACATTTAGTTGAGCGTACGATATTTGTCACATTTGTTCTGGCTTGTTCGTTGCTTTATTTGCTGGCTTTTTCGGTCTTCTTTGCTTCGGCATTTAGTTTGTTCGGTCGGTCTTTTGCATTTAGTCTGGCTTGCTTTTAGTTCTCTGGCTTGTAGTATGTTATTCTGGCTCTTTAGTTCGGCATTTAGTCTGGAATATTGGTATTCAAACCATGGCTAGTTTTTTTTAGGGCTTGGTAGGTGATTATGGTCTGGCAACCCTCAATTGCCTACGTTGGCTGGGTTTTTTAGGTTCTGAACCAACTGCTTTATCAATCTAGGGAACAGGTCATGTTAACAGGTTTTAGTCTGAGTTAGACATGAGACAGATAATGGAGATGTGAGGCAAGCAGTCAGATTGAAACATTTATCTATGAAAACTCTAGCATCTTCTTCATTAATTAGTTGAGGCATGATTAATATTTGTTTTTTAAGTAGTGAAACGTTAATGAAACTGAGTGAAACTGTATGAAACGAATCCTCTTTCTGTTACGTATCTTGATCCTCAAGTGGTTAACTTGATGAATCTAGATAGCACAGAGATATATATTAAGGTATCAGTCAGCTGAAGGCAAAACAAAAGTAAAATCTAATAACATAAATTCCTGTTGTTGCTTCCTTTCCTTTTGGATCTTAGGACTTGGTATCCTTTATTGACTGATACTCTTTAATTATGAAAAATACTGAAACTAATTAAAGTCATGTAGTATTTATAAAGAATATTATTTAACCGAAGCTTAGTAGGCTATGGTTATGAACCGAATAAGTTATAGCTAAAGAAGGACTATTAATTATAAAAAGTCTTGAAAGATAAATATTAAAGTAAGAATATTTCTGTCTCTTACCCTTTTTGAAATGAATAGATAGTTTTCTTCTATGTCCTTTTATTTATATTTAATGTAATTATTCTTGGTTCTTGTCTTACGTTAATGGTATTATATTATTATTATCATCAGGAGTAATATCAAAGTCACATAAAAAGTTAGATATATATTTAATAATTAGTTAAATTTATTTCTTAACCACGTAACATTGAGGTTTGATTATGAGTAAATAAAGTTACAGGATCGTTTCATAGATTCGATTCAGGTCTCACTCAAATAATATGAAAAGCAAAATATAATATTTTGGAAGCAAAAGAATTTTCTTCAGCTTAGGAAATCACTATAAGTAATATTAACACAGCCATGTTAGTCTAAGGCGATATTACTAATAAGAGACAATAGCATCACCGTACTAAGCACCATTAAGCAATGTAAGCTTAATTCAAAGAAAATGAAAGAACTCGTAAGTATTAATATAAAACAATAGTATTACTTTCATCATAACCCAATTACTTAAAGAGTTGCTTTAGTCCACAAGTTAGTCAACTAAAATAGTTAAGTACATAATAAGAGCGTTAACGTTAATTCCCAATCAAATAGTTAAGTACATAAATAGTAGCGTTAACGTTAATTCGCAATCAAATAGTTAAACACATAATAGTAGCGTTCACGTTAATTCCCAATTAAATCGTTAAACACATAATAGTAGTGTTCACGTTAATTCCCAATTAAATAGTTAAACACATTACACACATTAAACACATCACGTTAATTCCCAATCACATATCTCACTAACCAACATAACATAAGTGTTTACACCGAACACACTTAACACACATTTATATAATCTGACTGACAGTCACAATCCCATTATAATACTTCACCCCGTCTTCCTCCAGCTGCAAGTTCACCTTCACCAACTCCAAATGAGACTGATTTGAATGCCCACAACTCGGGTCTTATATACCAAACAATGATGGTGTAGGAACGAATCAGGAGGCGAGTGATGGTGCGCGCTCCAATCATAGCTCCTCGAATCACATAACAGGTGCGTGGTCCACTCACAGCTCCTGGCGTCGATCATACGTCATAGCATCGGTCATCGAGGTATGGGGCGAGCTGGTATGGGGCGAGATGGTTTGCCCACTCGCTCGTTCGCTCGCTAGTCTGCTTCACCACTTGGGTAGTTTGGCTCCTTGAACTCTAATTCTAACTCTTAAATTAACATACAGGGCTCCGTATGTCAGAATATATATATATATATATATTATATTATGATGATGAGGAATAGCAAATCCTTCTCTGTATCCACCTACTAACTCTATCATCAGTTTCAAGCCAAAGATGGATGTTGCATATATATGCACAACAATCTTGCTTTCTCTCGTGTTCTCAACTTTGATTCTTCTGAATTCTCAACTCTCTGGCTATAGCTTTCTTTTAACTTTTAAACTAAATATTTCTGCGCTGTTTATCTCTCCCCTAATTCTACTGACTATCCAAAATTCTTTGACTATCTAACCTCTAAAGTGGAACACAATAAATCATCCATTTCTCCCTTCGCAGAAATCTCCATCTTAGGAGATTTCAGTGTTCACCACCACCAATGGCTCTCCTCCCATTTTGCTATCCAAAACTCACATAGAAGGGCCATAGAGTGCCTTTCTTCCGATCCATCAATTATTTTAGATTGGGGTAGAGAAAACCTTGTTAATTTCAACGCCTCCAAGACCCAGTTTTCCCCTCTATCTTTTCATCGCAATCTTCCATAAGACTATAAATTATTCTTCAACAATACACAAATCAACCCTTCATCTTTTCTCAATATTCTAGGTGTATCTTTTTCATCCGATCTTTCTTGGAAAGATCATATTACCACTTTTGCTAAAACAGCTTCCCAAAGTTAAGTGTGCTCAATCATCTCCGTGAGTTCTTCACCCCTTTACAGCTTCTTGCTCTGTATCGGGGCACAGTGCACCCCTGTAATGAGTATTGTTCGCATGTGTGGGGAGGCTCAACCCATACCGCACTTTTATAAAGAGTAGATTACTCCAAAGCATAGCGTCTCATCAAATCACTTCCTCTTACTAGTCTCCTACAATCTCTTTCTGCACGCTGCAATGTTGCATCTCTTTCACTTTACTATCGCTATTACAACAATCAGTGTTCTTCAGAGCTCTCTCAGTGCATACACCCTCCCTTGCGATGAGTGCGAGGCACCCACCTTTCAACACAGTCACACTTCTATTCTGTCTAGCTCTCCAACCCAAGAATTGGCAAAGTTTCTCAGTCTTTCTTCTACTCAACAAGTGAAATCTGGAACTCTCTCCCTCAATTAATCTTTCCTTCATCCTATGACTTAAACTGCTTTAAACTTCATGTGTCCAGGCATTTTGTCCCCAATGTCCCTTGAATTCGACCCTGTCACTCTTTCGGCATAAGGGGAGACACTCGTTACAGGCAACTCTACTATAGGTTTGAGTCCAGAAGGGAAGAAGGAAAACCTAATATTTAGTAGTGGCCCCGAAATCATTGACGTTGCGCCTTAACATTGTTTATGGCCAATCTTTGAACTCAGGTTTGCCTTTCAAACTTCCCGCCTAGGAGTGAGAACAAATACGATTGCCACACATCGTGAGCGAAACGCTCTTAAATACAACAAAACCACTCACAGACTTGTCCTATATGATGTGGGTACCACTACTAGAAAAAACTAGTAAAAAATAATCAATAATAATAAAAATAAACACGATCTAGCTATTGCATTTCTCAGGCTTCTGCTGTCTAATGTGCACGTTGCCTGGGTCCCTCGAAGAAAGCAAAGCGTACATCTTCCTTTACTGATATATCAAGACTCTCTAAAATAAGCAGATGAATGGGAAGGGGGATGGAAGGGAGGGCCAGACTCGTCAATGATTCCGGGGCCACTACTAAATATTCGGTTTTCGTTCTTCCCTCCGGGACTCAAACCTATAATTTATTAGTGGCCCCTTCATCATTGACGATGCACCTGATGTCACAATTCTGGAGGGGGACCTTCATCAAGAATATCATAACCACTAACAAATTACTTCGGTTAAGAAAAAACACACAAAAACTATCAATGTTTAATAAGAAAATAGAAAGGGTTTACAGGCGGCATTTATTAAGGGTTAGCCTGTTGCATAATAACCTGAATGTTAGGATAGACAGTAGGATAATATACACATATAACTATACATGTAGTTTATGACAATAAATAAATCAATATTCGTCTCTTTGTAAATACTGATAAAAAGTACGACGTATAGGCCTATATAGCCGTAACAACAGGTACTCTATTACAAAATAGTTTTGTACAATGCATGTATAAATAATCTTAAGATTACTGAGCATAAATGAATACTCTATTGCCATACATAAAGTATAAAAAATAATTTTCCTGACTAGACTTAGTTCAGTCTTAGGAATGGGTTATCACATGAATCTTTTACTCCACGATCATGCTGTATCACATAGTAGGCAGATAGGAGGCCTTAGCTAGAACACTCCCCCCCCCCCTCTTTTACACAAAAATAAAGCTTAAAACTAGACTTTCTGCCTTAAAGCTACACATCGTCGAGAAGGTTTCATGAGCTTCACGGACAGGTAACGTGTGAGAAATGTATGAGTAGATGACCATAAGTTGGTCTGTTGCATATCCTCAAGGGAGTAATTATGTAAAAATCGGAGCGAAGCAGCCCATTTCCATATATCGTGTGACTGTGCAAGAACACCCGGATTACTCTCCCTGATAACTTCAACTAACAAGGCTGCTAACTGCCGCTTTTGGAGACGTTTACCTGTCCGCGAGACCCAGAGGGACCCAGCCTGAGTTGGTCGAGATTCCCGCATATATAACATAAGAGATTTCACCGGGCAAAGCAAGTGGTGTCTATCGCCCTGTTTAAGAGATGGAACTTCAAATTCTGAAAATACATGGTTAGCATACTAATTTTTTGCAATGAAATTAGGAGCAGGAGCAATATGTACACTCATACACTCATGTTACGCCTCGAGAACCTTAAGCAAGAGGGCTCCGAACTCATCGCCGCCAACTCAGACACCCTGTCACCTGTGGCGAGGGCCATAAGAAAAATAGCCTTCTTTAATTTCAACTCATAGGGAGGATTGTGACAATACCTACGTGAATGAAGCATTTCAAGGGTTAAATCAAGAGACCAGGTGGGTGTGAGTCGGCGTGGTGGAGGGTTAAGCCTAAAGCAAGACCTCATGAAACCCTTTCCTACGCCTCCGGTACGGAAAGGCCAGTTAAATCGAAAAATGGAGCCCGAATAGCCCTGAGGTGATTCCTTAATGTGACAACTGACAATTTACGCATATCAAAGAGATAATTTAAGTATTTAAATATCAAAGCCACTGAGGACTGTTGCTGGTCAGTTTGTACGATCCAGGTAGTGAAGGCCTTCCAATGTGATTGGTACTGTCTTTCGGTTGATAAGGTATACTGATTAATCAACTTGTGAGTCACGCTTTTCCCAAACGGAGCTAGCCACTTGGCCTTCTGAATGTCCACAAGGCAAAAGTCAGCGAGATCTTGAGGTTTCCAATTGTGTCTAAGTGGAAGCACGAGATCGGGAGCGACACCGGGTTCTCGCACCACGTCTTCAACTGGTTTTACCATACTTGGGCCGGCCACATTGGCGCGATCATCGAGACCATGCCCCGATAATCCCGTAGTTTGTGAACTACTTTGCACATTAAGCATGCGTCTGGTGGTGGAAATAGATAAATGGAGGTCCATTTGTTCCAATCTACCAGAAATGAGTCTGGTCCTCCCGCCGGGGTTTGAGTCCGGCGTGTGAGGAACTGAGGCAACTTGTGATTTGTCTCTGACGCGAACCACTTGTGGATGGTAATTCTCGGCAATCATCTGTTGAAAGACGGTTTGCTTGAGAGACCATTCTACTAGAGTGCTCTGTCTCTGACACAGAGCGTCTGCCCAGACGTTGGATACGCCAGGCAGATATATTGCATGAAGATAAATCTCTAGCCTTGCAGCTAGACGAAAGATCTTTTCCGAAAACCCTTGTAACACTCGAGATCTTACTGACCCTTGCTTCTGAATGCATGTGACTGCAGTCAGATTGTCCATCCTGAAGGCCAGGGACTTTCCTGCAAGATATACGCCGTGCTCCTTTAAGAAAAACAGGGGGACTAACAACTCTTTGGCATTGATATGAAGATGATTGTTCCTGGACCATAGACCCTGACCCTGATTGCCCAGATTTGACTAATACCCCCAACCCAGAGTACCTGACGCGTCCGTATCTACCCAGACCGTCGGAGGAGGAGCTGTCCATATCAAAGAGGAGTAAATTACTTCTGGCTTCGCCCAGGCCGCAAGCAGGTTGTGGATTAATTTCGGAATTCGCCATAGTGTTTCGGCTGGCAACAGCGGAAAGTACTTGTTTCCCTCCAAAATAAGTTGTTTTACCTTGAGATGGCCTAACGGAACCGTCAACCTGATCCAGTTGAGTGAACCCACTAGAGACTCCAGATTCTCCTCATGGTGGTCAGACCGTGGAGAAACCGAAAGAGTTTCCTCCGAAACCTCTGGCGATTATCCTCGCTCTGACTCGGAGTGAGTAACTCGGTGTCCCAAAGTAGCCCACCCACTGGATGACCCTCGTGGGGTTTAAGTTGGATTTCGCCAAATTCACCTTGAATCCCAGGGCTGTAACATGAGTTAATACTTAATTTACATGTTGAAGGCAAGTTATTTTGGATGGAGCTACAATTAACCAATCGTCGAGATACCATAGCACCATGATTCACTGTTTTAGCAATGGTAGCAAAGCCTGTCGGACTAACTTTGTGAAAATACGAGGTGCTAGATTTAAACCAAAGGGCATTCTTTGAAAATCAAACGTTTGATCCCCTTGGCGCAAGGCTAGGTACTTTTGAAATTGTTTGTTGATAGGGACATGCCAGTAGGCATCTGTTAGATGTATGGAACACATCCAACCTTGCGGCGGAAGTGTCAGCCTGATCTGATTCACAGTCAGCATCCTGAACGACTGATTGTGAATATGAAGGTTCAGATAAGACAGGTCGATGACCGGCCTCATCTGAGCACTGTCCCTCTTTGGCACCAGGAATATCCAGGACATGAACACAGGTTGATTTAATGGAATGGGGGCAATAATCTGTTTGAGGACCATCTCTTTGATGACTGATCCCACCTCTAAGGAAACCTGAATTAATTCTGTGGGGATACGTAAACGAGGGCACCGTGACCAGCGCCATGAGAGGCCTTTCCGGACCACTGGCCTTGCCCATGTCTCTCGGGGCCATGCCCGGTAACAATCCCGAAAACTGCCAGTCACAAGACTGGTATTGTCCGGCAGAGCTATTCTTGGATCTGACTCGCCTTGGCATGGCACTGAGAGTGAGACAGCTGCGTGGTGTCTATTTTTTTTTTTTTTTTTAACCCGTTGAGCCCCGGCTAGTTATAATATTTTGTTCACCCCCGTCCCAAGCCTTTTTCACTTCTTTTTTTTGTTTGCTAAAATGGAAGACAAGGATGAGAAATGAAAAAAAAAAAAAAAAAATCACCTCGCATATATTTTTTTTTTGGGGGGGGCCGGTGGGGGGTTGGGGGGGGGGGGAGCCTCAAAAAAATGTGTTGAGCCAAAATGGAAGAGAATGGTGAGAAATGAAAAAAAAAAACTCACCTCGGTCATTTGGGGGGCGGGGGGGGGGGGAGTGTCAAAAGTTCGTCTCCCCCGCATGACCACCCGCCCGGGAGCACTAGGGTGAAAACTGAGTATGGCATTGTACGGCATACATCCTAAGGAGTGTCTCACATAAATCTCAAGCCTCTAGCTCCCATACGACCGGAGTAATGAAGGTTCAAAGTGGCGGTGAACTAAGGGTGTAAAGTATCCCCACTAAGCCCACCACCACCAGCCGCGCAGCTGTGTCGGCCCGCTCACACCTACTGGCCCGGCTCCCACACACACTACGGTACCTCCCCCTCCTATTCTCCCGCCATTTCCTACCTTACGAGCCACGTAAGTGTTTTTTATATGTCGGACGCACGTGATGCGTCGCTGGGAGTTGGTGATCAAACACTGCCGACGCATCACGTGCGACGCTGGGTCTCACTGGGTTAAGATTGGGAGGGTTGTGACTGACTTAGTGTTAGTGGGATGAGAGACTTTGCTATCATTGCCGCTAGATTTGCCCCTTGACTGACTCCTGAACCACCTCCCTCTACCCCTGAACTGACCGCGGCCTCTCGATGTGCTTCTGCTTCCAGGGGTTGTGTGAGCCTTTGCTGACTGATTTGACTGGGACTGGCCACGAAAGGAACTCTTACTGTATTTGTGTTTAAATGCAGGCTCACTCTTCGGCTTGGAAGCAGTGGCATTGTGAGAGTCTAATAAGTAATTAACCATGTGCCAAGCATCTGTGGAGGCAAAGGTTTTAGTGAAAACATCAGAACAAATTAACCTTATCCCTATCTCTGCCGGGAGTCGCTTTACCAGATAGACTCTCAGATCTTGACGCACCCGCACCGCCTCAAAGAGAGCCGTGAGGATATCGCCGAGAGACTGAATAGAATTCTAGAGCAAGAGACGCCTAGTAAGAAATAGTGCCTTATGGGTATTAGTGCCCGTGACCGACTCAGTCGTCCTGGCTAAAGAAGCCGCAAGCTGGCGGCTGAGCAAGTATTGGGACGCTAACATCCAGGCTTTCTACCGCACTTTAAAATCTTTATCAATTTGCGCTTGTGTAGGGAAAGAAAACGGCTCTACTAACTTACATAATGATAATTTAGGAGCACCCAAAAAGTCTAAAAAATATTGTGGTATTCCTTCCGCCTTGCCAACGGGCATGGAAAACCAGTGATTGTCTTCCGGCGGGAGCTGATGACTGCTCTTACTTGTTATAGTGCTGGCAAACAGCTGGGCTTCCTGTCCCCACGCAATCCACGGCCCTGACTCCCCACCCTCAATATGGATAACTGACGTACCTGAATCATCTCTAAAGGGAAATGTTTTTAACTTTGGGGTCATACCTTGCAAAGATTTTAACATTGTTTAACCCATCAGACTCATTCCAATCTGAAAATAATTTCCAGTTGAAGCTGAGGGTAGCGCCGGGGACTGTGCATAGACAAAATATTCAGGAGTATAAAGACTAGGGATAGCTTTGATTATAACATCTAACACATCACCTGATTGATTCTTAGCCCATAACTTCTTACCTCCACTCATTTCTACAACCCAATGATCTGGTACTGGGCTCTCACATGCTACCGTCGGCTGCGCGACCTCGGGGGGAGTGGGCGTTAGAACTTACCAGGACTTATCAGGTCCATATAACAGGGGCATAGGGCTCCTTTTTGACGGAATTGTTCTATCAAGGGGAGGTGGAATTAAATCAGATAATAATTTAATATTGGATGGCAAAATAGCTGTGGAACCCGAAGTGGGGACCACCGGAGTGACTGGTACTGGAGGATTTTGAAAATTAACTTGCAGTTGAATCTGAATTTTCCCTAGAGGTCGCACCGCCGGGGCTACAGGTGCCGCTACTTTAACCTGTCGCTCGTCCTTCACACTTCTCATAAATAAGAGCCACTCCTGAAATTTTTCGTGGGTCACTGTAACTCCGCCTTCCTGGTCAGATGAGGACGCCGGCTGAGACACATCTGAGCCTTGCGTTCCCGAGATGCGAGAAGATGTCCGTTGGCCAGACGGGATCTCCTCGCAGTCTGCATCGTGGTGTTGCAATGTGACACCCAGTGGCCGGGCTGGGGGGGCTGGTGAAGCCTCCAACCGAGACTCGCCAGCCCGGACAGCAGTGTCACGTGTTCGTGTCTGTGTGACAGGAATACCAGGCTGAGCTATGTCCTCCAAGTTGAGATCTGGGATGTCGTTGGTGTCCATGGGCTCAATAAACGAGTCTGTTCTGAAGAACCAGTTTCTTCTTTGTGACGGCTAGAACGTGTACTGCTGCCGCGATCCGACCCTAGTACCGGAATAGGTTGGGGTCCCTGTCGTACTCTGTGGGGGATCGTAAACCGGTGTTGTAGGCCGACGGCACTGGTGACAGCGCCCTTGGAAGAGTCTCACCGTGACGAAGATGGTTCCGGCTTAGGAGCTGGCTTCTTCGATAACTTATTAGAGTTCCTCATCTTGTCCTTCGACTTGTCATCTCCTTTAGCTAGAGCGGTGGCGAAATCTTGACGGTGCTTTTTGGAGGCAAAGTAGACCTGGGGGTGTCAATCAGAGAACGGGACCTATCACGCCGGGATGATGAAGCAGACATCTCCGGCGAAGTCCTGTCCGAGGTCCTGGGTCGTTTTGATTGGCGGGAGGGAGCATCGCGAGTACTGGCTGTATCGGAATGAGGAGTAACTTTCTTTCTCGCACTCGAGCTACTGGCAACATAAGCGGTAGGCATTGGCTTAAGTAAGTCATCTAACAACAGATCATCTAATTGCAAAGATTTATGCGCTGCTGTTTTGCAGAAAGTTACGAACACAGATTGGATATGGAGCAAAATTATCTTACACTGCTCATCCAAGTGGGTGATGAAACCGTTTCTAAGCACTGAACACTGAGGACATGATTTGGCCAGCCAACGACCACGTGATCTCTCTAGGCATGGAATTCACTTTACACAAAATGTATGTCCAACTACAGCTAAATTTGCACAATTAGAGCCAGAGCAAAACATAAACCCACTCGGATCCATGGCTCCCTCCCGCCTGGGGGGAAAAAATGCTTATCCTCCTAGACGTCCAGGCTGTCGACCTGAGGGAGAAAAATTTCAAGAATCAATGCTCATAGGGACATACTAGGCTGGAAAAGCTAAAATAATCTCCAACGTTAAAGAGAAAAAAGAATTGAATAACACTACACAATCTTGGTTCCCCTTACGTTAAGTATCATTCTAAATGTTACTTCTGAGTATTGTGTAGCATACCAGATGTCACGTGAGTATTAACTTCTTACCTAAGTGACCGACACTGTCCTAATCCTATCTTAGAGAAGCACAATATCCCGGCGGCCAACGCTTAATTGAATCTAACGTTCTCTCAAACCCGGCGGACAACGCCATGTTATAAGCTACACAGATTACTGAGATGCTCAAGATAGGAAGGGGTGAGTCCGTATTCGGTTCAGCCGTTTTTTCCGCGGCGGACGTGGCTCCCCACTGTACTCCACCAGGATAACATTCCGATTAGTCCCAAACTACGAACTTATTCTGTTAGGGCTTGAGGCGGGAATGTCTTGAGGGCGTCGGCAAGCCGGGGGGACCCCCATAGACATATAAAGTAAAATTACAGTCTCCCGAAATTTTACCTCCGCTGGCAACACTAAACAGAAAATATTTCAACCTATCCTGTGCCAAACAAGGATAACATGAAATTAACTTTACTCTAGGTGCTTCCGGTAATTTCCTGGCGGGGAAACCGCGTGAAGTAGCTAGAGGCACGTTGTCACAAGACTCACTTAAAAAAAATTCCGGAAGGGCCATCCCTCCCAGTAACAGATATCACAATGCGCACACATTATGGCATAGTTATACAGTAATTCGATAATCAATAAATAACACGTCCTAGCCATAACTAAAGAACCTACGGGAGGCCAGCTAGATGGGGGCATGAGGTAGAGATCATCATATCAATGTAACAAACCTGCAATCCAGCGAAGTCCTCAAAACCCAACACGTAGTGGTCAGGAAGCGTAGGCTGAAAAGCGTCATGGCTCCGTGCTAGACCCATCAGCTAAGTGAGACAATCTAAAACGCATTTGCCCTCGTGATGTAGATAAAATACCGCAGGACACCCATAATGGGCCGAACAGCGGGCCCCGGTTCACTAAAAGAAGCCTCATGACTAAGATAGGCTAAATAAGAATGAACTAGGATAAGAAAACACGCATGTGGGAGCCTTGCATTGTCACAACAAGGACTCCTCCTAACAAAACTAACCTTTAAGCCAAATACCCGGAAAACCGTCTCCTAAGGCAAGTGTTACAGGTGTACACAGCCTATCCTAATCTATAAGCTACCCTGACCTCAGCATATAGCATGTACATATGAACAAAGGCTCACAAGTCACGAGGGCAGGAGAAGAATGAAGGAGGCTGAGCACACCTCGCACGTCTGACTCGGTCGGTGCCTAGGAGAATATGGAGGATGTACGCTTCGAGGGACTGAGGCGACGCGCACATTAGACAGCAGAAGCCTGAGAAGCGCAATAGCTGGATCATGTTTATTTTTTATTATTATTGAATATTTTTTACTAGTTTTATTCTAGTAGTGGTACCCACATCATATAGGACAAGTTCGTGAGTGGTTTTGTTATATATAAGAGCGTTTCGCTCACGATGTGTGGCAATCGTATTTGCTCTCACTCCTAGGCGGGAAGTTTGAAAGGCAAGCCTGAATTCAAAGATTGGCAATAAACAATGTTAAGGCGCATCGTCAACATTTCTAATTGGGGCAAAAAAAAACTTGTTACTTTCAATGCTTCCAAAACCCAATTTAACTGTTTATCTACCTGTCAAGAACTCACAGAGGACTATCCTTTATACTTCAACAATACAAAAAACAACCCTTCATCTTCATTCAGTATTCTCGGTGTTTCTTCTGATCTCTCTTGGAAAGACCATATTACCACTCTTGCTAAAACAGCTTCCCAGAAGCTGGGTGTGCTCAACCTCCTCATGGGTTTCTTTACCCCTGCACAGCTTCTTGCTCTGTACAGGGGCACATTACGTCCTTCTATTGAGTATTGTTCACATGTGTGGGGAGGATTCTTTTACATAGCACTTCTAAACAAAGTAGAATAGAAAGCCTTTCGTTTCATTAACACACGTCCACTCACCAATTCTCTGCAATGTTCATCTCTTCGTCGCAATATTGCATCTCTCTCACTATTCTATCGCTATTACAATAACCAGTGTTCTTCAGAGCTCTCTCAGTGTATACCACCTCCTCTATGTAGGGTACATAGTACCCATCTTGCAATATAATCCCACCCCTACTCTGTGCAACTCTCCAACCCATGAGTGAAACGATACTTACAATCTTTCTTCTATTCAATCGCTGAGCTCTGGAAGTCTCTTCCTGAATCCATCTTTCCCCCATCCTATGACTTAAATTGCTTCAAACTCCGTTTGCTCAGACATTTTGGCTCGAACATTCCTTGATTTTTGCCCTGTCATTCTTTCAACTCTGGGGGAGACACTCGTCAAAGGCAGCTTTACCTTTTGTCTCCCTCATCTACATAGAAAACACAAACTGACTTTTGTCTCCTTCTTACACATAGAAAACAAAATCAGCGTACCCAGGGGGGGGGGGGGATAAATCCCCCTATATTCGCCCGTTCTTCCCCAAACAACCCCTCAAAATGCTGTAGACCACGGTCTGTCACTCTTGCTATTAACTTTTGCAATATTCGCATCTATTCCACTAATTTTCCCTCTGTTGAACACCACCTCTCTACCTGAACTTCTTTTCTCACCGAGACTCGGCTGTCTGAAGCAACCGCCAGCAGCCCTTTCCCTGTCTCCTCCTACTTTCTCTATCCACATTTCCAAGCCAAACGTGGATATTGTGTATGTGTGCACAACAAACCTACTTGCTCTGGTGTTCCCAGCTTAAAGTCATCTGATTTCTCAACTCTCTTGCTCAAACGTTCCTGTCACTCTCAGACTAAATAATCCTGTGCTATTTTTTTTATTTTTTATTTTTGTTTCTATATTCCAACTACTCCCTCTCGGGCATAGGCTGAGGGCCTGTACATTCCACCGCTCAACACGGTGAAGCCTGTGAGGTCTTGTTCCAGTCTGGGGAGTGAGACATGTGAAGCATCCATCATGGCTCGAAGCAGCTCCATCTCTGAAGCGGCTGGTTGCTTCGCTCAAGTGCTTCACCGTCTCACCCTCCAGACTCAGACCCTCACTCTCAGAACGCCACCTATTGAGCAGTGAACTCACTAGGCATTGTCCCCCTGTAACATATTTTGAATATGGGAATATTCATACAGTGTTATTTAATCAGGGAACAATGAGGGTATTTTTTTTGGCATTTCGGTGGGCTTTGTGGTAATGCACTGATACTAGGTACAGCACAAATGCAATCCCAATAATATCTTCCCATTGACATATCGGGATTTGAACTCGGGTCCATTGGATTACCAATCCAGTGGCATGACCACTCCACCACACCTCCCCTATCTATCAATCGTCTACCTCTACTGTCTTTCCTAAATTATTTGACTATTTAAACTCCAAAGTGGAACACATCGTATCAGCCTTCCTCTTTCTCTGAAATCTTTATCTTAGGAGATTTAACTGTTCACCACCGCCAATGGCTCTCCTCTCATTTCATTGACCAACCTGGTGTACAAGCCTACATCTTTTCTATCCTAAATGATGAAGAGTAATAAGCCCAGCACCTTACTTGTATTCCTGACTGCCTTGGATATCAGTCCAACATTCTTGACATATTTCCAACCTTTAATCCTTCTACTTACACTGTAAACCATTTTTCTCCATTGGGCTCCTCTGATCACAACTTGAACTCTGTTACCTATGCTATTTCTCCAGTACGGCCATCTGATCCTCTCAGCCGGCGGCGCTTGAGTCACTTTGGCGCTGTCAACTGCGAAGTTCGTCGGCAGTACATCTTTGATTTCCAATGGAATAATTTTTGCTTCCTTGGCCGGAAACCCTCGGAGAGCGTTGAGCACTTTACCGAGGTAATAATCTCGGGCATGGGGGAATGCATTCCATTTTCTTTTTCTCAGTCTAATGTAAACAAATCTTGGTTTACTCAAGTTTGCTCTATGGCTGTCCGCAATAACGAGGAAGCATTCAAACAGTACTATTGCCTTCAAACTCAAGAATCTCATACTTTATATGTTTCTGCTCTGAATCAAGCCAAATGTTTTCTTCAACTTGCCAAAAACTCTATCATCAGTAACAAATGCTCAGAACTTTCCAACTCTAGTTCTTCCCAAGTTCTCTGGCATCTAGCCAAAAACCTCTAAAAAAAAATAACTTTTTCCACTCTGACGGTACCACCGTCACCTCATCCTCTGTCAAAGCTGAACTCTTTGCTCAAACTTTCACTAAAAACTCCACCTTGGATGATTCCGACACTATTCCTCCCTCTCCACCCCCTCCTCACTTACTTATGCCTATTATCATAATCTTTTCTTTGCACTCTCTGAACTTAATACTAAGCATGCGTACAGATCGGATAATGTTACACATGTTGTACTAAAAAAAATGTTCGTCCATGCTGACTCCCTACTTAGGAAAACTCTTTCGTCTATGTCTTTCTTCTTACGTCTTCCCTTCTTGGTGAAAGTTTACTCTCATTCATGCTGTCCCAAAGAAGGGTGACCACTCTCAGCCCTCCAAGTATCGTCCAATTGCTCTTATGTCTCGCATCTCTAAAGTATATTATTCTATTCATAATTCAAAATGTCTTAGCATTTATCTTCTCATAATCTTCTTTCAAATCGCTCTACTGGTGATATCTCTGCTTATCTTACCAACTATTGGTCATTCTCCTTTTGGGTCTTTGGTGTGACTTTTTCTATTGCGCTAGGCATATCGAAAGCCTTTGATAGAGTCTGGAACAAATCACTAATATCTAAACTACCCTCATTCAGTTTCCATCACTCAATATGTACCTTTGTCTCTAATTTCTTTTCTGACCATTCCATAACTGCAGTTGTGGACGGCCATCATTCACTTCCTCAACCTATCAACTCCGGTGCTCCTCAGGATTCTGTTCCGTCTCTAGTTCCTTTCCTAATATTCATTAATAATCACCTCGACTGTACCTCCAGCCTCATTTACTCATATGTTGATGTACCTTACATTATTCAACTATTTTTCCACCACGACCCACAATGCAATCACTCCAAAACTCCCGTGACGAGGCCATGGAACGACTATATTCTTATTTATTCATTATTTCTGATTGAGGGAGAGAGAATCTTCTTACTTTCAAAATCTCCAAGACCCAAATTCTCCTACCTACCCATCACAATTTTCCACAAGATTATCACATACTCTTCAACAATACACAAATCAACACTTCATCTTCTCTCAATATTCTTGGTGTATCTTCATATCTGACCTTTCTTGAAAAGATAATTTTGTTTCTATGTGAATGAGGGAGCCAAACGGCAGAATTGTCTGTGGCGAGTGCCTCCCCCAGAGTTGAAAAGAGTGAATGGGCCAACATCAAGGGACGTTCGAGCCAAAATGCCTGGACACACAGAGTTTGAAGCAATTTAAGTCATAGGAAGAGGGAAAGATTGATTTTGGGAGAGAGCTTCAGAGTTCAGCTGTTGAATAGAAGAAGGGTTGAGAATAACATTTCACTCTTGGGTTGGAGAGTAGCACAGAGTAAGGGTGGGATTGTGTTGCAAGACGGGTGCTACGTGCTCTATGAAGATGGGATGGTATACGCTGAGAGAGCTTTGAGGAACACTGATTATTGTAATAGCGGTAGAAAAGTGAGAGATGCAACATTGCATCGAAGAGAGAGAGACTGCAGAGAATTGGTGAGTGGACGTGAGTTAATGAGGCAGAAGGCTTACTTTTCTACTTTGTCTAGAAGTGCTGTGTGAGAGGATCCTCCCCATACGTGTGATCAATACATTGACGCACTGTGGCTCTGTACAGAGTAAGAAGCTGCACAGGGGTAAAGAACACCTTGAGGCGGTTGAGCACACCCAGTTTCTAGGAAGCTGTTTTAGCAAGAGTGGTAATATGATCTTTCCAAGAGAGATCAGAAGAAAAAGAGACACCGAGAATACTGAGAGAAGATGAATGGTTAATTTGTATGTTGATGAAGAGTAGTTCATAGTTTTCTGGAAGGGGGCGACGAGTAGATAGATGGAGAAATTGAGTTTGGAAGCATTAAAAGTAACAAGGTTTTCTCGGCCCCAATTAGAGATAGTAGAGAGATCAGAAGATAGGTGTTTTATGGCCTCCTTTCGTGAGTTTTCGAGTTCCTGCTGTGTATGGTGTTGTGGAAGGCTAGTTGAATAGTGTAATGTAGAGTCTTCAGCATATGAGTGAATGGGGCTGGAGGTGCAGTTGAGAAGGTCGTTAATGAATAATAGGAAGAGTATTGGAGATAGGACAGAACCCTGAGGAACACCAGAGTTTATAGATTGAGGAAGTGAACGGTGGCGGTCCATAACCTTAGCTATGGAACGCCCGGAAAGGAAATTAGAGACAAAAGTACAGATGGAGGGCAGAAATCGTAGGAGGGTAGTTTAGAAAAAAGGGATTTGTGCCAGACTCTATCGAAGGCCTTCGATATGTTTAGCGCAACAGAAAAAGTCTCACCGAAATCCCGAATGTAGGATGACCAAGAGTTAGTAACATAAGAAAGAAGATCACCTGTGAAGCGGTCCTTAACTCATAAGCTGCGCAGCTAAGGTATTTGAAAGTGCCCGCCATGCGAAGGTATTCTCATTCATTCCTGACTAAAACCATCAATTTACCATATATATTTTTGTTCTATGTGAGTGAGGGAGGCAAAAGGCAGAACTGCCTATAGCGAGTGCCTCCCCCATAGTTGAAAGAATGACAGGGCCAAAACCAAGGGACGTTTGAGCTAAAATGCCTGGATACACAGAGTTTGAAGCAATTTAAGTCATAAGAAGAGGGAAAGACTGAGAGTTCCCGAGCTCAGCTGTTGAATAGAAGAAAGTTTGAGAGTAACGTTTCACTCTTGGGTTGGAGAGTTGCACAGAGTAGGAATGGGAATGTGTTGCAAGACGGGTACCACGTGCCCTACGTAAAGGAGGTGGTCTACACTGGGAAAGCTCTGAGGAACACTGATTATTATAGTAGCGATAGAATAGCGAGAGAGATGCAACATTGAGGCGGAGAGAGAGAGATTGCAGAGAGTTGGCGAGTGGACGGGAGTTAACACTTAAAGAGCGGGGCCCGACTTAAGTCCGTATCCAAAAAGCAGCAAGTTAGGAGCATTATTAAGGCTTTTAAAGGGTTAAAATCAAGTGCAAATGGCCGGGAGCGCAGCAGGCCACACGGCCGACACCCAGGGCTTACCGCCGCCCACTGACTCACCCTCCCTCTGTTCTCGAGAGGCCGGTAGTGTAGCCAGTAGTGAGTGTAGCTGGAAAAAATATGCCGCTATACGCTAAACTCCCATGTTGGTGGTACCACTGCATCAAAACGACGAGTGCTACGTAGCTCGTTCTGGTCTTATTTTGAAGCTTGTAGCGCCTAGTTTTTTGCTGAATACATTTCTTTTCATGCAGATACTTGATTGATCATTCAGGAGGGCCTGCATATGCCCAAAATAGCCCAAAACCCCCCGCTAGATGAGGGTTAATGATACGAAAGGCCTTCCTTTCATCTTTGTCTAGGAGAGCGGTGTGAGAGGAACCTCCCCACACATGTGAACAATACTCAATACAAGGACGCACTATGCCCCTGTATAGAGCAAGAAGCTGTGCAGGGGTAAAGAACCCCCTAAGGCAGTTGAGCACACCCAGCTTCTGGGAGGCAAGACTGGTAATATGGTCCTTCCAAATGAGAGCAGATGAAAAAGAGACACCAAGAATATTGAGAGAAGATGAAGGATTGATTTTTGTATTGTTGAAGAATAAGGGATAGTCCGCTGGGAGTTCCGGACGGGTAGAATTAATACTTATTCATATGCGCCTATTTTACTTTTAATATGACCATATGAACATTGGAAAGCATTAAAACAAGTGGTAACAGCAATTGGCTGGTGAAAATCGTATATGCTATCCCTGCAGTCACAATCTGATCTTGAGCGGCGAGAGAAAAACACCCTCACTCTCTCGTGTCTCAATTGGTACTGAGCACACGAGGAGCTTTCAGACTGGCTTATAGGGTCGGAGATGCACTCCTTCATCCACCCCCCTGTCTCCCACCCATCCTCCCACGAAAATACTTGATAAATATCGGGAATGATAGTGAAAATACCTGATAATTGAAGAGGGGGGGAAAAGGGGGGGGGGGGGAGGGTATGGGGAGGGGGGGGACATGTGTATGAGTGTTAGTAAGTAATGGTGGGAAATTTTCTCACCTAATTACAAATTGAGTGCCACTGTAGTGTTTTAAAAATAATATTTTAGGCTTTGGTTCTTAAGAGTCTGGCCGCATTCGCCTCGTAGAACCTTTTAAGAGTCTGGCCGCAGTCCAGAGGTTAAGGAAGTGATACTGGCGGTCTGAGAGTAGGTTATGGGAAGATGCATGATGAAGAAATTTTGAGGTAAGAATAGTTTAAAAAGCTTTAGAGATGCAAGAAATTAGAGTAATTGGACGATAGTTGGAGGGTTGAGATCGGTCACCCTTCTTTGGGACACATTGAATATGAGAGCGAACTTCCAGCAAGAAGGGAAGATCTTAGAGGAGAGACAGAGACAGTATAGTTTGCTTAGGCAGGGATTCAGCACGGAAGCACAGTTTTATAGTACAATAGGAGGAACACCGTCCGGTCCATACGCCTTCTTAGTATTAAGCCCAGAGAGTGTGGAAAGCACAGGCTTTGATAATGGCAAACCCATTCTTACTGATACAGCTATATGTATCAGTAAAAACGGTTTTGCCATTATCAAAGCATGTTCATTCAGCTATTCGGGACCATGCTTTTAATCATGACCACCCTATAAATAGACAGAAATTCGCGGTTTTAGACAGTAGCGCCAATGACTTGGACCCACTCACTCTAGAAAGCATTCATCAAGCTATGGTACGCCCTAGCATAGGTGATAATGAAACCCCTGCCCCCCTTCTTTGCTTTTAAAACATTGGCCTTTTTGCTTATAAGAACTTAGATTAACGTTAACACCTAAATTTTCTTTATCTATTTTTTAATCATATATATAAATTATTTGCTTTACCATTTCAATTGTCTCTGTTTTAGCTTTTTCTGGTACTACATTTTTGGTTGATTTTTCTGAGAGTTCCTGCCATTTTGGCTTTCTTTGCCCACATTATCATAACCCTGGTCCTGTTATTCCTGTGTAAGCTACGCTTCCCATGCAACCAGTCAATGTCACATATACTCTCTCTCTATATATATTATTATATATACCGGTATATATATATATATCGTATATACTGTATATACAGTATATATAGATATTATATATATATATATATATATATATATATATATATATATATATATATATATATATATATATATATACCGTATATATATATATATATATTCTGTACAGTATATATATATATATATATATATATATATATACTGTATATATATATATATGTATAGTATACTGTATGTGTATGTCTATATCGAAAATGTTCAATCAAAGGCCTTTTTTTCTAGTTATTAAAAACGTATTCTAAGGCGTATTATATGATAATATCATATGTGTAGCGCGCGCTATCGGAGTAAGTCCACGGATGCTTGTTTACATTTTTGGTAGGGAGGTGACCTTGCCTCTTCAATCGGGCCGGTAGTATGCGTATTTCCTTAATTGACCGACAGGTGGCGCGCGGGTGGAAGCAGTAGTTGGATTTTAGGCCGTTGGAGGGCCGGTTGTAAGTTTGAAATTTCAAACTATTTATCTAGTTATTTGTACTATTTTAACAATATTTATAGTTGTTTATTAATACCAATAAGTATTTTTTGTTTTTTAAGGTTCTAGACATGTTATTTTATCTAAAATATGCGTAATTGTGATTTCAATTTTTCGATTGTTCTAGAATTTTCTGTGACCCCGTAGGACATGTGAGGTCAAGGATTCCCTTTCATTGTACCAGGACCCAGTATAGCTATAACAATGGTGGGGTGTTTGAACGGTGTATCGACTGTGATAGTGGGTTTACAAAAACATTGTGCGCAATGGGGTTATTTTAAGTGCGAAAACATTGGTCATAGTGCGATATGTGACACGATGCTGTGCTCAGGATTAAGCATAGGTAAGAGACTTTTTATCCTCTATATCAATGCTAAGACCAGCGGGGGTCTGGGGGTGGCAGCTTCCAGGATAGGTTAGGTTGTTAGGTTAGGTTAATGACCTAAGACCACCCAGGTTAGGTTAGGTTAGGTTGTTAGGTTAGGATAATTACCTAGCCCCCAGGATAGGTTAGGTTGGTAGGTTAAGTTAATGACCTTAGACCAGCGGGGGTCTGGGGGCGGCATCCCCCAGGTTAGGTTAGGTTAATGACCAGCTATGTAAATTAATATCCATAGTGTACTTTTGATTTAGTCTGTGCTCAAAAATCCATTTTCTTAAATACTCCATTTTTGTTTTTAGCCTCGATTACGAAAACATGTGAATTCATATGGTCTCCTAAATGACAAACAGGGGTTTTTAAGCATTTCCCTTTGCTTGAGCTACATAAAAAGAAACGGGGGTGTTAGGGGGTTGGTGGGAGGGGGGAGTGGGTGGAGGGGGATTGAAGGCCATACAATGAATTATTACCCTATATGTTATACATATATATATATATATATATATATATAGGGGAGGTGTGGTGGAGTGGTCTTGCCACTGGCCTGGTAATCCAAAGGTCCCGGGTTCAAATCCCGATGTATCAATGGGAAGATATTATTGGGATGGAATTTGTGCTGTACCTGGTATCAGTGCATTACCACAAGCCCACCGAAACGTCAATAAAATACCCTCATTGTTCCCTGATTAAATAGCACTGAATGAATATTCCCATATTCAAAATATGCTATAGGGGTGCAATGCCTGGTGAGTTATCTGCTCAACAGGTAGCGTTGTGTGTGTGTAAGTGTGAGAGTCCGAGTGTAGGGGGTGAGACAGTGAAGCGCGGGAACGAGGTGGCTTCAGAGATGGGGTCGTTTCGGGCCATGAGTGAGCACCGTGCCTCATGTGAAGGCAAGATGGCAGGTGCTCGTTGTACTCTACGTGCTTCACATGTCTCACTCCCTAGACTGGAACAAGACCTCACAGGCTTCACTGTTCATTGTAAAGCGGTGAATGTTAAGGCTCTCAGCCTATGCCCGAGAGGAAGTAAGTTGGAATATAGAAAAAAAAAAAAATATATATATATATATACATATATATATATATATATATGTTGTTATCCTAGACAAAACAAGTTGTGTGGATTCACCAAATGGGGAGAAACAAGATTCTCAATAAACATTCACAATACAAGAACAAGGCAATTTATACACTTATAGACAGTGCAGGTTTTAAATCATATATACAGTATATTACGGTATAAAGGTATACTTATAATAAGATCAAGTTCTCAATACTTTAATATGAAACCTCTTTAGTTAAATCATACCATTTATGCGAAAGTAAGTTTGAACTACTGCTTTATACAACACTTAAATCTTTTAAGATACAAAAAGTGAAATATTTATGCTGACATAAGTACAGAGAAATACACATGGAAAAGGTCTATTTGCTCTCAAGATAAAATAGTTATTCGAGATTGTATGATTAAAATATATGACTTTAGTATGCCCGAGAATTAATGATAACGCTCGTTTTCTACAAACTTCGGTATGAACATTCCTAGGCATGAATAGCATATTATGTATGGGTGCTATGTTTTGGGAAGAATTTCTATTATTTATCATCTCTATTATCTTTATTAAGAAGAACCAAACATAACAGGTTACATTTAACTCATTCAGTACCAAGGACATCCGTTTTATTGTATTCTGGCTACTATCAGGCGATGTTATTCTGTTTCAAAATGACCTCCAGCGTTTAACAAGCTTCGAACTATCTCTCTTAACCCTTTTTACTACCTCAGATCGTTCCTAAGCTGCATAATATCGTCTAAATATATCTACAATAAAATATAGCACACTTTGCTGGTACTCAAAGGGTTAATATGAGAATACAGGGATAGGCTATGTGCACTGTTTTCCTAAGCTGAAAATGACGTGAGGCAAGAAGGATCTCGTAAAGCGTGAGACAAGAATTAAGTTACTATTCCATGAGTGATTTTCCGGGGCTTGGGGGGAGGAATATTTGCTTTTCTCGGTGATGATTTATTCTACTGGATTCCTAGTCTAGTGTCACAGGTTGGGGTTTCCATCTTGGCTGGTGTCGTGGAGGGTATCGAACCGCCTCCTTTCTGTTGTTGATTGTTGGTGTCTGTAACCACTTCTTCTAACCGTCAAGCTTATTTCCATTTGCGTCAAGCCTAGCTGGGGTATTTGCAGCTTCAAGCCTACCTTTAATAACGTTGAGCCTACTTCTGCTAGCTTTGAGCCTAGCTGGTGTTTTGCAGCGTCAAGCCAACCTATAGTAGCATCAAGCCTATTTCTGCTAGCTTTGACCCTAGCTGGTGTTTTGGCAGCATCAAGCCTACCTCTAGTAGCATCGAGCCTACTGTACTTTTACTAGCTTATAGCCTAGCTGATGTGTTAGTAGCGTCGAGCCTACCTCTGCTAGCTTCAAGCCTAGCTTGTGTTTTGGCAGCGTAATTCCTACATCAAGCAAATACAGGATTGCTCCAAATGTGTTTAATAACATAGTCTGATAGGTTTTGAGTAGCGTTTCTAATTACTGCTATCCCTATATCAATGGCCGGTTTTGAGGGTTAGAAGGTCTTGCTGGTTTGAGGTGTTCTTGGGAGGCTGGTGGTAGCAGCCTCGCTGGTAGTGGTGTTAGAATGGGTGACACTCCGGGTGAAAAGGGAGCGTTTTGGCTGATGTTCTCGGCATCTTGCGCCCTTGTTGCTCAGGAACTCGAAGTATGGCTATCCAGGTATTTTTTAACTTCCTGTGTATTAAACACACACATATATACTGTATATATATATATATATATATATATATATATATATATATATATATACATATACAGTATATATATCTATATTATAAATATATATATATATATACAGTATATGTTTCTAATCTCTCAGTGGGGTTCGAACCGCCGACCGTCAGGACGATAGACGACGCTTTAATCAACTACACCACGGCAGTCTAAAAGACACTCAACCCTCTATCCTATTTATGTTAGGGAGAAGGGAAACCCACTAGGCGAATATGTTTCAATTCATACCTAGTCGTAGGATCCATATTCCAGAATACCATAGAAGGATTTCATTTAAATCTAACCCACCAAGCATGAGAGTTACAAATATTGAGTATTGAGTATATATATATATTCATATAGGCTACATATGCTCCGATTAGGTGCTAAATTTGATACTTTAAATGTTCCGAAGAGAGCAGACGGAAGATAAACAATATTTTCAAAGTGTACACTAACAATGGGTGCAACATCTTTTATGAATGATCTTTTAAATAAGTTTTACATAGTTTTTACTTACCTAATATTACGTATATTTCTCTACAAAGTTTTTCCCTACCCATTTTTTTTTTTTTTTATGGAGGGTTCACATCTCCCTGTCATCTTACTTTTATATGCAGGGTTCATGTTATCCCCTCATCTTCCTAATTTTTATGCAGGGATCATGTTTCCCTCTCATCTCTCTTTAATATGCAGGGTTCATGTTTCCCTCTCATCTCTCTTTAATATGCAGGGTTCATGTTTCCATCTCATCTCTCTTTAATATGCAGGGTTCATGTTTCCCTCTCATCTCTCTTTAATATGCAGGGTTCATGTTTCCCTCTCATCTCTCTTTTATATGCAGGGTTCATGTTTCCCTCTCATCTCTCTTTAATATGCAGGGTTCATATTTCCCTCTCATCTCTCTTTAATATGCAGGGTTCATATTTCCCTCTCATCTCTCTTTAATGCAGGGTTCATGTTTCCCTCTCATCTCTCTTTAATATGCAGGGTTCATATTTCCCTCTCATCTCTCTTTAATATGCAGGGTTCATGTTTCCCTCTCATCTCTCTTTAATATGCAGGGTTCATGTTTCCCTCTCATCTCTCTTTAATATGCAGGGTTCATATTTCCCTCTCATCTCTCTTTAATATGCAGGGTTCATGTTTCCCTCTCATCTCTCTTTAATATGCAGGGTTCATGTTTCCCTCTCATCTCTCTTTAATATGCAGGGTTCATGTTTCCCTCTCATCTCTCTTTAATATGCAGGGTTCATGTTTCCCTCTCATCTCTCTTTAATATGCAGGGTTCATGTTTCCCTCTCATCTCTCTTTAATATGCAGGGTTCATGTTTCCCTCTCATCTCTCTTTAATATGCAGGGTTCATGTTTCCCTCTCATCTCTCTTTAATATGCAGGGTTCATGTTTCCCTCTCATCTCTCTTTAATATGCAGGGTTCATGTTTCCCTCTCATCTCTCTTTAATATGCAGGGTTCATGTTTCCCTCTCATCTCTCTTTAATATGCAGGGTTCATGTTTCCCTCTCATCTCTCTTTAATACGCTGGGATCATGTTTCCCTCTCATCTCTCTTTAATATGCTGGGTTCATGTTTCCCTCTCATCTCTCTTTAATATGCAGGGTTCATGTTTCCCTCTCATCTCTCTTTAATATGCAGGGTTCATGTTTCCCTCTCATCTCTCTTTAATATGCAGGGTTCATGTTTCCCTCTCATCTCTCTTTAATATGCTGGGATCATGTTTCCCTCTCATCTCTCTTTAATATGCAGAGTTCATGTTTCCCTCTCATCTCTCTTTAATATGCAGGGTTCATGTTTCCCTCTCATCTCTCTTTAATATGCTGGGTTCATGTTTCCCTCTCATCTCTCTTTAATACGCTGGGATCATGTTTCCCTCTCATCTCTCTTTAATACGCTGGGATCATGTTTCCCTCTCATCTCTCTTTAATATGCAGGGTTCATGTTTCCCTCTCATCTCTCTTTAATATGCAGGGTTCATGTTTCACTCTCATCTCTCTTTAATATGCAGGGATCATGTTTCCCTCTCATCTCTCTTTAATATGCAGGGTTCATGTTTCCCTCTCATCTCTCTTTAATATGCAGGGTTCATGTTTCCCTCTCATCTCTCTTTAATATGCAGGGTTCATATTTCCCTCTCATCTCTCTTTAATATGCAGGGTTCATATTTCCGTCTCATCTCTCTTTAATATGCTGGGTTCATGTTTCCCTCTCATCTCTCTTTAATATGCAGGGATCATGTTTCCCTCTCATCTCTCTTTAATATGCAGGGATCATGTTTCCCTCTCATCTCTCTTTAATATGCCGGGTTCATGTTTCCCTCTCATCTCTCTTTAATATGCAGGGATCATATTTCCCTCTCATCTCTCTTTAATATGCTGGGTTCATATTTCCCTCTCATCTCTCTTTAATATGCTGGGTTCATGTTTCCCTCTCATCTCTCTTTAATATGCAGGGTTCATGTTTCCCTCTCATCTCTCTTTAATATGCAGGTTCATGTTTCTCTCTCATATCTCTTTAATATGCATGGTTCATGTTTCCCTCTCATCTCTCTTTAATATGCAGGGTTCATGTTTCCCTCTCATCTCTCTTTAATATGCAGGGTTCATGTTTCCCTCTCATCTCTCTTTAATATGCAGGGTTCATGTTTCCCTCTCATCTCTCTTTAATATGCAGGGTTCATGTTTCCCTCTCATCTCTCTTTAATATGCAGGGATCATGTTTCCCTCTCATCTCTCTTTAATATGCATGGTTCATGTTTCCCTCTCATCTCTCTTTAATATACAGGGTTCGTGTTTCCCTCTCATCTCTCTTTAATACGCTGGGATCATGTTTCCCTCTCATCTCTCTTTAATATGCAGGGTTCATGTTTCCCTCTCATCTCTCTTTAATATGCAGGGATCATGTTTCCCTCTCATCTCTCTTTAATATGCAGGGTTCATGTTTCCCTCTCATCTCTCTTTAATATGCAGGGTTCATATTTCCCTCTCATCTCTCTTTAATATGCAGGGTTCATGTTTCCCTCTCATCTCTCTTTTATATACAGGGTTCATGTTTCCCTCTCATCTCTCTTTAATATGCAGGGTTCATGTTTCCCTCTCATCTCTCTTTTATATACAGGGTTCATGTTTCCCTCTCATCTCTCTTTTATATACAGGGTTCATGTTTCCCTCTCATCTCTCTTTTATATACAGGGTTCATGTTTCCCTCTCATCTCTCTTTTATATACAGGGTTCATGTTTCCCTCTCATCTCTTTTATATACAGGGTTCATGTTTCCCTCTCATCTCTCTTTTATATACAGGGTTCATGTTTCCCTCTCATCTCTCTTTTATATACAGGGTTCATGTTTCCCTCTCATCTCTCTTTTATATACAGGGTTCATGTTTCCCTCTCATCTCTCTTTTAATACAGGGTTCATGTTTCCCTCTCATCTCTCTTTTATATACAGGGTTCATGTTTCCCTCTCATCTCTCTTTTATATACAGGGTTCATGTTTCCCTCTCATCTCTCTTTTATATACAGGGTTCATGTTTCCCTCTCATCTCTCTTTAATATGCAGGCTTCATGTTTCCCTCTCATCTCTCTTTTATATACAGGGTTCATGTTTCCCTCTCATCTCTCTTTAATATGCAGGGTTCATGTTTCCCTCTCATCTCTCTTTTATATACAGGGTTCATGTTTCCCTCTCATCTCTCTTTAATATGCAGGGTTCATGTTTCCCTCTCATCTCTCTTTAATATGCAGGGTTCATGTTTCCCTCTCATCTCTCTTTAATATGCAGGGTTCATGTTTCCCTCTCATCTCTCTTTAATATGCAGGGTTCATGTTTCCCTCTCATCTCTCTTTAATATGCAGGGTTCATGTTTCCCTCTCATCTCTCTTTAATATGGGTTCATGTTTCCCTCTCATCTCTCTTTAATATGCAGGGTTCATGTTTCCCTCTCATCTCTCTTTAATATGCAGGGTTCATGTTTCCCTCTCATCTCTCTTTAATATGCAGGGTTCATGTTTCCCTCTCATCTCTCTTTAATATGCAGGGTTCATGTTTCCCTCTCATCTCTCTTTAATATGCAGGGTTCATGTTTCCCTCTCATCTCTCTTTAATATGCAGGGTTCATGTTTCCCTCTCATCTCTCTTTAATATGCAGGGTTCATGTTTCCCTCTCATCTCTCTTTAATATGCAGGGATCATGTTTCCCTCTCATCTCTCTTTAATATGCAGGGATCATGTTTCCCTCTCATCTCTCTTTAATATGCCGGGTTCATGTTTCCCTCTCATCTCTCTTTAATATGCAGGGATCATGTTTCCCTCTCATCTCTCTTTAATATGCAGGGTTCATGTTTCCCTCTCATCTCTCTTTAATATGCAGGGTTCATGTTTCCCTCTCATCTCTTTAATATGCAGGGTTCATGTTTCCCTCTCATCTCTCTTTAATATGCAGGTTCATGTTTCCCTCTCATCTCTCTTTAATATGCAGGGTTCATGTTTCCCTCTCATCTCTCTTTAATATGCAGGGTTCATGTTTCCCTCTCATCTCTCTTTAATATGCAGGGTTCATGTTTCCCTCTCATCTCTCTTTAATATGCAGGGTTCATGTTTCCCTCTCATCTCTCTTTAATATGCAGGGTTCATGTTTCCCTCTCATCTCTCTTTAATATGCAGGGTTCATGTTTCCCTCTCATCTCTCTTTATATGCAGGGTTCATGTTTCCCTCTCATCTCTCTTTAATATGCAGGGTTCATGTTTCCCTCTCATCTCTCTTTAATATGCAGGGTTCATGTTTCCCTCTCATCTCTCTTTAATATGCAGGGTTCATGTTTCCCTCTAATCATCTCTCATTTCTTTATATACAGGTTCATGTTTCCCTCTCATCTCTCTTTAATATGCAGGGTTCATGTTTCCCTCTCATCTCTCTTTTATATACAGGGTTCATGTTTCCCTCTCATCTCTCTTTTAATATGCAGGGTTCATGTTTCCCTCTCTCTCTTCTATCTTATAACACAGGGTTCATGTTTCCCTCTCATCTCTCTGTATGTTTCCCTATTACCTCTGCAGGGTTCATGTTTCCCTCCCATCTCTCTTTATACAGGGGTTCATCTCTCTTAATACAGGGGTTTCCCTCTCATCTCTCGGCTCTCTCTTCTCTTTTCTCATCTCTCTCCTCCCACATTATCCTCTCATCTCTCTCTCTCATCTCTCTCATCTTCTCCTCTCTCTCTCTCTCATCTCTCTATTCTCTCTCTCTCTCTATATATATATATATATATATATATATATATATATATAGTATATATATATATAATATATAAATATCTATATAATAATATATATATATATATATAATATATATATATGTATATATAATAAATATATATGTATATATAATAAATATATATATATATATATAATATATATATATATATATATATATATATATATATATATATATAAAATTTAGAACTTGCAAAATAAACAAACCAAAATTGGGACAAGGACAATATAAAGTCAAATTAAATTATCAAAATCGCTATGTGGGAAGGACGCTAACAAAATTGAAAACTATTAAATAAAAGAACACAATCCACCACATAGGGTGTACATTACTACATGAGCAAGTTAATCTGTTTCCCAAGCAAACTAATCGCACATATAACAACGCACTATCGTCACGTTAAAGGAAGTAGTCAAGTTTGGGAAGGCCGGGACGTTCTGGCAAATTTTACTAAACTCTGCATGAATAAAGAAACTAAATGTTAAATGTCAAAATATTATTTAAAATCAAATTTGCAACATGACAAGACATTAACAATAGTACAAAATACAAATATTGATAAGATATCTATTAAAATAATATATAAAATACAGTACAGCACTCACTAACGATAGTGCTATCGGGTAGGTACCTGTAAGCATAGCATGCCTCAAGTGACCCCTATCAATAACTACCCTACAAATAACCTACATTTATCGCACAAATAAACTAAGGAAATCGCAAAAGTAAGCAATTGATACTATCGACAATGAATACATATAATATAAAGACAAATAATTGCAAAATATGAAGTAACAACAGATTTAAACAAAGAGTACACTTTTAACAAGAAAAATAATAAATTTAAAAAATCATCAATATTAATATTAATAATAGAAAAAGAAAAAGATAAACAATAAATACAGACAAAAAACAATAAATACAGACAAAAAGTAAGCAGAGGTTATACAAGAAACTTCAAGTTAAAAATGCTTGATTAAAATTATTGATGTCAAATTTTAGAATACAGTCACAATAATTGACCCTAAAAAGATTAAATTTATGGAACAATTTACTTGCCTCAAAACCTCTGTCCACTAAGAGTCTGTATAGTAACCTAGCTCTAGCCCAAAAGTCATCTACTTTAGTGCAGATTTTACAAAATCTTATTAATTGGGAATAAAAACAATTATAAGTTATTTTACTATCGATATTACTACTAGGGAAAGGAAAGTTTATTACGTTAAAATTAAAATCATCAACTTTGTGATATACTTTAAGTACGCACTGTTCATTAACAATCTCTATATTTATATCAAGAAAATTTTCAACTTTATCATTTACGTTACATTGTGTGAGGGGAATAGAATTAGTGTAAATAAGTTTATATATATATATATATATATATATATATATATATATATATATATATATTATATGTACCGATATTATATATATGTATATATATATACTGTATATAATGAAGGACGGTAAAGCTCCAGGGTGCTCTGACATTGTCGCTGAGATGATAAAAGCCTCAGGGGAGAATGGTGTCAACTTAGTCACCGAGTTGATAAACACCATTAAAGATGAGAAAATCCCAGAGGATTGGCTCAAAAGTGTAATAGTAAATAATATATACAAAGGAAAAGGGGATGCGCTAGATAGAGGAAACTATAGAGGCCTGAAAATGCTTGACCAAATCATGAAGGTCTGTGAGAGAGTCTTTGGGGGTTTGATAAGGCAAAGCATTTCCATTGATGATAATTATGCAGTTTGGTTTCATGCCAGGACGGGGTACAACCGATGCTATCTTCATAGTCAGGCAGATACAGGAAATATACTTAATATTAAAAGGCAGGGATCTTTACTTTGTGTTTGTAGACCTGGAGAAGGCCTTTGGCAAGGTGCCTAGAGATGTTGTGCAGTGGGCTATGAGGAAACTTGGTGTGGAAGAGTGGCTGGTGGTGTGATAATGAAGATTTATGAGGATTCGCGAACTGCGGTGAGGGTGAAGGGTGTACTGAGTGAGTGAGTTCGCAGTCCGTGTTGGAGTCCATCATGGTTCAGTGTTAAGCCCCTTCCTCTTTATTATGGTCCTGGAGGCACAGTCTAGAGTTCTTAGAGGCGGACTCCCGTTGGAACTGTTTTATGCAGACGATTTAGTCCTAATAGCTGACAGTATGCAAGATGCTGAGACCAAATTCAGAGAATGGAGAGAGGGCATGGCGAGCAAGGGTTTAAGACTCAATATTAACAAAACCAAGGTTATGCATTGTAGATTGAGACGAGGCAATGAGGAAAAGAGCGGTGCATACCCATGTGCGGTGTGTGGAAAGGGTGTAGGCATTAAAGCGATTCAATGTAGCATCTGTCGACGCTGGGTGCACCATGGGAATTAGCGCTGTAGTAGAATAAAGGGACCACTGCTGAAGGATAAGTCAGAAATAGAGAAATTTGAGTGCGTAGTGTGCAAAGGCGAGCTTGTGTTAAGTGATGATCCTGTGGCTTTGAATTTTGGAAATGAGTCATTGGAGCTGGTGAACAAGTTTATTTACCTAGGAGATACCATCTCTGACGGTGGTGGGGCCGAGGCTGCCACTGTCGCTAGAATTAGATGTGGCTGGGGGAAGTTCAGAGAACTGCTGCCAATCCTGACCATGAAAAGAATGCCTCTCCCCCTGAAGGGAAAGGTGTATGCCTCATGTGTTAGAAGTGCAATGACGCATGCCTCAGAAACATGGGCCGTTAAAGTAGAGGATGTCAACAGAATGGAACGTAATGAGATGAGAATGGTGAGATGGATGTGTGGGGCCAGGCTACAGGAAAGAATAACAAATGTTAAGCTGAGGAGACGTATAGGTATAAAGAGTATTAGCGAGGTGATGCGTACAAATAGACTGGGATGGTATGGACATGTGGAGAGAATGGATGAACAAAATTGGGTGAAAAAATGTAGGTCTGTAATCGTGGAGGGAGCTGCACCAAGGGGTGGACCGAGGAAGACCTGGGATCGGACTATACGTGCCGATCTCAAATCCAAAAACTTGACAAGTGAAGCAGCCCTTAACCCGAGAACGGCAAGAAAGATCTTAAGAGGTTTTACTGGGTGACGGCGGCAAAGCTCTTGGGAGGGAAGGTCCAAATTTGTTTTTTAAAAGGACCCAGTAGCACTTAAAACAATGTATTTTTTCCTACATACCTCATATCACTTATCCACATGTGTCAATATCCCCTCCTTCACCCCCCTCCGCCCCCCCCCCCCTTCAATTATCACCTATTTTTCCTCTTATTACCATCTTTATTGGTGTATTTATCATGCCAATATCTCCAAACCGGTCTAAGCCGTGCTCATGTTGATAGAGAGGGTATAGATGCGAGAGAATGAGGGAGGAGAGGTTCAGTGTTGTTGTATGCTTCAGAGAGGGAGGGTGTACATCGCGGCTGGGTCACAACTCATGACTGGAGCGGCCGACTATAATTCACGATTTTGACCATGAAAACGATATTCCCACTTGTTTTATTGTTGTTACAGGTTACTATCTTCATAGTAATGGTAAAATAGGTGCACATGAATAAGTAATAATGATATTTGGCGCAAAATGACGATTTTAGGCGGGAAAGATGCCTAATATCGTCGCCCAATTACATGGTGTCCACTATACACAACTACCGCTTTATAGATTAACAGGGTTGCCTGGAACGCCGCTATTAGGACAAGAGACTGAAACTGCACGTATGAGTGGAGCAATCAGTCTTAAAATATTATGTATGTATGTTATATATACAGTATATATATAATATATATATATATGTATATATATATATATATATATATATATATATATATATAATACGTATTTATATATATATATATATATATATATATATATATATTGTATATATACATATATATATATATATATATATATATATCTATATATATATATATATAATTATATATATATATATATAGTACTCTGTATATATATATATATATATATATATATATATACTGTATATATATATATATATATATATATATATATATATATATATATATATATAGAGAATATATATATTTTGTCTATGTGAGTGAGGAAGACAAAAGGCAGAACTGCCTGAATCGAGTGCCTCCCCCAGAGTTGAAAGAGTGACAGGGTCAAAATCAAGGGACGTTCGAGCCAAAATGCCTGGACATACAGAGCTTGAAGCAATCCAAGTCATAAGAAGAGGGAAAGTCTGATACTGGGAGAGAGTTCCGGAGCTCAGCAGTTGAATCAAAGAAAGTTTGAGAAAACCGTTTCACTCTTGGGTTGGAGAGTTGCACAGTGTAGGGGTGGGATTGTGATGCAAGACGGGTACTACGTACCCTACGTAAAGGAGGTGGTATAAACTGGGATAGCTCTAAGGAACACTGATTATTATAGTAGCGATAGAATAGCGAGAGAAATGCAACATTGCGGCAAATAGAGAGAGATTCCAGAGAGTTGGTGAGTAGGTGGGAGTTAATGATACGAAAGGCTTTCTTTTCAACTTTGTCTAGCAGAGCGGTGTGAGAGGAACCTCCCCACACATGTGAACAATACTCAATACAAGGATGCACTATGCTCCTGTACAGAGTAAGAAGCTGTGCAGGGGTAAAGAACCCCTTGAGGTGGTTGAGCACACCCAGCTTCTGGGAAGCTGCCTCAGCAAGACTGATATTATGGTCCTTCCAATTGAGAGCAGAAGAAAAAGAGACACCTAGAATATTGAGAGAAGATGAAGGATTGATTTTTGTATTGTTGAATTGTAAGGGATAGTTTTCTGGGAGTTCTGACCGGGTAATAAGATGAAGAAATTGGGTTTTGGAAGCACTAACGCCAACAAGGTTTTCTCTGCCCGAATTGGAAATAGTAGTTAGGTCAGATGATAAATGTTGCATGGATTCATTATGTTTGTCTTTGAGGGATTGCTGGCTGGGGCATTTTGGAAAACTAATTGAGTAGTGTAAGGTAGAGTCGTCTGTGTATGAATGAATGGAACTGGAGGTACAGTTGATAAGATCATTCAAGAAAATTAGAAAGAGAATGGGAGATAGGACAGAACCCTGAGGAACACCGGAGTTGATAGGATGAGGAAGTGAGCGATGGCCATCCACAACCGCAGCTATGACACTGCCGGAAATGAAATTAGAGACAAAGGCACAGATGGAGGGATAGAAACCGAAGGAGGGTAGTTTAGAAATTAAAGATTTGTGCTAGGCTCTATCGAAGGCCTTCGATATGTCTAGTGCAATAGAAAAGGTCTCACCGAAGTCCCGAAAGGAGGATGACCAGGAGTTAGTAAGATATGAAAGAAGATCACCAGTTGAGCGACCTTTAAGGAAGCCATACTGGCGCTCTTGAGTAGATTATGAGAAGAGAAATGCTTAAGAAATTTGGAAGCAAAAATAGTTTAAAAAACTTTATATATACAAAAAATGACAGCAATCGGAGGGTTGAGAGTGGTCACCCTTCTTTGGGACAGGTTGAATGAGAGCAAACTTCCAGCAAGAAGGGAAGACGTTAGGGGAGAGACAGAGGCGAAAGAGTTTGCCTAGGCAGGGAGTCAGCACGGAAGCACAGTTTTTGAGTACAAGACGAGGAACAGCGTCCGGACCGTACGCCTTCTTAGTATTAAGCCCAGAGAGGGTAGAGACTACATCTTTAGAAGAAATTAGGATATTAGGCAAAAGTAGGAGAGAGGGCTGTGGAGAGGGAGGACTAGCACCGGGTTCCATGTCACTTCAACCAGTAGACCATGTCAACCAGTAGCTGTCAACCAGTGCCAAATTAACCCAGACCAACAAAACCACTGCCAAAATATAGTACTTACCTAACCTAACCTAACCTAACTGTATTGGTTGATCTGGTACTGGTTGAGAGCTACTGGTTGAAATGGTCGACTAGTTGAAGTGACCGGTCACCATAGCACCGGAATCATCCAAGGTGGAGTTTCTAGCAAAAGTGTGAAAAGTTCAGCTTTGTCAAAGGAAGAAGTGATGGTTGTGCCATCAGAGTGGAAAAGGGGAGGGAAAGATGGGGAAGACAAATTATTGGAGAGGTTTTTGGCTAGATGCCAGAAAGCTAGGAAAGAGCTAGAGTTGGATAGTTCTGTGCATTTATTGTATATATATATATATATATATATATATATATATATATATATATATATAAAATTATATACATATATAATATATATATATAATTATATATATATATATATATATATATATATATATATATATATATATATATATATACTGTATACATATATATATACAGTATATATACAGTATGTATATAATATATATATATATATATATATATATATATATATATATATATATACTATGTACATGTATATACTGTATATGTATATACAGTATATATATATATATATATATATATATATATATATATATATATATATATATATATATATATATACCGATATATATATATATATATACCGGTATATATAAATATATATACCTGTATATATATATATATATATATATATATATATATATATATATATATATATATATATATATATATATATATATATATATATATATATATATATATATATATATTCTGACATACGGAGCCCTGTATGTTAATTTAAGAGTTAGAATTAGAGTTGAAGGAGTCACACTACCCAAGCGGTGAAGCAGACTAGCGAGCGACCTAGCGAGTGGGGAAACTAGCTCGCCCGCATACCTGCAAACAAGCCCTCACACCTGCGTGCGTCATAGGGGACCCTGCAAACTACTTGATGACCGACACTATGACGTAGATTCGACGCCAGGAGCTGTGAGTGGACAAGGCACCTGTTATGCGACTCGAGGAGCTGTGATTGGAGCAGGCACCACCCCCCGCCTCCTGATTCGTTCCTACACCATCATTGTTTAGTATATAAGACCCGAGTTGTGGGCATTCAAATCAGTCTCATTTGGAGTTGGGGAAGGTGAACTTGCAGCTGGAGGAAGACGGGGTGAAGTATTATAATGGGATTGTGACTGTCAGTCAGATTATATAAATGTGTGTTAAGTGTGTTCGGTGTAAACACTTACGTTATGTTGGCTAGTGAGATATGTGATTGGGACGTTAACGCTACTATTATGTGCGTAACTATTTTGATTGGGAATTGACGTTAACGCTATTATTGTGTACTTAACTATTTGATTGCGAATTGACGTTAACGCTACTATTATGTGCTTAACTGTTTGATTGGGAATTAACGTTAACGCTATTATTATGTACTTAACTATTTTAGTTGACTAACTTGTGGACTAAAGCAACTCTTTAAGTAATTGGGTTATGATGAAAGTAATACTATTGTTTTATATTAATACTTACGAGTTCTTTCATTTTCTTTTAATTAAGCTTACATTGCTTAACGGTGCGTAGTACGGTGATGCTATTGTCTCATATTAGTAATATCGCCTTAGACTAACATGGCTGTGTTAATATTACTTCTAGTGATTTCCTAAGCTGAAGCAAATTCTTTTAGCTTCAAAATATTATTTTTGCTTTCATATTATTTGAGTGAGACCTGAATCGAATCTATGAAACGATCCTGTAACTTTATTTACTCATAATCAAACCTCAATGTTACGTGGTTAAGAAATACATTTAACTAATTATTAAATATATATCTAACTTTTTATGTGACTTTGATATAAATCCTGATGATAATAATAATATAATACGTAAGACAAGAACCAAGAATTACATTAAATATAAATAAAAGGACATATCATAAAACTATCTATTCATTTAAAAAAGGGTAAGAGACAGAAATATTCTTACTTTAATATTTATCTTTCAAGACTTTTTATAAAATTAATAGTCCTTCTTTAGCTATAACTTATTCGGTTCATAACCATAGCCTACTAAGCTTCGGTTAAATAATAATTCTTTATAAATACTACATGACTTTAATTAGTTTCAGTATTTTTTCATAATTAAAGAGTATCAGTCAATAAAGGATACTAAGTCCTAAGATCCAAAAGGAAAGGAAGCAACAACAGGAAATAATTTTATTAGATTTTACTTTTGTTTTGCCTTCAGCTGACTGATACCTTAATATATATCTGTGCTATCTAGATTCATCAAGTTAACCACTTGAGGATCAAAATACGTAACAGAAGAGTGGCGACCTTGCCAGGATTCGTTTCATACAGTTTCACTCTGTTTCATTAACGTTTCACTACTTAAAAATCAAATATTAATCATGCCTCAACTAATTAATGACGAAGATGCTCGAGTTTTCATAGAATCAGAACCCACAGCCCCTGATATTGACCGTCTGTCAAAATCTGAACTGAAAGTGCTTGCCTCACATCTCCAATTAACTGTCTCAAACATGTCCAAAGTAGAGGTGGCTCAGACCATAAAAACCTAACTGTTCCCTGTAGAAGGCGGGGAGGGTGACGGAGCAGTTGGTGGGATCCCGAGTAAACCTAGCCAACTTGATATACAATTGCCACCTGGTTTGACCGGTGATCAAATATTCGAACTAGAACTAGCCAGAATGAAAATAAATGCCGAAGCAAATGCCGAACAAGCCAGACTAAAAATAGAACTAGCCAGAATAAATACCGAAGAAGCCAGCATAAAAGCCAGAGCAACGACCGAACAATGTGAATATCAATATCGTACGGCTCAACTAAATGTCAATACAAATGCTCCCGTAATTGCTCCCCCTCTGGGATTGACTATGACTAGTGTCATTCCACCTTTCACTGAGGATAATGTGCAGGATTTCTTTGTTTTGTTTGAGGAAGTTGCTGGAGGTATGAAGTGGACAAGAGATCAATGGCCTTTTATGTTACAAACTGTTTTGACAGGGCAGGCTCGAGCCACGTATTTGTCAGAAGTAGCCGAAGTTAGGCAGGATTATGACAATCTCAAAGAAGCTATCCTAAAAACCTATCAATTGCAGCCTGAGGCTTACAGGCAATCTTTCCGTAAAAACCAGAAGAAAGTAGAAGAAACCCATAAGGTATTTGCCAGGACCATGACTAAAACTTTCAATCATTGGGTCAAGAGTAAGAAAGTCACAAGCTACAACGATCTGAAGGAGTTGGTCCTGTTAGAAAATTTCCTATGGAAAATTGATTCTTCTGTATCCTATCATTTAAAGGGGAAAAAGGTAGATTGTCTTGCTGACGCCGCTGACATGGCTGACACATACGTGCTCAACAACAAATTTCGTGGAAAGAAGCCCTACGATAATTCTAGTTCTAATTTTAAGTATCCCAATCACAAATCTGACAGACCCAGTCACAAGCCTATAACGTCTTCCCCAGCTAGCCAAAATAGAATTGTTCCCCCAACTAAAAATGCGACTCAGGGCAATGGTAACAGAGGTGGGCCCCAAACTAATAGTAATGCTCAAAGAGGGAACGTTCCCGTATCCCCTAAAGTATGTACTTTTTGTGGCAAGAGAGGCCACCTAGCTTATCAGTGCTGGGCCAAGGAGAGAACCGAGAGATCGGGGCAGACAGTTGCCGCCGTATCTCAAACTCCATATGTGCCTGTAATGCAGGACTCCCGACAGAAGGAGTACCTAGCACCAAAAGTTCCTTTAATGCAGAACTCTCGACAGAAGGAGTACCTAGCAGCTAACGTAAATCATCTAGACAGGGGTGTAGTAGCATGTGTGGTGCAACCCACTAGGGTTAAGCCAATAATAATTTCACCATCAGTGCAGGACAGTTACCGTCCCTTTATTTCATCTGGCAACGTGAGATTAAATGGTTGTATGCATGAGGTAAAAATTCTGAGAGACACAGGTTCTACTAGCACCCTCATGGTGAATCCTTACACTGAGTGCCCGCCTGGCGAACCAGTTGTAATGAGAGGTGCTGGAGGTCAGTTTTATGCATACTTGGTAAAAGGCGAAATTGAATGTGAGTTACTACAGGGTGAGGCCACCATAGCTTTGTGTAGGTCCCAAGATATCCCTGTGCCTGGGGTAACTCTCCTTTTGGGGAATGATGTAGCAGGTGAGAAGGTCCAACCAGACCCCATTTTGTCACTTTCCCCTGTTAACGAGCCACTAACCGGTGAGCTCGAAAAGGAGATGCCAACAGTTTTCCCTGCGTGTGCTGTCACACGTTCAATGTCTCAAGTAGCAGTTCCCTCAGACAGAAATGTACCGAATGTAAGAGTTGATGAAAGGGATGATGAGAGTGTGAATGACGCTCCAACTGTGCCTGATGATGTGACTGAGGTGGATTTATCTGACACCTTTATGGCTCATCTTGACCCTAACGATGACCATGAAACCCCTCCAAATTGTCCTAGTGGCCTACAGAGAGATGATAGTGAATGCAAGGAGTTAGCTGCCAGGTCCGTGAGTGAAGAGGAATGTGAGAAGGAGGGTGGTGAATGTTTCTACCTCAAAGGAGGAGTATTGTGGCGAAGATGGAGACCGCCACACAGACCAATCGATGACGGGGCTTGGGACGTCCATCAAGTAGTAGTCCCCAAACCTTGTCGTAGAGATATCATGGAAATGGCACATTGTATACCATTGGCAGGACACCTAGGTGTGAGAAAAACTCTAGACAGAATCAGAGCCCACTTTTACTAGCCAGGAATGCGTGCAGATGTAGTGGAGTTTTGTAGAGTGTGTCACACTTGCCAGATGACAGGAAAACCCAATCAGAAGGTGCCTGTACATCCTCTGGTGCCCTTGCCCGTTTTCGAGAATCCTTTTACTCGGGTGGTAGTGGACATTGTAGGCCCATTGCCTAAGACTTCCCAAGGTAACATTTATTTATTAACTATCATGGACATGGCAACTCGCTACCCAGAGGCTATACCCTTAAGGACTACCTCTGCTCCAACTGTCATCAAGGAACTGCTCAAATTCTTCACCAGAATGGGTTTCCCCCATGAGGTGCAAAGTGATCAAGGAACTAATTTTACCTCTAACATTTTCCAGCAGTCCCTGAAGGAGTTGGGTATCGAGCATGTTAAGTCTAGCACCTACCACCCAGAGAGTCAAGGGGTTCTCGAACGATATCATCAGACATTAAAGGGAATGTTACGTAAGTATTGTACAGAGACCGGAGTTGAGTGGGATAAGGGGGTACCTTTTCTTTTATTTGCTACTCGTGAGGTTCCCACTGAATCCCTGGGTTTTTCCCCTAATGAGCTAGTTTTCGGTCACCAGGTAAGAGGTCCTTTGCAACTTTTGCAAGATAGCCTAGTTGGCCAGGATGGGAACCAAAACCTCCTCGAGTATGTTTCAGATTTCAAAACCCGGCTGAGATCCTCATGTGAGTTTGCCGCTCAAAACTTGACAGTGGCTAAAAGCTCCATGAAGATATGGTATGACAGAAAAGCCCGTGAGAGGGAGTTTAAGCCCGGTGATGAGGTTTTGGTCCTGCTTCCCCTTTTTGGCCAACCTTTATCTGCCAAGTTCAGGGGCCCATATAAGATCATTCGGAGGGTGAGCATTACCGATTATCTAGTAACTACCCCAGACAGGAGAAAGCCCACGCAAGTATTCCATATAAATATGTTGAAGCCCTACCATAGGTCCCCTGATTCCTCTCCTCCAGATTCTCCCACTGTGGCAGTGAATGTCAGGACCTGTGGACAGCCTGGTGCGGACGAAGTCTTCAGTTCTCTTACTGACCCACAACAGACTGTTCCAGAGCCTGAAGGTATCCATGCAGACTTTGACTTGTCATGTAGCCTATCCAACTTTCAGTATAATTCAGTGGCTTGGAGGGAATTACCATCTAATCTATGTCACCTTCCCTCTGATCAAGCGAACCAACTAATCTCTGTTTTATCTCAGTCTCCCAATGTGTTCCGTGATACTCCAGGGCTCACTTCTTTGGCCGTGCACGACATCGACGTAGGGGATGCAACTCTCATTAAACTATCCCCCTACCGTGTCTCACCACAAGTCAGGAGTATACTGCAGGTCGAGCTTGACTTCATTTTTTCAAACAAGCTGATCACAAGGGCCTTAAGCCAGTGGAGTAGTCCGGTCATACTTGTGCCAAAGCCAGACGGGAGCCATAGGTTTTGTAGGGGCTATAGGCAAGTTAATGCTGTCACAAAGAACGATACCTACCCACTGCCACGGATCAAAGATTGCATTTACCAGTTTGGCCTCATACAGCAGTAAGTTTAATTTAATGAGAGGATTTTGGCAATTAGCTCTCCCTTGTAGCGAGGTAAATATCATGCTTTAGTAGTGCGCTGTCAAGCCTTCAGCTGTGAGATGCCTTGCAGTTCGAATAACGCTCCAGCTACGTTCCGGCTATGTTCTGATGTGGTACCTGGAGACGTTGCCTACTTTGGGTGATATCCTTATTATATCCTCATTATAATCTTGCTGTTGCCAATCTGGTGGTGAATCTATTTATGTATTATGTTTAATATTTTGTACTATACTCCTTAAACTCTTTTCTAGGGGGGAGGTCTGACATACGGAGCCCTGTATGTTAATTTAAGAGTTAGAATTAGAGTTGAAGGAGTCACACTACCCAAAACGGTGAAGCAGACTAGCGAGCGACCTAGCGAGTGGGGAAAGTAGCTCGCCCGCATACCTGCAAACAAGCCTTCACACCTGCGTGCGTCATAGGGAACCCTGCAAACTACTTGATGACCGACGCTATGACGTAGATTCGACGCCAGGAGCTGTGAGTGGACAAGGCACCTGTTATGCGACTCGAGGAGCTGTGATTGGAGCAGGCACCACACCCCGCCTCCTGATTCGTTCCTACACCATCATTGTTTAGTATATAAGACCCGTGTTGTGGGCATTCAAATCAGTCTCATTTGGAGTTGGGGAAGGTGAACTTGAAGCTGGAGGAAGACGGGGTGAAGTATTATAATGGGATTGTGACTGTCAGTCAGATTATATAAATGTGTGTTAAGTGTGTTCGGTGTAAACACTTACGTTATGTTGGTTAGTGAGATATGTGATTGGGACGTTAACGCTACTATTATGTGTGTAACTATTTTGATTGGGAATTGACGTTAACGCTATTATTGTGTACTTAACTATTTGATTGCGAATTGACGTTAACGCTACTATTATGTGCTTAACTATTTGATTGGGAATTAACGTTAACGCTATTTTTATGTACTTAACTATTTTAGTTGACTAACTTGTGGACTAAAGCAACTCTTTAAGTAATTGGGTTATGATGAAAGTAATACCATTGTTTTATATTAATACTTACGAGTTCTTTCATTTTCTTTTAATTAACGCTTAAAAAGCGGCTCACCACTTAAGTCGAGTTAAATAAAGCTGGACTATGTGGCGGCGCTCGACATAGGTCGAGTGGCAATTTCAGCACGTAATGTGGCTGAGAGAGAGAGACAAGTGGTGGCAGGAGACTAGCGAGCGTATGACTGCTCCAGACCACCGCGGCGAACCTACTGACACAAATCTCAGCTCCCTCCTCCCTCTCTCACTCGCTACATACTCAATTATGTACCGAAAGTACCGAATTACCTTCTTTTTGCACTCGCGTTGCACGGTTATTGCAAGAAAACTATCCATCATACAAGGATCGTTATGGTGTCATTCGAAAGCTCTGTTTATGCCCTTTCAGGGATAGATACATGTTTTACGTTCTGGGTCTTATTTAGGCATGAAAATGATCACGTAAACAGCCCTATTTTGGCTAAAAACACCCCGCTGGGCGGTACACATAAATAAACCGCATAGGCCGCTAAAGAAGGGTTAAGCTTACATTGCTTAACGGTGTGTAGTACGGTGATGCTATTGTCTCATATTAGTAATATCGCCTTAGACTAACATGGCTGTGTTAATATTACTTCTAGTGATTTCCTAAGCTGAAGCAAATTCTTTTAGCTTCAAAATATTATTTTTGCTTTCATATTATTTGAGTGAGACCTGAATCGAATCTATGAAACGATCCTGTAACTTTATTTACTCATAATCAAACCTCAATGTTACGTGGTTAAGAAATACATTTAACTAATTATTAAATATATATCTAACTTTTTATGTGACTTTGATATAAATCCTGATGATAATAATAATATAATACGTAAGACAAGAACCAAGAATAATTACATTAAATATAAATAAAAGGACATATAATAAAACTATCTATTCATTTCAAAAAGGGTAAGAGACAGAAATATTCTTACTTTAATATTTATCTTTCAAGACTTTTTATAAAATTAATAGTCCTTCTTTAGCTATAACTTATTCGGTTCATAACCATAGCCTACTAAGCTTCGGTTAAATAATAATTCTTTATAAATACTACATGACTTTAATTAGTTTCAGTATTTTTTCATAATTAAAGAGTATCAGTCAATAAAGGATACTAAGTCCTAAGATCCAAAAGGAAAGGAAGCAACAACAGGAAATAATTTTATTAGATTTTACTTTTGTTTTGCCTTCAGCTGACTGATACCTTAATATATATCTCTGTGCTATCTAGATTCATCAAGTTAACTACTTGAGGATCAAGATACGTAACAATATATATATATATATATATATATATATATATATATATATATATATATATATATACTGTATATATACAGTATATATTTATATATAGGAGAGGTGTGGTGGAGTGGTCTTGCCACTGGCCTGGTAATCCAAAGGTCCCGCGTTCAAATCCCGATGTATCAATGGGAAGATATTATTGGGATGGAATTTGTGCTGTACCTGGTATCAGTGCATTACCACAAGCCCACCGAAACGTCAATAAAATACCCTCATTGTTCCCTGATTAAATAGCACTGTATGAATATTCCCATATTCAAAATATGCTATAGGGGTGCAATGCCTGGTGTGTTATCTGCTCAACAGGTGGCGTTGTGTGTGTGTAAGTGTGAGAGTCCGAGTGTTGGGGATGAGACAGTGAAGCACGGGAACGAGGTGGCTTCAGAGAAGGGGTCGTTTCGGGCCATGAGTGAGCACCGTGCCTCATGTGAAGGCAAGATGGCAGGTGCTTGTTGTACTCTACGTGCTTCACATGTCTCACTCCCTAGACTGGAACAAGACCTCACGGGCTTCACTGTTCATTGTAAAGCGGTGAATGTTAAGGCTCTCAGCCTATGCCCGAGAGGAAGTAAGTTGGAAAAAAAAAAAAAAAAAAAAAAAGTATATATATATATACGGTATATATATATATATATTATATATACACTATATGCCTGTATATATCTTGAATACATATGAAATAATTGATTTATAATCAGTAGGTACAGTATGTAAATATATTTTTTCTTTCAGACAAATTTCTTTTTATCCTATATATACTTTCTTTGTGGGCATTTCTTTACCCATAAAGTTACACTTCCTCCTATTTTCAAGTTCGGCTTTTAGCCGGATGGAGCGGAGGGTGGGAGATAGCCTTCTACTTTGCTCTCCTATTCTTCTACTAATCACTGTACCTGTCTTTAGTACGGTAGTATTTAGGCCGGACCACCTAGTAGGAACCGCAGGGCCGTTGAACGGCAAATCAGATGCGAATGATTCGCCAGCATCATTGGCGTAAATCTTTGGTGACAAGCCTTTTTGACGGTGATCCATAGGAAGTCTGTATCACAATACTGTACTGCGGATACCACGCAAATACCGGGCAAAATTACTACCTTGGCGCATGACTGTGAAGGTTGTCCATATTTGGTGCGATGATACTTCGAATTTGTGTGAGTGCGGCACAATTACATTTGGAAACCCATTAACACCATCAAACAGTACACTAGGACCATATGGCTGGGAGAGTGTAGATTGCAGAGAAGGGGTGTTGTAAATAGAGAAAGCTGTTGTCGAAAGCTTTGGCGAAGTCTAGTACTATGGCGTCTACTTGTCTAATTTTCGGGTCGTTAAGGGATTGAGAAATGTCATGTTTGGTCACAAGTAGTTGTGACTCGCACAACCATTTGTGCAGGAAGCTGTGCTGTGTGTCAGTCAGCATATTTTGCCTATCTAGATGGTCCATTAAATGTTGTTGAATAATGTGTTCTAAAATTTTGCACGGAACTGAGGTAATCGAAACGGGTTTATAGTTTATGGGGTGGGTCCTGTCTCTGGATTTGAAAATTGGCGGCACATTCGACAATAGCCAGTCATGGGGAAGTTCTCCGGTGCAAATGGTCTATGAGATTATAACCTGCAGGACAAAGGTAGGAATGGCACCATTCGCCCTGAGTATCCTGCAGTGTATATTGTCTGGTCCAGTCGCTTTGTCAACGTCTACCTCATACCAAATTTTCTCAATAATTCCACAGGTGTGTATATTCAGTAGAGGTAGAGGTGGGTGTGGTGATGGTGACAGTTTGGGCAAGTCTGCTTGTTCTTGTGTAAAATCTGACTGGAACTGCGCATTAAGTACATGTGCTTTGTCTTGTGTAGAATCAGTATGTATTAATGTTGTTATACCAGTTGAGTCTTGTATGCGCGCTTTGAAGAAGCTATGTAAATTGTTGTGGTTTTGCATGTTGTTTGTGAGGAAAGTGGTTGTGTAGTTAGTTTCTCCTTGTTTAATTTGTCTTTGTGATTTTTTTTCCGTGTTTTTGTAGTGTTCCCAGTGTTCTGTATCATTGTAACGCTTAGCTGCCTTGTATGCTTTTATCTTGTTTCTATGTAGTCTTTGTAACTGTCTGTTGAACCACATTGGTGACTTATTCCGCGTCACTGTCATCTTGGGTATAGGCTTGTCCATTGTTTCATGTATAAAGTCAAAGTCTGGTCCAATTTAGCTCATCAGAGTTGGCCATTGGGTCGTGGTCGAGGAATGTGTCTCTAAAGTCAGCTAAGTCTTCCGAGATGGCTCCCATGTTTGCTCTGTTGCCTTCCACTTTCCCTTACTCTCAAGATTGCTATTTTATTTGGAATAAGTCTTGGAAACATTACTGGGATCGTAAGATCTGTGTGACAAGTGTATCTATGTAAATCTATCTATCAATCTATCAATTTTTCAGTTTCTCTCTCTCTCCCTCCCTCCTTCCCTCCCTCTCTCCCTCCCCCTCTCTCTCTCTCTAATGCCGATGTTCAAAAGTATGGTGAGGCCCCACCTTGAATATGGTGTGCAGTTCTGGTCACCTTATCTGAGCAAGGACATTAGCCGCGTTTTTCTTTACCACCACTATCTAAGATAGACTGGAAAAGGTGTCGTATCTCACCATTAAAACCCTGGAGAGGATACGCTTTTTTGGGTGTATGATTTGAGTAACCCTGTCCGAAAGTGGCACACCGCACTAAAATATTCGCCAAAAATCAGGTAATATAGATACATTTTTTTTAAATTGTAACATAAAATATAAGGAATGCTTAATCTTATGTCAAGTGTAATTGAAAATCAGAATGATTTTTATATTTTTAATGATTATTTAAAACAAAAATATCTTAAGAAAATGGGTAACTTTAAAACAAAATAAAAATAAAAACTTAAGATTTCCCTGAGGATACTGGCACTCTGGTATTTTGTAGGGGGATGGTGTGGGCCTCTTGAGCTGGAGTCCTGTCAACCTGGGTTCCATAGGGCGCTAGTTGTGCAAAGGATCATAAAGGGTTAATTTCGAAAAATATAAACAATTATTAACGCTTTATAAAAATTCATTAGGGTTCCTAAATATTGATGGATATAGCTGAAATTTTGTAAGAATACTGGCAAACAACCCTAAAACACAGGAAATTCTTAAATATTGAAATCAAAACTAGTAGATAGCAATGCCCCAGCATTAAGTACACTTAACTCTGAGACGTCCGACAGTTTTCGGCAAATAATTGAGAGAAAATAATTCATAACTGAACAAATTGTTTATGAAACTGCCTATAAATCACCATGGACATTCCTAAACACCCTATGGACAAAATCAGCATGAATAATGGGGGTTTGGAGTAGTCACACGCACACAGTACGGAAAGGGTTAACCTTATCTCCCAGCACCGCTCCGGTCGCAACCCTCTGAAAGTAGACCACACTTTCCACAATGTATAGGATGACTAAAATTGCATGGATTTTGATCACAACTCACTTGAATGATGAATACTGATTGAATTATACATACTACACCCTAAAAACTAAATAGGCATAACATAAATGCAAAAACAAAACATTATTTTACGTTACATTGCAAATTAAAACTTGTCAATGAGATTTGGTTGGCAATTATTAACCTTATTTACTTTATATAAACTTAAAAACCCAATAACAATGTATAAGAATTATGTAGATTTCCTTACCTTTATGTCATGCATCGAAAGCAGATCTTGGCTATATGGTGACTACAGACGGACTTCATGCATCGGTAGCACAGCATGCGCGTCTTGTAGTTCGACACGCTGGGGCAGATGTGGCATCTCTTCCTCTTGTCAGTTTTCTCCTCTTCTTCCATGAGGACTGGCATGGGTAGGTCAAAGGAGTTGGAGATGAGTTGCCTGAGCTCCCGCGATAAACACCTGTGCCGCTAAAACGCATCTTGACCCAGGGGTGGCACAACTTGACGGACATCTCCTTGAAGAAATCCCGGCTGTTCAATACCTTCCCAGTGGCAGATTGGGAGTATACAATATAGCTGTTGACCATAGCTATATTCAATATACCGTAAAAAAGGCACATGGGCCACCGTCGGGTCTTCCGGCCAACATTAGCGACGCTGCAGAGCTGGTCGAAAGTATCCACACCACCCTTCGTAGCATTATAAAACATTTGAATGTCAGACTTCTGCCGTTCAATATAGCTGGGATTGTGGTGAATGGTGGACAGAAGTTGCATGCTCTTGGTCTTGCTGGCTCGGTGAACCTGAAGGGTGACCTTGTCCTCATAGTTATATACAGCCACAGACTCCCCGACCTCCATCTTGTGGTCCAGGACTTGGCTTTTCCACAGGGTTCAAACTCAATCCGATTCAGACTTTATGAGTTTGATAACTGTTCTGAGACTTTATATTTTTATCCATAATAAAGTAATCAATTTGGATGTGGTTAATATAAATGTACCTAGCCATATTGTTAAGTTACGTGCGGGGTTCGAACCCATAACTTAAAGAACCATTCCACTAAAACCACAAAACGAGGACTTATTACTTAGCCTCACAAAATGCGTAAATTTGACTATATTTTTCAGTCAAGAAGAAGTGGTATGTTAAACTTCCACAAAAACTAGTGACTCTCTTTGTAGTCACTAAAACCTTGGTAGGTGAAAAGATGTGGCAAGTTAATACAATATCAGTTGATATCAAATGGCTGTTTTAGCCTAAAAAAAAAAAAAATATTCCTTTCTCATCACTCGTTCAGAATTGGTTATCTTTGACTAAGATTTATCCCAACAATCAAGAGAATAATATATTGGCACAAAGGTAGAATGTAAAGAATATGTAAAATAAAATTATAATTTATTTACATGATTAATTATACACAAAAGTTAATTCTAGTGCAAATATCAAAGTGAGAAACATTGAAGTGAAATAATAAAGACACTCTTAAGAAAAATAATACATAGTTACATAATTACTCTCCAAGAGAGTAAGTGAAAGCAATCAATAAACATAGAAAAATCCTAGGCTATACTTATTCAACTCATGGTGATTCTTTTACAAACGAACTCAGGGCAGGTCAGCTTTAGATGGTGGTGGAGTTTTACACTACTCCTCAAGCAGAAAGTACTGTTTATATACCCTCAGCTCACCTGGCTCTGATACCAAACTCTCGAACTGTATTAATCATCAATGCATTATATAGATATATATTACTTTTACCAAGAACTCTATGATAAATCTTGTAATCAATACTTATGATTAGAAAAGCCAAATACATTATTACCTAGTTATAATCAATATCATTCATACGTCAGGCAACGAAGGAGAGAGAGAGAGTTGGAGGAAAGGAGGGAAAGGTGGGGGGGGGGGGGAATTGAGTAGGAGCAAGGGGGTAGAGAAATAGGGGGGAGAATGGAATGTGGGGATTAGTGGAAGAAAAGGGGGGAGGGGGTGAGGAGAAAACTGCTTCTACTATCACACCACACTGATGGTACACTCATGAACAAAAATATCTTCCTATATAGGATACTAATATGCAAACACTACAGGTCGCATTAATTATAGCAGGCTCATAACATTGCATACAATATTCAATCATAAATAATTAAAGATCGCATCCACCATAATAAGCACAATACCACAATTACAACCAGTGACACTTGAATAAAATAGTAATCCCTAACACCTCCCTCACAAAGAGATTTATAAGAGAAGCAAAAATAAATCTAAACCCTAATACAATAATATTAAACCTAATACCATTCACCAAACAATAAACCAAAACCAAAACCACATTAACCCCTAACCATCGGGGGCGGACTTAAGTCCGTATCGAAAAATTTGGACTATGTGGCGGGGGCGGACTTTAGTCCGTGCAATTTTGGCGCAATATTGGCTCTGAGAGAGAGACGAGCGACGGGAGGAGCATGGGTTACCTCATGACCGCTCGCCATGGCCGCCGTGGACCGACTGAGATTTACTCCCCATACATCCACCCTCACTCCCTCGCTACACACGTAATTATATAACAAAATTACCGTATTTTAGCGATTTTACCCTTCGGTTGCAAGACAACCAGTGATTGTAAAAGGATGGTTCTGGTGTCATTGGAAAGCTCAATTATTGCCCTTTCACGGATACATACTTGTATTACGCTCTGGCTCTTGTTTATGCATGAAAAAGAGCACGGAAACAACGCCATTTATGGTATAAAAAAAAAACGCTGGGCGGTACGGTCAAATATACTCCACCACCCGCTCTTAAGGTGTTAATGAACTTACAAACTATTGCTAGGCCAAATAGCACTAACAAAGAAAATTGTTCTCATTCAGTTCCGGGACAACATGTCCGCAATAATATTGTTCTTTCCCTTTATGTGGTGAATTTCGAGGTTATATGGTTGCAATGCCAGGCAGCATCTCATTAACCGCTGATTCAAGTTTTTCATTTTATACAATAATTTCAGGGGGTTGTGATCAGTAAACAATTTCACGGGAAAATGTGAACCACTAAGATACACATTAAACTTATCCACTGCAAAGAGCAAGGTAAAACACTCTTTTTCAATAGTGCTGTAGTTTTTCTGATAAGGTTTGAGTTTACCGGATACATAGCAAACTGGATGCAAAATCTCAGCATCACTGTACTATAACAAAACTTCTCCTACACCAACATCACTAGCATCCACCTGAATTATGAATGGCTTATGAAACTGAGGGGACTTCAGAATAGGTACATTGACTAATAGGCAACGAATCTTTGTGAATGAAGTTTGGCATTCTGGGGTCCACACAAACTTTCTCTTGGGACTAATCAAGTCTGTTAGGGGGGCGTAGAGGTCAGCGAAGTTGGGTACAAACCTTCGATAGTACCCAGCCATACTCAAGAAGCGCATTACTGCCTTGCGGTCCTGGGGGATAGGCAGTGTAGAAATGGCTTTGACTTTGGCAGAAATTGGGCTGACTTCCCCTTCTCCTACCACGTGACCCAGAAAGACTAGTTTGGCATGGCCGAACGCACTCTTGGCAAGGTTAACAGTGAGTCCCGCCCTGGCGAAGTTGGAGAAGAGAGTGTGTAGCTGGTGAAGATGATCCTGCCAGGATTCGCTTTAGACCACAATATCGTCGAGGTAGGATTGCACGCCCGAGAGGCCATCTGTCACCCGGTGGATCAGTCGCTGGAAGGTGGCGGGCGCATTCACCATACCAAAAGGCATGACGGTATATTGGAATAGCCCGTCTGGGGTGACAAACGCAGACATTCTTGGCCCTCTCCGATAATTTTATCTGGTAATAACCCTTAAGCAAGTCAATCTTCGAGATGTACTTCGTTCCACCCAAACGGTTCAACAGGTCGTCAATTCGTGGCAGAGGGTAGCAGTCCTGACGGGTGAGTTGGTTTACCCGGCGATAATCCGTGCACATCCTAAATGTGCCATCAGGTTTGTCCACGAGTAGGCATGGAGAGGCCCACTCGCTGTCGCTCCATTCCATCAATCCATGGGCGAGCAGGAAATCTACTTCCTGTTGAAGTGCCGCACGCTTCTCTGTATTGGCGCGGTAGGGATGCTGCTCGATGGGAACGGCCCCCTCTGTCAGGACCACATCATGTTCCACCAGGGGACACTGCTGGGGAACGTCACTAAACAGCTGTGGAAACTTGGAAAGCAGGTACTCCAGGTCTTCAGTTTGGTCAGACAACAAGTGCTGGAATCTTAAATGGGGGTTAGTCAAGAAGTCTGAGTTTTGCAATTTGCTATCAAGAGGTAACTGGATGTCATTATGCTCCTTGATCTTCAAATCCTCTAGTTCACCTTTAAATTGTGCTACAGATTCAATGTTTAATACCTTATCAGGATCTCTGCAGTGATAGGCTTTCAGCAGGTTAACATGTACTAGTCTTTCTGACTTCCTACGATCAGGAGTTTTTAAAACATAATTCACACTACTTATTTTCTTATGAACAACATATGGACCATGGTACTTGCTTTGTAGCGTCTTTTTAGGTATACGCAGAAAGGCAAGCACTAAATCTCCTGGCTGAAATTCTCTGACAACTGTAGACTTATCATACTGCACTTTCATTTTATCTTGAGTCTTCTCCAAATTATTCATAGCTAGTTCTACTGCAGATCTCATTCTAGATTTAAATTGATGCACATAAGTGAGAAGAGGTTTATTAGAGTTAGCATTGATCGAAGTATCTTTTAACACTTTCAAGGGACCTCTGACCTCATGACCAAAGACTAGGGAAAATGGTGAAAATCCTAGAGAATCTTGTACCCTGCTTCTTACAGCATATAACACAAAATAAATGCCCTCATCCCATTTGGCATTGTTCTACTCACAATATTTAGTGAGCATGGATTTGAGGGTCTGATGGAACCTCTCTAATGCCCCCTGAGACTGTGGGTGACTAGCTGTGGAATGGTACTGGTGTACTCCCAACTCTTCCATGGTTTGCTTGAAGAGCTGAGAGGTAAAATTACTTCCCAAATCTGACTGTACCACACAGGGTATTCCATACTGGGTGAAAACATTTACTAAGTGCTTTTACTACATTCTTTGAAGTTATACGCCGCAAGGGGAACACTTCTGGATACCTAGTGGTGGAACACATGACAGTCAACAAGTGCTCATTCCCACCACGGGTTCTTGGCAAAGGTCCTACACAGTCAACTATGATTTTACTGAACAGTTCATCCGTTACAGGGATGGGATTTAAAGGTGCAGGCTTGATGGGCTGGTTGGGTTTCCCAGCAAGTTGACACTCATGAGAAGTTTTACAGTAAAACTTAACGGATTGTTTCATCCTCGGCCAAAAGAACTCATTGAGAATTTTGTCATAGGTCTTGTTGACTCCCAATTGTCCACCACTAAGGTCATGAGCAATGGAAATTATGTCTACTCTATATTTATGTGGCACGACTACTTGATGCACCTCTTGCCAGGGCTAATCAGCTGGCACATTGGGAGGTCTATTTTTGCGCATCAAGGTACCATTATTTAGATAGACGCATTGAGGATAGTTTCCCATCTCTGACTCTTCCACAGCCCTATCAAAATATATTGCCAGTTCAGGGTCCTGCTTCTGAGCCTCTTTGAGAGTTTCAGAATCAATGGGAATCTTGCTAATATCCTCTGACTCTACATCAGTAAATAGGGAGGAAGTGTCTAGGTCAACACTATCAGGATCAACTTTGTCCTTCTTACTGTGGTGACCAGCCCCACTCCTAGTCACTACACAGGAGGGAAACAAATTGGGATACTGATTTTCTAATTGCTTAGTGTTGTTATCAGAGGAGGGAGTGGAGGTAACAATGGGGTCTGGTATCACTTTGCCACCGGCGATATCGTTGCCCATCAGAAAGTTCACTCTTTCTACAGGTAGTGAATCTTGAATCCCAACAGTAAAGTAACCACTAGCTAACTCAGTTTTTAGATACACCCTAGCCAAAGGAACAACAAGACACCCACTGACTCCCTGAATGAGTATACTCTGGCCCAGCAAACGGTCCTCCATACTGGGCACCAATCCTCTTACCAAGAGGCTATGAGAGGCTCCTGTGTCTCTCAAAATATGAATGGGATAGTCAGTGGAAGCGTCAGAAAAGGAAACTGATCCTGTGGAAAGAAAAGGTTGGAACTGGTTAGAACAGCTAGGTGGTATACTAGTTAAAACCTGGTTGTGAGATCCATGAGTCAGAACAGGCAGTCAAAACAGGTGGAGTAGGAGGGGATACTGTTACTCTATTTGGATTAAGTGCAAGGGAAGAGGCTAGAACAGCACTACTCTCTTGTCTACGTGTTTTCTCTTTTAATTTTAATGTGGGACACTCTCTAAGAAGATAGTCCAGTAAATCTAGCAATCATTTAACTGGACCTAGAACAAATTGCAATAGAAGGTTTTTTGGCTTTAACTTGTTTATTAGGTCCCTCTGATGAACATATAAAAAGTCTCCAACTTTTGGACACTGGGAAAGTGGTTAATTTGCATAAATTCAAGATGGCCGCCGTCCAAAGCTTCAATTTACAGATAACTTTTTTCTGGTTGCTCCTAGACCCTATAAATGTATTACAAACAACGTTTTTTGGCTTTAACTTGTTTATTAGGTCCCTCTGATGAACATATAAAAAGTCTCCAACTTTTGGACACCTGGAAAGTGGTTAATTTACAGCCGAAAAACCTTACAGACAGGCTGAACTGTCTCTTTCACAAAGGGTGACACAGGCACTTTGTGCTTGTATGGGTTTTTTGACCTGTTGTCCCTCTTTTTTATAAAAAAAAACAAAAAAAAAACATGACGTAGTATGACGTCATTCAGAGCCAATTATGTAATTCATGATAGGAGTTCGTATTCACTTGGATCATCGGTGCTTGCATCAAAGTTGCTATTTTGACAGAGTCCTTTACATTGACCACATGCACTGGAACATTCAAGCTCATTCCGTTTGCAACTACAGCGTTGAGTGTCACAGTTGCCCTTACACTGACATCTGACCAATTTCAGTAGTGAATCAGGAGCCACTGGCGAATCCATCGTCTTCGGTTCAAGCTGTCCCTTCCGCGGACACCAGCCCCATTTCTCGGGGTCCACACAGTTCCCCATCCATTCCTGGACCTGACAATAAACTCGGAACGAGTGGTATTTGGCTGCATCGGTTGTTGGGGGAAGGCTGTGAACTTCAACGGTAGTTGAACTTTTTGCCACCTTGTTGCAAAACTTTGTCTTTCGCAGTCCGTCAAGGGTGTCATTTCCTTTTCCCCCGTACAAATAAACCAAGGCCTTTTCACCAGCTGATGATATCGCGTCTTTACTTCCACTTTGGCAACAGAATGCTTCTATACATTTCAAGAAACCGTTGTCTTCCCTCACTTTCCTCAAGGCAGCCCCTTTACCAATACCATACAGTCGTGAGGTTGTGTCACATCCACAGAGTGCATGGACAACTGGCAGGACACGACAGATGCTTTCACCGAGAGCTTCTGCTACTGAGTTAATATGCCAACATTTCCCACCTTCCTTGCTCGACTTGAAGTACAAATCATTCATCCCTCGTTCCGCATAATGACACAACAGCACCAACAAGTCTGTGTCCTCACCTATCACATATGTCACGGTTTCCCTTGCATGCTCAATTCCCTTCTTCGCAATCATGACATCTGCATCTGCTGGCGCATTGACACAGTCAATTCCATTTGCCTTGAATGTTTCACACAATAAGTCAATGAAGTTTTGCTTATTGTCCGAGTTTGACAAGAAGTTTTCCTTTTTTGACCGAAGGGGCATGGTTGGAGTGAACATCACCTTTTGACCAAAGACTCCTTTTGATCGTCGATTGTGTGTCATGTCCTTGGTAGTAGGTCCTGATTTATAACCGTCGAATACAACCACCGGGTTGAGAAAGTTTTTGGAAACATGCTTCATGTACATGCTTGCAATGTCCTCAAATGTGTCACCCTTCTTCCATGGAATCCTTTGCAATAAGGAACCACCATCCAGAACATGGGTCACAGTCCTTTCTTCCTCAAATGATTCCAATGACGACTTGGGAACAACAGCAGCTATCTCATCTCCTAGCTGTGGTTTATTGGCTTCCCTGAGCCTCCCCCACTTATCGAACAGAGCAGTAGGGTAGCTAGACAACTCATACGCAAAGACCTCTTCAACACCTAAGTCCCTGTTATTAGCAAAGATGAGGAGCCTCTGGAAAAGGAGCTGTGGGTCGATTGGTACTTTTTCAGCACTGATTGTAACCTTTGCACCCAACGACTCAACTTGATCTTTCTTCCTAAATGAAAAGTCAAAAGCATTGCTACCTTCCATCTTCTGCACAATGTTCATACCAACCTCATACAGTAAATGAGGATTGGCCGAGGCTGGTCCTGTCACACCGTTGGCAATATTCCTGAGTTCATTTGATTCTTGAAATGGATCATAATCCTTGAAGAATGCGAGAACCTTCTCTGTGTCCTTCCTATCTCGTTCACGCCTTGCTTCAGTCATTTCTTTGTGCTGCTCAGAGGTGTGGAAATGCTTCCCTGTCAGTTCTTGCATAACTTCACTCACCTCAGCGCAGGCTGGCATAGCAAGTAACCAGCGCAGGCGTTGCGTTTCCTCCATGCCCCTACCACGTGTCAATCCACCATTCGTTTTCAAAGAGCGCATCAAAACCTGCTCTATAACCAAGTCGCTTGGCAGTCCTGCCCACAGCCGATCACTTCGGCGGATCACAAATAGACCGGAGTTCAATTGACAGAACATGTCTGGGTTGAGCTGCTCAAGTTCAATCATGTCTTGAATGTACACATGGGCTGACTTGGCATAATTGTTATGACCACACGCTGCAAAGTACGGCAACATCTCCTGGAGTGTTCCGAGGTACAGTAGGAAATCGCCCATTCTCAGTGCCCTCAGGAAGCGACGCAGCAGGTCAATCATGTCCATGTATTGAATCCATAGCTTTCCCATCTTATGCTCTGCTAAGGAGCTCTTCTCAGCTTTAAGTTTTTCAGAAATTCTGTTGAAAACGTCTTTACTGCAGACTTCATCCGGTGAAACGTCTTCACGCAACAGCTTATCCAAAAGATCTGCAGCCTCCTGGAAGTCCTTGCATGCGTCACTTTCCTCATCTACCATTGAGAGGTTGACACCGTATGCCCTGCCTAACACAATCGAACTCAAGGCTGTGTCAACCAAGAAGTGGCCTCTGATTGCTCGTGCATAGGCTTTCCCACTCAGCATTTGGGTCACAGCATTTTCAGCTTGACTGTTTCTCCTTCGTCTAACGTGTTTGAGCAAATGCCGCAGGGATTATGCACCACCTCTTCTTCCATGGCTTCGGTAGATGTCGCACCAATCTGTTGAAACAAGAAACAAGATGATGGGATTAGTATAGGCCTAGGCAAAATGTAATAGACAATAATGTGCAGTAAAGGTAGGGCTTGACCTAGAACAAATTGCAATAGAAGGTTTTTTGGCTGTAAGGTTTTTGGCTGTAAATTAACCACTTTCCAGGTGTCCAAAAGTTGGAGACTTTTTATATGTTCATCAGAGGGACCTAATAAACAAGTTAAAGCCAAAAAACGTTGTTTGTAATACATTTATAGGGTCTAGGAGCAACCAGAAAAAAGTTATCTGTAAATTGAAGCTTTGGACGGCGGCCATCTTGAATTTATGCAAATTAACCACTTTCCCGGTGTCCAAAAGTTGGAGACTTTTTATATGTTCATCAGAGGGACCTAATAAACAAGTTAAAGCCAAAAAACCTTCTATTGCAATTTGTTCTAAGTCGGTCTAAGATGTCCAGGTTGCTTACAGTAGGCACAAACTAGGGGTCCAGGAGGTTTAATGGAAGAAAGAAAAGTTTTATTAAATTCCTTTTTATCAAATCCATTGCTCCCAGATGCTAACCTTGAAATTGGTTGGGAGACACCACCATAACCAGACCTACCACCAGTGGAGTGGAAACCACCACCATCACGAGGACCAGCACCAGAATGTGGCCGGTTGCCAGGCCCTCACTGTCCCACCCTGAAATAAGAATTGCCATGAGTTAATCTGTAATTTTCAGCCAAAATAGCCACCCTGTCTACAGATTGCACCTCTCTCTCTTGGAGGTAAAGTTTTAAGGGGGAGGGGACTTTGCGGAGAAATTCTTCAAGCATAACTAGCTGGCACAACTGCTCAAAGGTTGTCACTTTACTGGCTCTCAACCAACTCAGAAACTTTCGCTCTTTTTCCTTCACAAATTCTAGATAGGTTTGTTTTTCACCTTTCTTCATATCCCTGAAATATTGACGATGAGTTTCAGGAACCTGATCATACACTGCTAAGACTGAGGTTTTAAGAGTTTCATAGGTCAAGGAATCACTGGGGAGATTGGTGTAAACCTGCTTGGTTTTACCTATGAAAGCAGTCTGGGCTAGAAATGCCCACTGATCATTTGACCGCTTGAGTTGGTTGGCTGCCTTCTCAAAAAGGATGAAGAAATTCTCTGGGTCAGTCTCATCAAAACTAGGGACAAATTTCAAACTATGACCCTTATCAGAAAATGGTCTACTTGCAACCGAATCCCTTTGATTCCGGTTTTCTTCAGCTTTTAACTTTAACATGTGCTCATCATGCTCTCTCTCACGTTGTTTCTCCTCAAGCTCACGCTGTTTTTGTTCACGCTGTTTTTGTTCAAAATAAAACTGTTTTGTTCAAGCTCATGCTGTCTTTGTTCATACTCATGTTCAATTTCAAGCCTTCTCTGTTCTCTGTCAGCTTTTGCCTTCTCTAGCTCTAATAGTTTCATTTTCATCCATGTATCACTACCTCCTTCCTCTGCACACAACTGATATGCTGCCTCAGACAAAACTCCAGTAGTTACCAATTTCCCAATCACACTCATTCTAATCTCACCTTTGGTATTACTAGATTTGTAAGGTACTTCATACTCTGTGGCTAAGTCAATCCAGTCTACTTTTTTGAGCTTCGACAAAGACAAGGTGCTCAAGGAGGGGTCAGCAACAATTTCACTAATCTTAAAGTCCATGATTGAATGCTATGAATAAGGATGAACGAGAAAATGTGTGACAAATTTGGATGAGTGAGAAATGCGCATAATTGGCATTAACCCCTTATTAGCGGGGCCCGACGTAAGTCCGTATCTAAAAACCTGGACTATGTGGCGGGGACCGACTTAAGTCTGTGTGCAATTTTTGAGCAAGAATGGCTGTGAGAGAGAGACGAGCGACGGGAGGTGCGTAGGTTACCTCATGACCGCTCGGCACGGACCCCGCGCGCCTACTGACATCTACTCCACACAACTCCACCCTCCCTACCTCACCACACAGGGAATTATGTCAGGAAATTACCTTTTTTTAGGGATTTTGCACTCGTGTTGCACGATCGTTGCAAGAGAACGTGTGGTCGTAGAAGGATGGTTCTGGTGTCATTGGAAAGCTCAAGTTCCGCCCTTTCAGGGATACATAATTGTATAACGCTCTGGCTCTTGTTTATGCATGAAAAAGAGCACGGAAACAAGGCCATTTAGGGTACAAAAAAAAAAAACGCTGGGCGCGTAGTGGAAAAAAACTGACGGGCCCGCTCGTAAGGTGTTAAAGAACGTAGAGGCTGACACAACTCTCTAAACTCATAAACAGAACAAAACGAGATGGATGAGATGAGCATGCGATGTCCTAGCGAGGGACCTAATGTTTCACTAATGTTCTCAATTACTACCAAACTAGGGAAAGAAAAGAATCCTGGTCACGGCACAATGTTATGTTACGAGCGGGGTTCGAACCCATAACATAAAGAATCATTCCACAAAAACCACAAAACGAGGACTTATTACTTAGCCTCACAAAATGCGGTAAATATGACTATCATATTCAGTCAAGAAGAAGTGGCATGTTAAACTTCCACAAAAACTAGCGACTCTCTTTGTAGTCACTAAAACCTTGGTAATAATAATAATAATAATAATAATCTTCTGGTTACTTATATAGCGCCCGTATCTCCTCCTTCGAGGATTCACAAGCGCTTGGCTTTCTTTAGTCTACCAGAGACCATTACCCATCCCCCTTGCTCATGGGGAGATGGTAACCGCCGGCTGTATCCCAGAAAAACTTTTCAATCTGAACGGGGATTAAACGCGAGACCTTCAAGAAGGGAATCAGGCACGCTATCAACTGAGCCAGCCGGATGGCTGGCTTTTTGGTAGGTGAAAAGATGTGGCAAGTTAATAAAATATTATTTTCTTATTTTTGTATTTTTTTATATATTCCAACTACTCCCTCTCGGGCATAGGCTGAGAGCCAGCACACTCAACCGCTGAACACGGTGAGGCCCATGAGGTCTTGTTCCAGTCTAGGGATTGAGACATGCGAAGCACCCCGGCCCGAAGCAATCCCATCTCTGAAGCTGCTCCGCGTCCGTGCTTCACAGTCTCATTCCCCAGACTCGGACCCTCACTCTCAGAACGCCACCTATTGAGCAATTAACTCACTAGGCATTGCCCCCCTGTAACATATTTTGAATATGGGAATATTCATACAGCGCTATTTAATCAGGGAACAATGGGGGTATTTTTTTGGCATTTCGGTGTGCTGTGGTAATGCACTGAAACTAGGTACAGCACAAATTCCATCCCAATAATATCTTCCCATTGACATATTGGGATTCGAACCCGAGTCCATTGGAATACCAGTCCAGTGGCAAGACCGCTCTGCCACACCTCCCCCTATGATATCAAATGGCTGTTTTAGCCTAAAAAACCCAAAGATATTCCTTTCTCATCACTCGTTCAGAATTAGTTATCTTTAGTTACTTTGACTAAGATTTATCCCAACAATCAAGAGAATAATATAATGGCACAAAGGTAAAATGTAAAGAATATGTAAAATAAAATTATAATTTATTTACATGATTAATTATACACAAAAGTTAATTCTAGTGAAAGTTAATTCTAGTGCAAATATCAAATATTATGTTCCTTCCAACAACCAACCATACTCCTAAAATCGATTAATGAAATTTACAAACACATGTGGCAGTCCGTGGACTCGAACCCAGGATGCTCACACCGAAAATCAACACCTTATACATCGCACCACGAAGACAGTTAGTGAGAAACATTGAAGTGAAATAATAAAGACACTCTTAAGAAAAATAATACATAGTTACATAATTACCCTCCAAGAGAGTAAGTGAAAGCAATCAATAAACATAGAAAAATCCCTGGCTATACTGATTCAACAATCAACTCATGGTGATTCTTTTACAAACGAACTCAGGGCAGGTCAGCTTTAGATGGTGTGGAGTTTTACACTACCTTCCTCTGACTGACTGACTGATGGCTAGAGTAAAGATAGAAACAGACTGATAATGGGGTGGAGGAATTTGGGACTTTGGAATGGAAGACTATTTGGAGGGTTAACTTGGAGGGTATTGGGGTGTGTAATAATAGGTGAAGAATAGATAGAAGTTAGAAATATAGTTAGAGAGTAAAAGATTCTGGGCTCAACCAGAACGCTTCATTGTTAACATTATATAATATTCAGTAATTTAAATATATTTTAGTAGTCAGTCTTACTTTGTTACATCATTTCTATATATTTGTTGCCCTGCTCGTCCATTATTAAGTTAATTGTACAAAAAGCCAGTTTTAATTTAGATAAAAATTTCAGTGAACACCTGTTGCGTATTACACTTTAATATACATACAATATATATATGTAACGAGTCAATACAATATAACAGAAGACAAATTAATTGATCACTAAATGATACATTTTAACTGATACATACAATAGAGTATGTATTGTTGGAATAGCATAATGTATATATGAACACTTCTCTATTCTCTCCCTTTTTTTTTTTTTTTTTACGCATCCTCTTAATTATACTGCTATTATTAGTCAGAGTCATAGTCAATGAGTATCATCAGTCTCCAACTCCAATTTACTAATTTTTAATAATTACTCTTTCTTATCCATTAAGTATAGACTATCATGCTTATTTTACATCTATCTATGATTTATTTTATTATTGAATGACATCCTCCCAATTACACTGCTATCACTGATCAGAAAAACAGTCAATGGTTGCAACAACCCACCAACTATTATCTCCGATCAGTAACTGCTAATAATAATAAGAGATTTTGCCTTAATATTATATAGTAATTATATAGTAATTTTCACTCACTCCACCTCTAGTGAATTCTCTTACCTATTGGTATCCTCCCAATCATACTGCTATCATTGGTCAGTGGCATAGTTAATGATAACAATCATCAACCACTACCTCCGACCAACAAATGCTAATATTAATCGGAAATTCTGCCCCAATTTACTATTTTTTAATAATTAATCTTTCCTATCTATTTAGTATAAATTGTCACATATATTTTCCCTAATACCTTAAATATCTATGTTGTACTTACTAAGTGCCATGGATGAACAATAAGATATAAGGATACAACCTATGTTTGCTGTAGCAGTGCACCAACTCCAGAGGGTCGCATTAGGTTGATCCGGTTAATACCTTCCTCAAATCAATCAATCAATCAAGTAGTGACAGGGGGTTAGAGGGTGTGGGGATAGGGGAAGAATAAGTTGGATTGAAGTCAATTTTAGTCAGAGAAACAGAAAGTACGGTTTATATACCCTCAGCTCACCTGGCTCTGATACCAAACTCTCGAACTGTATTAATCATCAACACATTATATGCTTTTTTTTTTTTTTTTTTTTTTTCTATGTGATTGAGGGAGGCAAAAGGCATAACTGCCTATAGCGAGTGCCCCCCCCATAGTTGAAAGAGTGACAGGGCCAAAATCAAGGGACGTTCGAGCCAAAATGCCTGGACACACGGAGTTTGAAGCAATTTAAGTCATAGGAAGAGGGAAAGACTGATTCTGGAAGAGAGTTCCAGAGCTCAGCTGTTGAGTAGAAGAAAGTTTGAGAGTAACGTTTCACTCTTGGGTTGGAGAGTTGCACAGAGTAGGGGTGGGATTGAGTTGCAAGACGGGTACCACGTGCCCTACGTAAAGGAGGTGGTATGCACTGGGATAGCTCTGAGGAACACTGATTATTATAGTAGCGATAGAATAGCGAGAGAGATGCAACATTGCGGCGGAGAGAGAGAGATTGCAGAGAGTTGGTGAGTGGACGGGAGTTAATGATACGAAAGGCCTTCCTTTCAACTTTGTCTAGGAGAGCGGTGTGAGAGGAACCTCCCCACACATGTGAACAATACTCAATACAAGGGCGCACTATGCCCCTGTACAGAGCAAGAAGCTGTGCAGGGGAAAAGAACCCCCTAAGGCGGTTGAGCACACCCAGCTTCTGGGAGGCTGCCTTAGCAAGACTGGTAATATGGTCCTTCCAAATGAGAGCAGAAGAAAAAGAGACACCAAGAATATTGAGAGAAGATGAAGGGTTGATTTTTGTATTGTTGAAGAATAAGGGATAGTCCGCTGGGAGATCCTGACGGGTAGATAGATGGAGAAATTGGGTTTTGGAAGCATTAAAGTTAGCAAGGTTTTCTCTGCCCCAATTGGAAATAGTATTTAGATCAGAATTTAAGAGTTCTATGGCTTCATTACGTTTGTCGTTGAGGGATTGCTGGCTGGGGCGTTCTGAAAAACTAATGGAGTAGTGAAAGGTTGAGTCGTCTGCGTATGAATGGATGGGAATTAAGGTACAGTTAAGGAGATCATTTATAAAAATTAGAAAGAGAATAGGAGATAGGACAGAGCCCTGAGGAACACCGGAGTTTATAGGGTGAGGAAGTGAACAATGGCCGTCCACAACCGCGGCTATGGAACGGCCGGAAAGGAAATTAGAGACAAAGGCACAGATGGAGGGATAGAAACCGAAGGAGGGTAGTTTAGAAATTAAAGATTATGCCAGACTCTATCGAAGGCTTTCGATATGTCTAGTGCAATAGAAAAAGTCTCACCGAAGTCCCGAAAGGAGGATGACCAAGAGTTAGTAAGTATATTATGAAAGAAGATCACCAGTAGAGCGACCCTTAAGGAAGCCATACTGGCGATCTGAGAGCAGATTATGAGAAGAGAAATGCTTAAGAAATTTGGAAGCAAGAATAGTTTCAAAAACTTTAGAAAGACAAGAGATAAGAGCAATTGGACGATAGTTGGAGGGTTGAGAGCGGTCACCCTTCTTTGGGACAGGTTGAATGTGAGCAAACTTCCAGCATGAAGGGAAGACGTTAGAGGATAGACAGAGACGAAAGAGTTTGCCTAGGCAGGGAGTCAGCACGGAAGCACAGTTTTGAGAACAACAGGAGGAACACCGTCCGGACCGTACGCCTTATTAGTGTTAAGCCCAGAGAGGGTAGAAAGTACATCTTTATAAGAGATTAGGATATTAGGCATAAGTAAGAGAGAGGAGGGCGGAGAGGGAGGAATAGCTTGCTGGATTAAAGTATTACTTTTACCAAGAACTCTATAATATATCATGTAATCAATACTTATGATTAGAAAAACCAAATACATTATTACCTAGTTATAATCAATATCATTCATACGTCAGGCAACGAAGGAGAGAAAGAGAGTTGGAGGAAAGGAGGGAAGGGGGGGGGGGGGGAATTGAGTAGGAGCAAGGGGGTAGAGAAATAGGGGGGAGAATGGAATGTGGGGATTAGTGGAAGAAAAGGGGAGGGGGGGGGGGCGGTGAGGAGAAAACTGCGTCTACTATCAAACCACACTGATGGTACACTCATGAACAAAAATATCTTCCTATATAGGATACTAAGTTGTCTACAGGTCGAATTAATTATAGCAGGCTCATAACATTGCATACGATATTCAATCATAAATAATTAAAGATCGCATCCACCATAATAAGCACAATACCACAATTACAACCAGTGACACTTGAATAAAATAGAAATCCCTAAAAATATCCCCAGAATGTCCGAAAGAAGCGTCATAATCGAATGGAAGTGTGATAACCTATATTAGACTTAGTATACATATACTCAAAAGTAAGCAATTATATGATATGCATACCCATCACAATTATATTATATGCATACCCATCACAATTATATTATATGCATACCCATCACATTTATATTATATGCATACCCATCACAATTATATTATATGCATACCCATCACAATTTTGTACACATTTAAGTAGATCAAAATAATCCCGAAATATGGACTCAAATAATAATCTTAACATGTAGAAATATTTGTTTAAGAAATGTCGGAACATAGCCGCAGCCGTGGTGCCGCTACATTCCAGTTTAATCAGAAATCATGATTATATTTTGATGAATTTTACTTGATTTTATTGGATTAGGTTGTTTATTATTGGTTAGCTTAGTCAATACATTAAAGCCAAGTAAGAATACGTTGACATAGAATTGATTAGGCACGAATGTAGAACGAACATAGCGGCTGCTTTACCATAGGGGGAGATATATTTCATGACAACGGTATTCGTCTGCTATCGCTGGGAGGTGGACTGAGTTTCGGGATAGCCCTTGTACCGGCTGCATGGTAGTGTTCGTCACCTACAATATTCCGCCACTCATACTCAGAATTATTGAAATGTTAACCTAAGCAATTATTTATTACTCTAATGTTACAAAAAGAAATGTTTTGTATAATTCCACCTCATATAATTATGATTTCACAAACAATCTTCAATTGTATACAGTATATTCTAAGTTATTGCCGATATGTCTAGTTGTCGATCATTGCAGTTCCTGAAATACCTCATAATAGTTATTATATTACGATATTTCGTCTTTATATATTATTTGTTTTACTTTGTAGTGGTAATTTTGTAATATATATTTATATTCATGTTCAACAATAGTAAGCAAATGTTGTATATATTATATGTAGGCCAATACATTTTGAAGGCAGGCTCGTAAAATTTGTACATTTTGTGCCACCCCACTGATAAGAGGGTGGGTTATCAGACTTTGGGGTAAAGGAAAACGCAGTTATAGTAAAGACCGGTTCACACGGACAGTTTTTGTTTCTAATTCTCTCCCCCATCCTTCCAGGACGGGGGAGAGTTGCTGTAAAATTCCCGGCGAAACTCAAAAAGTGTTCACACGGGAGAGCCAAGTCAAAGGTAGGGATTGTGGACGGAGAATTGCCAAGCAGAAAGCACATGACATTGTATCAATTTACATAGTGATATGAATGCATATTTGGACCACTCATGTGTGTAGAGGGTCTCAGGGGTGCAGGGTGATGGTTATAATGAGCAGGGGTGAGATAAATACACGAGGTAGCTCTAGTTGTTCCATCCCACACCTTCTTCAATGGTCAGTCCCGCAGCCCAACCATGTTTAACCCTTTATTGGCGGCGCGCATCATATGTCGAGTGAAAGAAATTTGGACTATGTGGCGGCTCACACCATAAGTCGTGTGGCAATTTCAGCACGTAATGTTGCTGAGAGAGAGAGACAAGTGGTGGTGGCAGGAGAGTAGCGAGCGTATGACTGCTCCAGACCACCGCGGCGGACCAACTGACATGAATTCCACCCTCCTCCACCCTCTCACACTCGCTACATAGTGAAATGTATGGGGAAAGTACCAAATTACATGGTTTTTGCACTCGTGTTGCGCGGTTGTTGCAAGAAAACTAGCGGTCATACAAGGATCGTTGTGGTGTCATTGAAAAGCTCTGTTTATGCCCTTTCAGGGATGGATACTTGTTTTACGCTCTGGGTCTTATTTAGGCATGAAAATGATCACGTAAACAGCCCTATTTTGGGTAAAAACACCCCACTGGTGGCTACATATTATTTACCGCCTAGGCCGCTCTTTAGGTGTTAAAGATAGCCTTCACACCATAATTGACATGTTGTTCGTAGCTCAGTCAGTACGGGTAGATCTCGGGAACAGGAAAACAAGCGGTCGATCCTCCTCGGATCCGAAGTATTTTATATTTTTATTTTGTTATTTTTGTTATATATAAATATATTAGGTTAGTTAAGTTAGGTTAATCTAACAAAATATTATAATCAGACAAGAACAAAAAGCAAAGTCGTCGCGAATGGTAGGCCCAGGCTATACAATCATGGTGGGAGCAATTAAAAGAAAACAGACGATGGCAAGCTATAGTAAAATATTAACAGTGGATATTGTACCAACTCACAAGATCGTATGCGTTTTGTTATGGCAGACATACTTAAGAATAAACTTAAGATAAACCTAATGTGTCTGTTGGTGCTTGGGATATAGTGGTATACACGACTGGTTGATATTAGGTTAGTGAGATTGCCTCCCTATTTGTTTTGTTATTATCAAGTGAATGAGTTGACCGACTTGTATCCTTCTTTTCATATTTCTGTAATTATGATCTTTACCTCTTCTTTCTTCTTATCTTCTCAGAATAGTATCATATATCTTCTTCGTATATGACCTGCTTAATATATAGTTTTTGTTTCTTGAAGTGGAATGGTATGAATGTAAACAAACACGCATTACTCAACGTTTTTTGTTTTTCGTGTGGTACGAAAGGTGGCCAAAAAGGCGGCCAAGTCATTGTATCGGATATATACGCAGTGAACAGAAGGCTGTGAATGTCCAAAAAATCAACCAGTTGGTTGGTTTCCTGAATTCCCCAGTGAAATATGACACCCCGGCGAGATTTTCCTCCCAATTGTCAGCCCTCAAGGGACTGAAGACAAAAACTTGTCCGTGTGAACCGGCCTTAACCCTTAAAAAGCGGCTCACCACTTAAGTCGAGTTAAATAAAGCTGGACTATGTGGCGGCGCTCGACATAACTCGAGTGGCAATTTCAGCACGTAATGTGGCTGAGAGAGAGAGACAAGTGGTGGCAGGAGACTAGCGAGCGTATGACTGCTCCAGACCACCGCGGCGAACCTACTGACACAAATCTCAGCTCCCTCCTCCCTCTCTCACTCGCTACATACTCAATTATGTACCGAAAGTACCGAATTACCTGCTTTTTGCACTCGCGTTGCACGGTTATTGGCTGGACTATGTGGCGGCGCTCGACATAACTCGAGTGGCAATTTCAGCACGTAATGTGGCTGAGAGAGAGAGACAAGTGGTGGCAGGAGACTAGCGAGCGTATGACTGCTCCAGACCACCGCGGCGAACCTACTGACACAAATCTCAGCTCCCTCCTCCCTCTCTCACTCGCTACATACTCAATTATGTACCGAAAGTACCGAATTACCTGCTTTTTGCACTCGCGTTGCACGGTTATTGCAAAAAAACTATCCATCATACAAGGATCGTTATGGTGTCATTCGAAAGCTCTGTTTATGCCCTTTCAGGGATAGATACTTGTTTTACGTTCTGGGTCTTATTTAGGCATGAAAATGATCACGTAAACAGCCCTATTTTGGCTAAAAACACCCCGCTGTGCGGTACACATAAATAAACCGCATAGGCCGCTCGTAAGGTGTTAAGACTCGAGTCAGTGCAGCGTAGAGCGACAAAAATGATACCCTCGTTAAGAAATAAACCATATGAAGAAAGACTTAAACGATTGAACCTGTTCTCATTAAAAAAGAGGAGGTTGAGGGGTCAACTTATTGAATGCTTTAAGATACTGAAAGGGTTCGACAATGTCGATATAAATGCGCTATTCACATTTAACAATAATACTCAAACTCGCGGAAGCGCAATGAAATTAAAACCCAAAAAGGCAAACCTAGATGTCACAAAGAGTTTCTTCACCTACAGTGTTGTGAGAGTGGAATAAATTACCAGCGAGAGTGGTGGAGAGCGACACAATAAACGCTTTCAAGGGAATGCTTGACCTCTATCTAGAGGGGGCTGGGGTGATATGATAAAAAAAAAAAAAAAAATGTAAGGCCAGACTGCCTAGTAAGGACCCCGAGGTCTGTGATAATGAAAATATTCCCCTAAATAATCTTGAGAATCAAACATTCGATCAACCCTTTTAAATACAAAGCGGATGAACATTACGTTGGTGTGGACCCAGATAATTATATTATAAGCTCTCTGGAATACAACAACCCCCGTCTTATACTTATATCTTTCCTAACACAATAGTATTACCTTATATCAACTTGCCTCGACACTAAATTTACCTCCTAAGTATAAATAAAGTATAGAAATATAAAGTATTAACAGTATACCATTACATTTCAAAGATTTCACTGAGCATTGTTTTACCCCTCTTGCCTATGAATTAATATAGTTAACTAATGTGTAACCAAACTGACGAACGATATTGATGATGGGCTGGTCTATCAGAGTGAGAACTGAGCGATCTCTGCCATACCTATAGCTCACTCTGACTGTTCCTTTTACTTATATATTTTCTAGATCTCAAGTGACGGCGTCTCTTCCGTGGATTGACCACCCAATCTACCAAGATTGGAAGCCAAAGCGTCACATTTTTCCTTTGCCCCTCAACTTTCTCTTCATAAATGCTGAGAGGCACAGGGGCCGGGGTGGAGCTTTGGTTTCCCGGGCGTTTCCGCACCCTCCTCAGCTCCCCGCCATGGAGTGGCTTCGGTCACTCCAGGCTTTATTGTGGTCGGCAGGGAGGGTTCTGTGGGGGCGCTCTGTTATGGCCTTGGTCTTGCTCGGGGCCTTGGGCCTGTTCGGCCAGGCAGCTTGGGGAACAACAGCAACAACAACAACGATATTGAGTAACTGTACATTCCTAATTACACTATGTTTTGCAACAATTTATCGCAACAGATAGTGGAGTGGCACTATATCTAAGAACAGGCCACACATACACATTAAGAATTGATATAACCATACAGCATGACAGTATCAAAACTATTTATATTGAAATTGGTAACAATGAGTTGGATAAAATTGTAATTGTAGGGATACTATATAAAAGACTGCAACATAATTTCAAATATTTCATTGACAAACTTAACAGTATAATATGTCAGGCATAAGTGATGAGGAAAAAAATATGTATCTTGCCGGTGATTTCAACCTTCATTTGCTAAGACACAAGGACGAAAAATTAATATAGTATATTATTTTTTGTCCATATGTTATTTAAAAATATTATTTAAATTCTATCAATAAACCTACTTGAATAACATTATCAACAGTGACCATTATTGATAACATAAGTCAAACAATTATACTCAACATATTTTAAGTGGAATTGTGGACAACAAAATCACAGACCAATTTCCAGTTTTGCCATTCACAACACTGACATACGCCAACAAAAGTTATAGAGGACAATACAAATATTATAAAATACAGGATTATAGACTTCTTTACTTTTCATAATACTATAAACGAGGCCCAGTATGGATTTATGAAAGGACTATTAACATAGTCGGCATTAACATAATTACAAAATTACATTTTAGATTCCTCTGACAATTAAATAAATTACTATCTATTGCCGGACGCCGTGATCCCCGAAGGGGTGGCCACGAATAAAACGCCCCCATGCACCTCTGTCCCCAGTCAGTCGACGCCCCTCCTCCCATCCAACACCGCTTTCACGCATATACTTCTTCACTCCATCCTTCCACCTCACTCTCGTACACTCTCTTAAGCAAGTGTCACACTATGCCGATTTAAGTGCCGACGCTCCACGACTTAAGGAGTGGCGATACAAGGGGGAGACTACTGCTGAGTATCGTGGGTGATAGAGGGGCGGGACGCCCACGGCGGGCAGTATGGACGGGCATGCCTCCTAACGGCAACTGGAAGGGCTCGAGAGGCAACCATGCAAGACCCAAGGAAGATAAATGACGCCGCTGGGGCGGCGTCATGTGCCGTACCATGCAAACTGGTTGGCGACAATGCTCCTGACGAGGGGCGCCTATAGGAGGTAGGGCGGCGCCGATAGATACTACGGCGGCGATGGACAGCCACCCTGTCACACTGGACCCCTACTCCGTCACACTTGATCCCGACCGAAGCAAACCGGTCCGTCGGAGGCGACGTGTGTGTGTGTGTGTATGTGTGTGGGTGGGTGGGTGGGTGGGGGTCGGGGGGAGTTAAGCTTGAGATCTAGGGAGGAAACTAAAAACATAATAAAAAGATCCATAAATGAGCAAACAAATGCGCCCATCTCCCCTTAATTAAGTGTTATCTTTTGTTTAGTATTTGGTAAAACAAGGCCATCTATAGTTAACCCTTTCCGTACCAGTGACGTCTTTCTCGTTATAGTCTGGCAACTATTAGGTTATTGTATTATGCTTACAAAGGGCCTGTAGCAATCACAAGACCTCCATTCCTCCCATTTATCTCTCTTAACTCCCACAGACCGTTCTTAAGCTGCATAAAATCGTCTAAGTAAAGCAGAATAATGGCAAAACAGACGCCACCGCTATTGAAAGGGTTTATAGATAGTCACTCATTGATGGGATCGGATTAAGGGGACAGTGGTGATTTTTGGGGTCTATTTATTTATATATTAATTTATTTTTTAGTTTCCTCGCTAGACCTCCATCAAGGTTAAAACAAAAACATCCCCAAAACCATCTATCAACGATGTCCCGTGCGACGTTGCCAGGTCGCGGACTCACTGTATGCCCTCCCCCTCTGATGGTGCCTGGACGTTACCGGGTCGCTGCCTGAAGGCGACCTACCTTATAAGCGGCGTCTGACGCAGACAGGCTGGCGCCCTTGTAACGTATGACGCACACCGGACGCCGCCCGACGCCGCCAGCCTACCGTCCCCGTGCCGTCAATTTACTAGCCGCCGACTCAACTCATGAGAGTTGTGCATGTCGACCTTTTCCTGAGGCCCCTGACGACCTCTCCCGACGGCTCTCTTGAGTAGGCGCCCACCCACGTCGCGCGGCGATGTAGGCAAAGACCTGCTCCCGACGCTTAAGTCGTGGAGCGTCGGCACTTAAATCGGCATAGTGTGACACCTGCTTTAGTCATTCTCTCGCTTCCCATACGTTCCACATGGCCGAACCATCTTAAGGTGTTCCTTTTCACACTTTCCAGCACATCTACATCAACACCACACCTTTCTCTTACTTCCTCATTCGTCTGTCTATCCCTCCATGTAACTCAGCACGCACTTCTCAAGTAACTCATTTCCACCCTTCTCACTCTTGGTTTGTGTGTCTCCAACAACGTCCATGTTTCACGTCCATAAGTCAATGTCGGGATTACCACACTGTCATGCAAGGACTTCTTTACTTCCATGTTGACCACACTATGTTTTGTTACTGGTGTCAGTGTTCCTACAACCCTCTTCCCCTGTTGCTCCCTCTCCCGCACTTTTTCATCCATACTCCCATCATTACTCAACACACTGCCCAAATACTTAAATTAGCTGAAATTCTCCATAGCCTGACTGTTCAATCTCACCTCACACTCTGTGGCTGCACCCTTTTCAAAGACCATAACCATACTCTTCCCCACATTTACCATCAGATTCCGTTTTTCACACACTGTTCGAAACATTTACCAGACCTCATTTCCTTCCCTTATCAGCGGTACACCAACATCCACTGCTTTTTCTTGTATTTCTTTCATGACTCCATCCATATATATATATTGAACAAATTACAATTAGTATATTTCTAGATCTTTCCAAAGCATTTGACATCGTAGATCATCAAATTATTTTGGAAAAACTTCAATCACTTCGGTGTTAGATATACTACACATACATGGTTCCAGTCGTATTTAAGAAACCACAAACAATATTTACAGTACAAAGAATACTCACTCCCACAATTTACCGAAGGATAACAGGCTTTTCACAATATAGATACCGAGGACTTTTTCATAAAGAATTACAATCTCAGATACAAACTATATCCTGTGAAGTTCTTGAGGGATCCATACTGGGGCCATTGCTTTTCATATTATACATTAATGATTTTGCCAACTCAAGTAGGTTTCTTAAGATTATTTTACTTGCAGATGACAGCACCCTCTATGCCAGTCACGAGGACCTTTGCTCTCTTTTTTAACTTGGCAACATAAACAACTGGATAGCTGCAAACAAACTTACACTTCTATCTATCTATCTATTGCCTGACGCCGTGATCCCCGAAGGGGTGGCCAAAAAAACTTACACTTAACATAGACAAAACCAAGTATAGTATTTTTCATAGAAATTAATACAAACCAAGACATTTAGAATCCATCAAACTCGGCAATTCAATATTGAAAGAATAGGAGAACATAAGGTTCCTTGGGATTGTCGTAGATAGACAGCTGTCATGAATTTACAGAACTTAACCCTCCCGCATCTTTAGGACGCGATCGCGTCATAACGCCACCCCTCGAAGAGTGCTCGTATGACGCAATCGCGTCATAATGCCACCCGTAAGTTAGAAATATTCGTGGTAAATAAGTTTATGACGCGATTTGGACGCATATCTGGCAACCCCCTAGCGTCCCTGTGTGAGGAGTGCGGGGCTTTGTTTCACCAGTTGTGAGCCGGCCGCCAGTCTGTGAGGTAGTACTCCCGGAACTTTAAATCTCATCTCGCCTCCATTGCCCGCCATGGAACAGGTTTCAGGCGGGCAAATCTTGATTATTTATGTACTAAGAGGCAGTGTATCATCAATTTGTGGCTATCTATTTATAATTTATGTATATAACTCGTGATTTGTGACTTTGTGCCTCGTTGTTCGCCTCTCTATAGCCAGCCATGTGTTTTTTAGGCGGCTAGAATGGACCCAGTGGAAGTGTTGTGAACTGTGAATAATAATATTATTTATGTCATATTAGTAGGGTTAGTGTAGTAAGCATTCGTAGTCACATTCCTAACTTATGTTAGGTTTGTGATTACGAATGTAAGCTAGGCTATACGTGTGTGTCGTATATATATTGCCCTAAAACCTTCATTTTCGCTTGAAAGACCAATATATTTATCAATAAATACTACATACGAAGTATAATAAAGCTGTAATTACGAAATATAGTTGTGTTTTGCCCATTTTTGGCATTATTTTATGCCCAATTTGGGCAATTTTTAGTGAATACACAGTTTTATTTGAGTGAAGTAACTAACAGTGAAGTGTGGATAGATTATAAACGAATTTTTTAGACAAAATGTCACAGTAAGTACAAAAATTTCACGGTAAATAGCCTGACATAAAAAATACAAGACTTTTATGCGCCACTGTACACTACACTACAGCAGTGAACCTTTGGACAGCCACAGATGTCTGGGTAAAGTACCTAAGCTAATCCCATAATTACTTGCCCGCGGCGGGTCAGCACTCCTTGACCTTTTACCTTTTCCTCACAGCTGGGATATTTTATATGTTTAGGCATGGGCTAGGCCTATCTTTATGTTGTATATATACCTGTATATATATATATGACAGTGTGGTAATCCCGACACTGACTTACGGAAGCGAAGCATGGACGTTGGTTGAGAGACTCAGACCAAGAGTGAGAGCAGTGGAAATGAATTACTTAAGGAGTGCGTGCGGAGTTACATGGAGGGATAGACAGACTAATGAGGAAGTAAGAAGGAGGTGTGGTGTGGAGGTAGATGTGCTGGAAAGTGTGAAAAGGAACAACTTGAGATGGTTCGGCCATATGGAACGTATGGAAAGCGAGAGAATGACTAAGAGGGTGTATGAGAGCGAGGTGGAGGGACAGAGGGGGAGAGGTAGACCGAATATGAGGTGGAAGGATGGAGTGAGGAAGTACATGAACGAAGGTGGTGCTGGTTGGGGGGAGGGGCGTCGACTGATTGGGGACAGAGGTGCATGGGGGCGGTTCGTTCGTGGCCACACCTTCGGGGATCACGGCGTCAGGCAATAGATAGATAGATAGATATATATATATATATATATATATATATATATATATATATATATATATATATATATATATATATATATATATATATATATATATATTCGAGTATTTCTATTGTTATTTTATATATAAGCCTATTTTTCTTTATTGTGATTTATTATAGTTTTTATTTATTTTATATATATAATTTTATTTTATTTATAATTTTATTTCATTTACATATTTTTTTTTTATTGTTCCTGTTCCCCAGGGTGTCCATGGGACCACCCCCTAGGTCCAGAGCAAGGGCAGGGCCCATAATCGAGTATTTATATAGTTATTTTATATATATATTGGGATTTATTATAGTTTGTATTTATTTTATTTATTTTATTTATATCATTTTATTTTATTTATAATTTTATTTCATTTATATATTTATTTTTGTATTGTTCCTGTTCCCCAGGGTGTCCATGGGACCACCCCCTAGGTCCAGAGCAAGGGCAGGGCCCATAATCGAGTATTTATATAGTTATTTTATATATATTTTTATTTATTATAGTTTTTTATTTATTTTATTTATTTTATTTATATAATTTTATTTTATTTCTAATTTTATTTCATTTCCATTTTGTTTTATTGTTCCTGTTCCCCAGGGTGTCTATGAGACCACCCCCTAGGTCCACAGCAAGGGTAGGGCCCATAATCGAGTATTTATATAGTTATTTTTTATATATTGGGATTTATTATTTATTATATTTATTTTATTTATATCGTTTTATTTTATTTATAATTATATTTCATTTATGTATTTATTTTTGTATTGTTCCTGTTCCCCAGGTGTCCATGGGACCACCTCCTAGGTCCACAGCAAGGGTAGGGCCCATAATCGAGTATTTATATAGTTATTTTTTATATATTGGGATTTATTATTTATTATATTTATTTTATTTATATCGTTTTATTTTATTTATAATTATATTTCATTTATGTATTTATTTTTGTATTGTTCCTGTTCCCCAGGGTGTCCATGGGACCACCTCCTAGGTCCACAGCAAGGGTAGGGCCCATAATCGAGTATTTATATAGTTATTTTTTATATATTGGGATTTATTATAGTTGTTATTTATTGTATTTATTATATTTATATCATTTTATTTTATTTATAATTTTATTTCATTTAAATATTTTTTGTTTATTGTTCCTGTTCCCCAGGGTGTCCATGGGACCACCCCCTAGGTCCAGAGCAAGGGCAGGGCCAAAAATCGAGTATTTATATAGTTATTTTTTTATATATTGGGATTTATTATTTATTTTATTTATTTTATTTATATCATTTTATTTTATTTATAATTTTATTTCATTTATATATATTTTGTTGTATTGTTCCTGTTCCCCAGGGTGTCCATGGTGTCATTTATTTACAAAACAATAGCAGTGCATGGAAACAATTGCGCATAGCTCGCGAACCAATAACGCTATATTATTTTTGTTTTCACCAATAGAAAGAGCATAATTTTCCATAATTAACCAAGTGCCAAGATGGTGGCATGGCGACCTGTCACTGTGCCAGAAATGAATGTTTTTCTGTCACTGACTATGCTGATGACACACGTCAGGAAACATGCACTGGCCGATTATTGGATTACTGCCGACCTCATCACAACTCCAGCATTTGGTAAATATATGTCCAGGGACAGGTATTTTGACATTCTGTCATATCTCCACCTGACCAACAACATGGCAGTCCACCTTCCCGATCGGTTATGGAAAATCAGGAAGCTGTATGACATGATACGTCATCGGTTTACCACCTACCTGATTCCTTTCCATAAGATGTGCCTCGACGAGTCTCTGGTCCTGTTCCAGGGGAGGCTGCATTTCCGACAATACATCCCATCGAAGAGACACTGTTTCGGCATCAAGCTATTCGTACTCTGCGACTGCAAGACGGGATATGTGCTGGACTTTGTGGTCACAGCGGCAGTGGTGGAGAGATAGTCACTGACCCAGACATTGGATTTGGGGGTGCCGTTGTACAGAATATGATGGACCCACACTTCCAATAGAACCACATCCTGTACACGGATAATTATTATACGTCGCCCATCCTGACCAAGTACCTCCATGACCGCAAGACCGGAACTGTCGGCACAGTCAAGGCAAAGAGGAAGGGCATGCCAGTGTACCCGACAAAGACCAAGAAGACGGAGGTCTTCCATAAGAAGAGTGGCCCCATCCTCTCTATCCACTGGCATGACCAGCGGAAGGTAAACCTCCTCACCACATGCCACAAGGCAGAGATGGTCGCCACCGGGAAGGTGGACAGAAAGAGCAAAAACCCCGTCCAGAAACCAGCTGCTGTCCTTGACTACAATTTCAACATGCGCCTCATAGACAAGTCCAATATGCAGATGGGCTTCATCGGCTGCCTGCGAAAATCATGCATTTGGTACAAAAAGTTTGTTCTGCATACGGTAAATATGTCAGCCCTCAATGCCTACAATATCTACCGACTGAATACTCCCGGAGCAAAGAAGTTCAAGTCACTGCGCAAGTTCCATAAACAGGTGATACTTGAGCTCCTGGGAAAACATGCTACAGGCGGGAGACCTCTACAAGGACCAGGCAGGCTGGACCGCACGGCATGTGCCGACTATTTCCGGAAGCACCAGCTCAACCCCCTTCCTCTCAAAGTACCAGGTGGTAATGCCAGGAGTCAGAAGAGGTGCCATGTATGTAGCCACACAACCCGCAGATCCCATAAACCAACAAAAACAACATGGTAATGCCTCGAGTGTGAAGTGGCACTGTGCGCTGGACAGTGCTTCAATGAGTTTCACACTCTAGTGCAATATTGAAGTGCCCGTGACAATGACAGTGAAAGTGACACTACAATGTAGGCTATAATAATATAAAATAATTAGTAGAAGTGAATGAGACACAAATAACTAATAATAAGTGCCTTCATAACAATATGAACAAGTTAAAGTGACACTAAAATCAATATTATAGCTCACCTAACAATAAATACAAGTGAAAATGACACTATCAATTATCCTAGTACAGTGAAAGTGACACTAAAAATAATAATAAAACTGAGTAAAAGTAAAAAGACACAAAGAACTAATAATAAGTGCCTTCATAACAATATGAACAAGTGAAAGTGACACTAAAATCTATATTATAGCTTACCTAACAATAAATACAAGTGAAAAATGATACTATCAATTATCATAGTCCAGTGAAACTGACACTAAGAATATAATAACAATAAAAGTACAAGTGAGACACAAAAATATCTTTATAGAAGTAACTTTATTGAGTGAAAATTAAATAATAATGATAATAAATGGGAGAATAAACAATATAAACACTCAAATCGCTTCCCGGCATAATTGCGGGTGGGGCGACGAGTGCAGTAGTGCGTCGTGGCCGGGGCCGCAGTTGAGCGTTCGGACGCGTCTAGGTAAATATGCGGCAAACGTTACCTCCACTAAAATTGCCATCACTCCTGAACCAGTTTAGGTAGAGAGCTCTACTTAATGCCAGTTTACAGATTAAAGTAAGGGCTGCATTTTTAACGTAAGGGCTGCATTTTGATGTTTATTTGAACATTGTAGCTATTGTATTAACAGAGATAGGCCAATGTTTACAAGCATTGTTTTTTAGCCAGATCACCCAGAGACGAGCGGTGTCATTTAGAAAGGCTGCCCGGGCAGGAAGGGTTAAACAAATTCGAGTTATATAGAAGGTGCCTTAAAGAAAGATTCTCTCATAAAGTCCATCTATAATTCATGTTTATGACAACCGTCAATTTGTAGTATGTATTATTTCTTGCTAAATAACTATTTCAATTCAATTCCGTCTCTCTCTCTCTCTCTCTCTCGTCCATAATTCCCAATATTCCCTGACCATGATAGGAGCCTGAGAGTCTCACACACTCACCCTTTATTCTGCATAACCTCACACTTCACCTGATTCTAAGCACATTTTCCCTTCCTGTTTTTATTGTAGTTATAAACAAATATCCATAATTTATATACAGCTAATGTTTTATTCCTGCTCGTAGTTTTAATAGAGTCATCAGTGGCACTCATTTCTCACATGTATTTTCCCTTACTCAATGTTAAAAAAAATGTATGAATATTAGGATTCGGGGAATAAAATTGCCATGTTCACAACATTTATTAATATAATTGATGTTGATGTTGTATACAATAACAGGAGTTAAGGTAACATTAACTAATAGATATTTCTGCTGCGGGCTTTTGGACCGCCCAAATATCCTTAGACACACTTTAATGTTGCCTAACATTGATTAATTCGGCCATAATTATCCCACAAGTAATGTACTTAGGTGAAAATCAAAATAACCAACACAAATATATATAGTGTAGCTTCATATAAGTACCTACAGCTCAGGTAGTATAGTGACTTATTATATTTGTTTAAATAAGAACCTATATTTACCGCCACACATAGTGGATGCGGGCAGACAATAATGCATTGCTATACAATATATATTTGGTATAATATAATTCACCTACACATGTGCACAAAATATCATTGTCTTGGCCATTTGCAACATGGTCCTAGTTTGCTAACAATAAGGTCAATACAGACAGTACAGTTGCTTGAGAGAACCTCGTTCACAGGAAAGCTTGACAACAACTTGAATAGTGTGTTAGAGAGAGAGAGAGAGAGAGTGTTATGTAGAGTTACATAGATACACACACTACACAGACCTTGCGGTCCCTACTAGGTAGTCCGGACTTAATGCTAAAAAAGAATTTGCTACAAAGTGGAAGGCAAGGATAGCAAAGCAGAAGGCTCTCTCCCCACCCACCTCTCCCTCCGACCGTTGGTCGGCATGAAATTTAGCTTGGGAAACAAATCCCCCAGGAGAATGAGAACAACTTCTACTGGGAAATTTATAGTAAAGAACAAAGTTGAGAACTATTATATACTACTGATGCTTAATAAAATACAGAAGAAAATAAAACCAAAGGAAAGAGAGAAGAAGAAGAAAACAGAGAAGAACAAGAAAAGTAAAGCAGGAGAAATGAAACAACAGAGAGGAATGCCACGACCCTGCCCCAGACAGCGATGTCAAGGTCAACCGCCAAGAAGAAAGAACAGAGAAGTAGCCGACTCGCCAAGGTGGAGCAAGCTAACCCCATCACACCAGGAAAGGCAATCTGCCTGAGGAGAACCAGTGCTACCACTAAGAAAGTATTGTTCTCTCAACCATTTGAATATGACCATGCTAAAATGTATATATATGTATTTCATAAAGGAAACAATAAACATTAAAAAGAAGAAAAACAATGAGTAAAAGAGTATAATTAATATTCAAGTAACATGCCGCAAAACGAATTACATAAGTAAGCCAAGGGTAATGAAGTTAAACAATGTCTAAAGATCTCGTATCGAGAGTCCTATAAAACCATCTCATAGAGATGCTTTCTATCTTATATATGAACAACTATGTACATGCCTTCTATAAACAACTATCATTCTCTATTTTCAAATCAAAGCGACCACATATATGCTTCTTTCTGAGTTGTAAGCCACCAAACTTTTGTCTTCCACAAATCTCCAAGTAAGACATTGACCACCAGAATTGCCAACCTATCCAGTCACTAAGAATAGGCCTCGAATAACCTTAAAAACTTATTATGCATGACGTTTTTACATAACTAAGAATCTCAGTATTAACTATCCTAAATAAATCTAAACTAATTAGCGATTGTAACGCCCTTTAATAAGCGTTAGGCAACCTTGTCTGTGAATCGTCCCCTCCGTATCACGGGAGGAAAAATCATGTGACCTAGTAGCACCCGCACTATTGCCAATTCAATCTTCAGGATTGCGAATCTTTTTAGTTAATGTCACCATGTTTAATGTATTATCTTAAGCTAAACTTATGGTATTCACTCTGCTAAAGAAAACTAACTTTGCTAAATTCCTGAAACCTTAATATAAGAACAACCATTTCAGTCTAAAATCTACGTCAATAAAACATGCGTGCGAGGCTAGCGAGCCGCGACCCCTCATGGCCCACAAGACTACCATACTAACCCCCTCACCAACAAGCTAGGAATATGATACCAATTATAAATTATGTTCTCCATGTACTATCCTTAAAATAACCACTAACAAATGTTCCAGAAGTATAAGACGATTGAACTACATATATATTATTTATCATAATAGTGCCCCTTTCTATAGAAAGTAATTAATACATTTCCGGGGTCAGGCAACGCAAGTTCAAAACCCCCTTCTCCCCCTCTGTGTCAACAAACTAGCTGGACCAAGACCCTCCACTGACACCATGGCTGCCAAAACCCCCTTCTCCCCCTCTGTGTCAACAAACTAGCTGGACCAAGACCCTCCACTGACACCAGGGCTGCCAAAACCCCCTTCTCCCCCTCTGTGTCAACAAACTAGCTGGACCAAGACCCTCCACTGACACCATGGCTGCCAAAACCCCCTTCTCCCCCTCTGTGTCAACAAACTAGCTGGACCAAGACCCTCCACTGACACCAGGGCTGCCAAAACCCCCTTCTCCCCCTCTGTGTCAACAAACTAGCTGGACCATGACCCTCCACTGACACCATGGCTGCCAAAATCCCCTTCTCCCCCTCTGTGTCAACAAACTAGCTGGACCAAGACCCTCCACTGACACCAGGGCTGCCAAAACCCCCTTCTCCCCCTCTGTGTCAACAGACTAGCTGGACCAGGGCTGCCAATTTAACCCTCTTGCCAGCAAGCTGACAATATGATACAAAATACATGTTCTCTATGTCTACTTCTAAAAATATAACTAACCAATGTTGTAGAGATAGAAGATGACTTACTCGTATAAATTTTACTAACAAAATCAGTGCACAGCTACCATAAGAATAAATAATACTTTCGCAGCATCAGACAACACCCAATTTTAAACCCTTTCCCTGTTTGAAAACTTGCCAGCCAGCTAACCATATTATGCCAAATATATGTTCTCTATGTGCTACTTATAAATAATCACCAAGAAATGTTAATAAGATCGAAGATGGCTTGCTTATATAATTTTCACTAACCATATCAGTGCACAGCTCTTACAAGAATAAATCATACTTTCCCGGGGCCAGACAACACCTAGTCCCCCCCCCCCCCGCCCCCACCCTTTCCCCCCTTTTTGAAAACTATATAAACCTCGAGAAACGAGAAGGAAGCAAGTAGAAATAAGCTTTCTTGAGATCGGCATCCCGCTCTGAAGGAATATTAATTTTACCCTATCCAGGAATAAGTTATTGATAACAGCAACCCGAAGTCCTTATACTGTCTGTGAATATATAAACTTTGTTTTAGGATTTTTGATATTTGTGGCAACCCAATCACTTAACATAAAGACCTTTAATAGTTATATATAATATATATATAAGTATTAACCTCTCAGCTGCTCAGCCCCTGTAGTATACACCATACCCCTGTGTGCAGGTATTTCGATGCATTCCTCACTAAAATCGTTAATTTACCATAAATATAATTAATACTTATCCATATGCGCCTATTTTACGTTTAATATGAAGATAGTAACATGTAACAATAATAAAACAAGTGGGAATAGTGTTTAGATGGTCAAAATCGCGAGTAAATACAGAGCGGCCCATTCATGAAATGTGGAGCAGAGAGAGGCAACCCCACCTCTCGCGAGGTCTAGAGCATGACTGAAAGTCTCACCCCACCCTGTACCCTACCCAACACACTCGCTACTCACATAAATACACCCTGCAACAGGCTTCCAGATGTTAGCACGAAAATATACCAATGAATAAGGGAATAACTGGGAAAATAGGTGATAATTGAAGGGGGGGGGGAGGGGGAGGGGGAAAGGAGGGGCCGTTGACAGATGTGGAGAAGTGATATGAGGGATGAAGGGAAAAAATTCAAGTGCTACTGGGGCCTTTTAACCCCTTCAGACTCATATGATGCAGAGGTTGCCAGATTAGCAATAAGAAATAGAGTTATCTCACTCTTATAATTACCTCTCCAAAATTAGTTTTCTGCCCACAGCTAACTCAAAGACAACTACAGAGGTTGAAGTAACTAAACTAAAGGTTTCTAAACACCCCTGATGGTAACAAAGGCTTTAGAGTATCCCTAATCGGCTCAAAATTGCGTCATATGTCGGAGAGGGTTAAAAGTTTTTTTTTAGGCCTAGGATCTTAACCCACTGAGCCCCAGAGACGCAAACAGTGCGTCGGCAATGTAATGTAACGCTAAACCCCAGCGACGCAGACGTCTGCGTCAGTGTCACTCCGGTCCCAATTACTCCGGTCCTATGGCACCTAGAGGGCTCAGATCTGTATGGGAACTGTGTAAGTATCCCACGCACCCATGCCGATGGTTGAAAACTTTCAAAGTCCAACCCCGTGCTTGTTTTTTGGGGGAAATTGCCTTCAATTTTATACTCTTGTAAAATCCGTTTTCGGGGGCTCCGTAGGACCATTTTTTGAGTTTTTTTATCGTTTTTTCGTGGTTTTCCCTTCATTCCTAACCCATTCGCTATTGTTTCTGGAAAAAAAAAAACTCAGAATCAGCCGGTCCTGGGTGGTAGGACTACATTTATAAATATTTAGCTGGTACTCAGCGGGTTAAGATTCTCCCCTCAGTCGCCCAGTAAAACCTCTTAAGAGTCTCCCCGCAGCTGCCGGGTTAAAATCATAAAGTAGTATGCCCTCTTCTACTTACGTTTTAATAACATTAATAGTGCAATAGTATCTATATATGTTTAACCTTATTATTTCTGGCATCCCAGAACTTAATATAGTTATACCTATTAGGTTAATTTCAGTATAGTGAAAACGTTGAAAGACACAGGCAACCCTACCTTTCATTATTTTTCTATTCAGAAGTTATACTAGCATTTTTTTCACAGAGATCTAAGGTAGAAAGATCTTTTGTGTTAGAAGGGTTTAGCGAGACACCCTCACAGGCACTCTGCATATATTATAAATCCTAGGCGCAAATTGTCTGTGGCACCCCACCAGGATTTGTGACTAAAAGGTTAACACCGCCCGAGTTCCTTGAACCTCTTATAAGGGTTAGAGACAGTCAAGAAGAGCCACTTTCTAAACTCTTCTTGCGTTAGTCCGATACTATGTTAATCCGAAAAGACCTGAATCATATTATTTAAAACCTCATTTCAAGAGTACCTGAACAGAACTCCATCAACGATTAATATAAAGGTCAGGATAGGCAAGTATTTGTTGAAAGGTATATGCTGAGAATACTTGCGTTAATCCGATATGGTGACCAACTGTCTCTCCACTAGTTACGGAACCATATTCAAGACCCCAAACCCATTAATCCAACTGTAATTTCTTCACACGACCGGCCAATCTGGACGGCCCACGGCGCATCAAAATAATCCTCAACTAAGTGAATCTCTACATCAAGAAAATAAATAATATAGAAACCACATGTAATTCAGTATCAGTGACGAGATACAAGAAAAGTTAGAGTTCAAAAGTGACCGAAATAAATAGAATTCCAAACATCTCGAAATACGTGCAAGTGTATCAAAAGTGTCCTACATTGAACTTTGGAGTTATAGCAACGAAGTGACTAACCTCTAGTGAATCTCTAATTTAAATAAGAAGAGTTACGTACACCTTCATGAACTCGGAAGATATCTCAGTGGATGCATAATATTTCAGAGTCCACAAACTTTAACTCAAAACTGGAAAAGTACATCAGTGTTTAAGATTCCGTATTTAGTGCCAATAAATACCGGAATACGTATCCTATCGTCCACTATTATTCAAGAGTAAATGTCAACACAATATATATATATAGTGAAACTGAAATAAATCTGAATTAGTAGTAACTTCTATCTAAGCTTTCGAAAATAAAAGAGTGCGCATCTTTCACAAGAGAAATATTACGTTTGTAGTTGAAGTGAATATATCTGATCTCCATCTAGATCCGCGTTCGTGCTAGAAGAATTGAAAACTAAAGTTGTGCCACTTATGATGACCACCATGTTTTAAAGTGTTTATAATTCATTCATATGTAATTAGTGAATAAGTGAATAAAGCTGTACTACAAATTATATTTCGAGATTATACATGTCCTCTATTGGTTCTTTATATGTAGTTGCAAGAACTCTAATATCCCAGTCTAGAAGAACTCACCTTAACCAATAGTTAATCCTGCATACAATCAGGGCATAACACTTAACCTATTTTTTTGTTTAATTTCTCTCTCTCTCCTCTCTCTCTCTCTCTCTCTCTCTCTCTCTCTCTCTCTCTCTCAGAGAGCCAAATTCAAGGGACGTTAGGGTCAAAATGCGAGGACACACAAAATTTAAAGCAGTCTAAGTCATAAGATGGAGGAAAGATTGATTGAGAGAGAGAGTTACTGAGTTCACTTGTTGAATAGAAGCAAGACGGTGAAAATTAGCATATTCTTGGGTTGGAGAGCTGAACAGAATAGGAGTGGGACTGCGTCGGTAGGTGGGTGCCTCGCACTCGCCGCAAGGGAGGGGGTATGCACTGAGAGAGCTTTGAAGAACACTAATAAATATAATAGCAATAGAAGAGTGAAAGAGATGCAACATTGGAGTGTGTAGAAAGAGAATGTAGGGAACTGTTAAAAGGGAGTGAATTGATGATGACTCTACTCTTTCGAGAAGTGCGGTATGGGTAGAACCTTCCCGCACATGCAAAGAATATTCGATACATGGGTGCAATGTGCCCCTATACAGAGCAAGAAACTGAGCGGGGTTGAAGAACTCACAGAGATAGTTGAGCACACCTAACTTCTGGGAAGTTGTTTTTAGCTTGCTTAGTGGTAAAATAATCTTTCCAAGAAAGGTCAGATGAAAACGATACACCAAGAATATTGAGAGAAGATGAAGTGTTGATGTGTGTATTGTTTAAGAGTAATTGATAGTCCTGTGGAAGATTGCGACAGGTAGATATAAGGAGGAATTGGTTCTTGGAGGCATTGAAAGAAACAAGATTTTCTCTGCCCCAATCAGAAATAATTGATAAATCCAATAAATACCCTCGACCCAACAAAGTTCCGCCAAAAGTCATTAAAGAAGTAAAAGATGAAATCTCAAAACCACTAAGCATTCTATTTAACAAATCAATACAAAATAATAAAGTCCCCAAGGAATGGAAATTAGTTAATGTAATGCCCATTTTCAAAAGTAAATAAACCTCTGCCTGGCAACTATCGCCCAATAAACCTCTGCCTGGCAACTATCGCCCAATAAACCTCTGCCTGGCAACTATCGCCCAATAAACCTCTGCCTGGCAACTATCGCCCAATAAACCTCTGCCTGGCAACTATCGCCCAATAAACCTCTGCCTGGCAACTATCGCCCAATAAACCTCTGCCTGGCAACTATCGCCCAATAAACCTCTGCCTGGCAACTATCGCCCAATAAACCTCTGCTTGGCAACTATCGCCCAATAAACCTCTGCCTGGCAACTATCGCCCAATAAACCTCACCTCAATTATATGCAAGTTGCTCGAAACAATAGTCCAAAATATAATTGTATGCCATTTAGAAATTAACAACCATATAAATGACTCACAACATGGATTAACAACCATATAAATGACTCACAACATGGATTAACAACCATATAAATGACTCACAACATGGATTAACAACCATATACATGACTCACAACATGGATTAACAACCATATAAATGACTCACAACATGGTTTAACAACCATATAAATGACTCACAACATGGTTTAACAAACATATAAATGACTCACAACATGGATTAACAACCATATAAATGACTCACAACATAGTTTAACAACCATATAAATGACTCACAACATGGATTAACAACCATATAAATGACTCACAACATAGTTTAACAACCATATAAATGACTCACAACATGGATTAACAACCATATAAATGACTCACAACATGGATTAACAACCATATAAATGACTCACAACATGGTTTAACAACCATATAAATGACTCACAACATGGTTTAACAACCATATAAATGACTCACAACATGGATTAACAACCATATAAATGACTCACAACATGGATTAACAACCATATAAATGACTCACAACATGGATTAACAACCATATAAATGACTCACACATGGATTAACAACCATATGACTCACAACATGGATTAACAACCATATAAATGACTCACAACATGGATTAACAACCATATAAATGACTCACAACATGGTTTAACAACCATATAAATGACTCACAACATGGTTTAACAACCATATAAATGACTCACAACATGGATTAACAACCATATAAATGACTCACAACATGGATTAACAACCATATAAATGCCTCACAACATGGATTAACAACCATATAAATGCCTCACAACATGAATTAACAACCATATAAATGCCTCACAACATGGATTAACAACCATATAAATGACTCATAACATGGATTAACAACCATATAAATGACTCACAACATGGATTAACAACCATATAAATGACTCACAACATGGATTAACAACCATATAAATGACTCACAACATGGATTAACAACCATATAAATGACTCACAACATGGATTAACAATCATATAAATGACTCACAACATGGATTAACAACCATATAAATGACTCACAACATGGATTAAATACCATATAAATGACTCACAACATGGATTAACAACCATATAAATGACTCACAACATGGTTTAACAACCATATAAATGACTCACAACATGGATTAACAACCATATAAATGACTCACAACATGGATTAACAACCATATAAATGACTCACAACATGGATTAACAACCATATAAATGACTCACAACATGGATTAACAACCATATAAATGACTCACAACATGGATTAACAACCATATAAATGACTCACAACATGGATTAACAACCATATAAATGACTCACAACATGGATTAACAACCATATAAATGACTCACAACATGGATTAACAACCATATAAATGACTCACAACATGGTTTAACAACCATATAAATGACTCACAACATGGATTAACAACCATATAAATGACTCACAACATGGATTAACAACCATATAAATGACTCACAACATGGTTTAACAACCATATAAATGACTCACAACATGGATTAACAACCATATAAATGACTCACAACATGGATTAACAACCATATAAATGACTCACAACATGGTTTAACAACCATATAAATGACTCACAACATGGTTTAACAACCATATAAATGACTCACAACATGGATTAACAACCATATAAATGACTCACAACATGGATTAACAACCATATAAATGACTCACAACATGGATTAACAACCATATCAATGACTCACAACATGGATTAACAACCATAAATGACTCACAACATGGATTAACAACCATATAAATGACTCACAACATGGATTAACAACCATATAAATGACTCACAACATGGATTAACAACCATATAAATGACTCACAACATGGATTAACAACCATATAAATGACTCACAACATGGATTAACAACCATATAAATGACTCACAACATGGTTTAACAACCATATAAATGACTCACAACATGGATTAACAACCATATAAATGACTCACAACATGGTTTAACAACCATATAAATGACTCACAACATGGTTTAACAACCATATAAATGACTCACAACATGGAATAACAACCATATAAATGACTCACAACATGGATTAACAACCATATAAATGACTCACAACATGGTTTAACAACCATATAAATGACTCACAACATGGATTAACAACCATATAAATGACTCACAACATGGATTAACAACCATATAAATGACTCACAACATGGTTTAACAACCATATAAATGACTCACAACATGGATTAACAACCATATAAATGACTCACAACATGGATTAACAACCACATAAATGACTCACAACATGGATTAACAACCACATAAATGACTCACAACATGGATTAACAACCACATAAATGACTCACAACATGGATTAACAACCACATAAATGACTCACAACATGGTTTAACAACCACATAAATGACTCACAACATGGATTAACAACCACATAAATGACTCACAACATGGTTTAACAACCATATAAATGACTCACAACATGGTTTAACAACCATATAAATGACTCACAACATGGATTAACAACCATATAAATGACTCACAACATGGATTAACAACCATATAAATGACTCACAACATGGATTAACAACCATATAAATGACTCACAACATGGATTAACAACCATATAAATAACTCACAACATGGATTAACAACCATATAAATGACTCACAACATGGATTAACAACCATATAAATGACTCACAACATGGTTTAACAACCATATAAATGACTCACAACATGGATTAACAACCATATAAATGACTCAAAACATGGATTAACAACCATATAAATGACTCACAACATGGATTAACAACCATATAAATGACTCACAACATGGATTAACAACCATATAAATGACTCACAACATGGATTAACAACCATATAAATGACTCACAACATGGATTAACAACCATATAAATGACCCACAACATGGATTAACAACCATATAAATGACTCACAACATGGATTAACAACCATATAAATGACTCACAACATGGTTTAACAACCATATAAATGACTCACAACATGGATTAACAACCATATAAATGACTCACAACATGGATTAACAACCATATAAATGACTCACAACATGGATTAACAACCATATAAATGACTCACAACATGGATTAACAACCATATAAATGACTCACAACATGGATTAACAACCATATAAATGACTCACAACATGGTTTAACAACCATATAAATAACTCACAACATGGATTAACAACCATAAATGACTCACAACATGGATTAACAACCATATAAATGACTCACAACATGGATTAACAACCATATAAATGACTCACAACATGGATTAACAACCATATAAATGACTCACAACATGAATTAACAACCATATAAATGACTCACAACATGGTTTAACAACCATATAAATGACTCACAACATGGATTAACAACCATATAAATGACTCACAACATGGATTAACAACCATATAAATGACTCACAACATGGTTTAACAACCATATAAATGACTCACAACATGGATTAACAACCATATAAATGACTCACAACATGGATTAACAACCATATAAATGACTCAAACCTTGGATTAACAACCATATAAACGACTCACAACATGGATTAACAACCATATAAATGACTCACAACATGGATTAACAACCATATAAATGACTCACAACATGGATTAACAACCATGTAAATGACTCACAACATGGTTTAACAACCATGTAAATGACAAACATCATGGATTAACAACCATATAAATGACTCACAACATGGATTAACAACCATATAAATGACTCACAACATGGATTAACAACCATGTAAATTACTCACAACATGGATTAACAACCATATAAATGACTCACAACATGGATTAACAACCATATAAATGACTCACAACATGGATTAACAACCATATAAATGACTCACAACATGGATTAACAACCATATAAATGACTCACAACATGGTTTAACAACCATATAAATGACTCACAACATGGATTAACAACCATATAAATGACTCACAACATGGATTAACAAACATATAAATGACTCACAACATGGATTAACAACCATATAAATGACTCACAACATGGATTAACAACCATATAAATGACTCACAACATGGATTAACAACCATATAAATGACTCACAACATGGATTAACAACCATATAAATGACTCACAACATGGATTAACAACCATATAAATGACTCACAACATGGATTAACAACCATATAAATGACTCACAACATGGTTTAACAACCATATAAATGACTCACAACATGGATTAACAACCATATAAATGACTCACAACATGGATTAACAACCATATTAATGACTCACAACATGGATTAACAACCATATAAATGACTCACAACATGGATTAACAACCATATAAATGACTCACAACATGGATTAACAACCATATAAATGACTCACAACATGGATTAACAACCATATAAATGACTCACAACATGGTTTAACAACCATATAAATGACTCACACCATGGATTAACAACCATATAAATGACTCACAACATGGATTAACAACCATAAAAATGACTCACAACATGGATTAACAACCATATAAATGACTCACAACATGGATTAACAACCATATAAATGACTCACAACATGGTTTAACAACCATATAAATGACTCACAACATGGATTAACAACCATATAAATGACTCACAACATGGATTAACAACCATATAAATGACTCACAACATGGATTAACAACCATATAAATGACTCACAACATGGATTAACAACCATATAAATGACTCACAACATGGATTAACAACCATATAAATGACTCACAACATGGTTTAACAACCATATAAATGACTCACAACATGGATTAACAACCATATAAATGACTCACAACATGGATTAACAACCATATAAATGACTCACAACATGGTTTAACAACCATATAAATGACTCACAACATGGATTAACAACCATATAAATGACTCACAACATGGTTTAACAACCATATAAATGACTCACAACATGGTTTAACAACCATATAAATGACTCACAACATGGATTAACAACCATATAAATGACTCACAACATGGATTAAGAACCATATAAATGACTCACAACATGGATTAACAACCATATAAATGACTCACAACATGGATTAACAACCATATAAATGACTCACAACATGGATTAACAACCATATAAATGACTCACAATATGGATAAACAACCATATAAATGACTCACAACATGGATTACCAACCATATAAATGACTCACAACATGGATTACCAACCATATAAATGACTCACAACATGGATTAACAACCATATAAATGACTCACAACATGGATTAACAACCATATAAATGACTCACAACATGGATTAACAACCATATAAATGACTCACAACATGGATTAACAACCATATAAATGACTCACAACATGGATTAACAACCATATAAATGACTCACAACATGGATTAACAACCATATAAATGACTCACAACATGGTTTAACAACCATTTAAATGACTCACAACATGGATTAACAACCATATAAATGACTCACAACATGGATTAACAACCATATAAATGACTCACAACATGGATTAACAACCATATAAATGACTCACAACATGGATTAACATCCATATAAATGACTCACAACATGGATTAACAACCATATAAATGACTCACAACATAGTTTAACAACCATATAAATGACTCACAACATGGATTAACAACCATATAAATTACTCACAACATGGATTAACAACCATATAAATGACTCACAACATGGATTAACAACCATATAAATGACTCACAACATGGATTAACAACCATATAAATGACTCACAACATGGATTAACAACCATATAAATGACTCACAACATGGTTTAACAACCATAAATGACTCACAACATGGATTAACAACCATATAAATGACTCACAACATGGATTAACAACCATATAAATGACTCACAACATGGATCGACAACCATATAAATGACTCACAACATGGATCGACAACCATATAAATGACTCACAACATGGTTTAACAACCATATAAATGACTCACAACATGGTTTAACAACCATATAAATGACTCACAACATGGATTAACAACCATATAAATGACTCACAACATGGATTAACATCCATATAAATGACTCACAACATGGTTTAACAACCATATAAATGACTCACAACATGGATTAACAACCATATAAATGACTCACAACATGGATTAACAACCATATAAATGACTCACAACATGGATTAACAACCATATAAATGACTCACAACATGGATTAACAACCATATAAATGACTCACAACATGGATTAACAACCATATAAATGACTCACAACATGGTTTAACAACCATATAAATGACTCACAACATGGTTTAACAACCATATAAATGACTCACAACATGGATTAACAACCATATAAATGACTCACAACATGGATTAACAACCATATAAATGACTCACCACATGGTTTAACAACCATATAAATGACTCACAACATGGTTAACAACCATATAAATGACTCACAACATGGTTTAACAACCATATAAATGACTCACAACATGGATTAACAACCATATAAATGACTCACAACATGGATTAACAACCATATTAATGACTCACAACATGGATTAACAACCATATAAATGACTCACAACATGGATTAACAACCATATAAATGACTCACAACATGGATTAACAACCATATAAATGACTCACAACATGGTTTAACAACCATATAAATGACTCACAACATGGATTAACAACCATATAAATGACTCACAACATGGATTAACAACCATAAAAATGACTCACAACATGGATTAACAACCATATAAATGACTCACAACATGGATTAACAACCATATAAATGACTCACAACATGGTTTAACAACCATATAAATGACTCACAACATGGATTAACAACCATATAAATGACTCACAACATGGATTAACAACCATATAAATGACTCACCACATGGTTTAACAACCATATAAATGACTCACAACATGGTTTAACAACCATATAAATGACTCACAACATGGTTTAACAACCATATAAATGACTCACAACATGGATTAACAACCATATAAATGACTCACAACATGGATTAACAACCATATTAATGACTCACAACATGGATTAACAACCATATAAATGACTCACAACATGGATTAACAACCATATAAATGACTCACAACATGGATTAACAACCATATAAATGACTCACAACATGGATTAACAACCATATAAATGACTCACAACATGGTTTAACAACCATATAAATGACTCACAACATGGATTAACAACCATATAAATGACTCACAACATGGATTAACAACCATAAAAATGACTCACAACATGGATTAACAACCATATAAATGACTCACAACATGGATTAACAACCATATAAATGACTCACAACATGGTTTAACAACCATATAAATGACTCACAACATGGATTAACAACCATATAAATGACTCACAACATGGATTAACAACCATATAAATGACTCACAACATGGATTAACAACCATATAAATGACTCACAACATGGATTAACAACCATATAAATGACTCACAACATGGATTAACAACCATATAAATGACTCACAACATGGATTAACAACCATATAAATGACTCACAACATGGTTTAACAACCATATAAATGACTCACAACATGGATTAACAACCATATAAATGACTCACAACATGGATTAACAACCATATAAATGACTCACAACATGGTTAACAACCATATAAATGACTCACAACATGGATTAACAACCATATAAATGACTCACAACATGGTTTAACAACCATATAAATGACTCACAACATGGTTTAACAACCATATAAATGACTCACAACATGGATTAACAACCATATAAATGACTCACAACATGGATTAACAACCATATAAATGACTCACAACATGGATTAACAACCATATAAATGACTCACAACATGGATTAACAACCATATAAATGACTCACAACATGGATTAACAACCATATAAATGACTCACAATATGGATAAACAACCATATAAATGACTCACAACATGGATTACCAACCATATAAATGACTCACAACATGGATTACCAACCATATAAATGACTCACAACATGGATTAACAACCATATAAATGACTCACAACATGGATTAACAACCATATAAATGACTCACAACATGGATTAACAACCATATAAATGACTCACAACATGGATTAACAACCATATAAATGACTCACAACATGGATTAACAACCATATAAATGACTCACAACATGGATTAACACCATATAAATGACTCACAACATGGATTAACAACCATATAAATGACTCACAACATGGATTAACAACCATATAAATGACTCACAACATGGATTAACAACCATATAAATGACTCACAACATAGTTTAACAACCATATAAATGACTCACAACATGGATTAACAACCATATAAATGACTCACAACATGGATTAACAACCATATAAATGACTCACAACATGGATTAACAACCATATAAATGACTCACAACATGGATTAACAACCATATAAATGACTCACAACATGGATTAACAACCATATAAATGACTCACAACATGGTTTAACAACCATATAAATGACTCACAACATGGATTAACAACCATATAAATGACTCACAACATGGATTGACAACCATATAAATGACTCACAACATGGATCGACAACCATATAAATGACTCACAACATGGATCGACAACCATATAAATGACTCACAACATGGTTTAACAACCATATAAATGACTCACAACATGGTTTAACAACCATATAAATGACTCACAACATGGATTAACAACCATATAAATGACTCACAACATGGATTAACATCCATATAAATGACTCACAACATGGTTAAACAACCATATAAATGACTCACAACATGGTTTAACAACCATATAAATGACTCACAACATGGATTAACAACCATATAAATGACTCACAACATGGATTAACAACCATATAAATGACTCACAACATGGATTAACAACCATATAAATGACTTACAACATGGATTAACAACCATATAAATGACTCACAACATGGATTAACAACCATATAAATGACTCACAACATGGTTTAACAACCATATAAATGACTCACAACATGGTTTAACAACCATATAAATGACTCACAACATGGATTAACAACCATATAAATGACTCACAACATGGATTAACAACCATATAAATGACTCACCACATGGTTTAACAACCATATAAATGACTCACAACATGGTTTAACAACCATATAAATGACTCACAACATGGTTAAACAACCATATAAATGACTCACAACATGGATTAACAACCATATAAATGACTCACAACATGGATTAACAACCATATAAATGACTCACAACATGGATTAACAACCATATAAATGACTCACAACATGGATTAACAACCATATAAATGACTCACAACATGGATCGACAACCATATAAATGACTCACAACATGGATCGACAACCATATAAATGACTCACAACATGGTTTAACAACCATATAAATGACTCACAACATGGTTTAACAACCATATAAATGACTCACAACATGGATTAACAACCATATAAATGACTCACAACATGGATTAACATCCATATAAATGACTCACAACATGGTTTAACAACCATATAAATGACTCACAACATGGTTTAACAACCATATAAATGACTCACAACATGGATTAACAACCATATAAATGACTCACAACATGGATTAACAACCATATAAATGACTCACAACATGGTTTAACAACCATATAAATGACTCACAACATGGTTTCCGAAGTAAGCGCTCATGTATGACAAACCTCCTTGACTTTTTCTGTGATATCTTAAATTACAAAGTTAAAGCAGTTGACATCGTCTACCTTGATTTTTAAAAAGCATTCAGTAAAGTGCCTCACAAGAGATTGATAGTAAAACTTAAAGCTCACGGTTTGTTCTTCATTGGATTCAGGATTGGCTAAGCGAGCGAAAGCAACAAGTAGTAATTATCGGCAAAACCTCAAATTGGATGAATGTTACAAGTGGTGTACCACAAGGCTCAGTTCTCAGTCCATTTATGTTTCTTATTTAACTAGCTTGATGGAGTAATGGTTACAGTATTTACAATCTGTGTGTGGTGACCCAAGTTCGAATCCCTGTGGATCACATGCTTTCATTAATTTCATTGGGAGGTGTTTGGTGTTGGAGTAAAATAGATAAAAATAGATTATATTATTCATATTGATGATGTGTTATCATGCAGAATCTCCAAATTCGCTGATGACACAAAAATTTCAAACAAAGTAATCTCGCCATCGCACGTACAAGAGACAAGCTATCAAACTAGATTCAGAGATGGCAGATGAATTTCAATATAGATTAATGCAAAGTGCTCCACATCGGCAGTAAAAATGAAAGCGCAAACTATTCGATTAACAGAATTGTTACGCAATTTCAAGATCTGCACCATCTGGCCACATTGTAGTAGCCCTGGAGTTAGCCGAGGACTTAATGTAACACATACATGCCGGAAACGGGATTTATCTAGGAATAACAAAATTGTTCTAACTGTACAAACAAAAATCACTGGACACTCTGCCCATAAGGACCTACAAAGAGAGCCAGCCATCCATGCATGCCTACCTTGCGCCAAGGGCAAATACATCACTTGTACCCCTAGCCCTTCAGGCACTCTCACAGTGACTAGACCATTCAACCTACTGACCATTGACATCATGGACCCTCTAAATCTGTGATGATCATTCAGACTCATTATTACATTTATCGACACTGCTTCCAAGTTTGTAAAAGCTATGCCTATCAAAGAACATTCCGCAGTTACTGTTGCAAACACCTTACTGTCCAATGTTTTCCCATATTTTGATTTACCCCAGTTACTTCACTCTGATAACGCCCCCGAGTTTACTAGGCAAGTATGGCATGAACTGTCAAGATTATAGGGAGAGAAAGGGGATGGGTATTAGGAAATTTAAGTGGTGCCTTTCAGATGGGAAGATCAACGTTGGCTTGGGTGTGTCTACTTTCGGGAAAGAGGGGTCCAAGTGGACTAGAATAATTTGGGATACATGTGCTAGTAGAATTGTAGGGAGGATTCCGTTATCTTTAATACTAAATTCAAACAACACTCAGCTAGTACAGATCTCTGTTATCATATCATGCCCACTGGAACACTTTCTATGGAATTAAATAAAGACCATAAGACATCAACGGGATGTTGTTATACATATATTTAATTAGTGCAAGCCCTCGTTAACTAAGCTGAACACTAGAGGATCTTGATGGATACAAGATGAACAATCATAGCGCACGCTGTTGGCCTGCCTCACAGATAGGCAGACATAAGGATACCACAAGAGTATAGCACACATATAGGCCGGTTTCACAATTAGACAGCCTTCAGAATACCACAAGGCTGCAACATAATAATTAGGCCTATCTCATAATTATATAGGCACACATCAGAATACCACAGGGTTTACATTGGCGGTCCAGACACTTGAGAGTTAGACTTCCACTCTATTAGTGTTCTAGGCAGCTCGTCCTTCCACTGTTGACTCAGGGCCTCAAAATAGTTGTCAGGGTCCCGAGTTATAAGTGCATTCAACTCCTGCCGTTCCTAGCACTCTAAGTGTGGTGCTTCCTCTCAATCGCTAGCTTGAATGGGATGAGGGTTTACAGTTCCTCTCTCTATAAGAGAGTCTCTTTGATCGCATCTAGTTTCTTTGAAATGTGATTGCTGATTTATTAGCAAGGGAATGGAGGGGGCAGTGTGATAGCTTGTGGCAAACGTGTCTTTTTCTACTCGGAAGGGGGATTCCTGAAGGAGGATTTCTGCATAAGTGCGCGGAATTTCGATGTGAGTATCCTAGGTTCGAGTTCTGGAGTGCCACATGTATTTATTGATTTCATTAATTGAGTTTAGAAGTGAAGTTGGTTGGTGGAAAAAATATAATAATTCATTATGGTTCAGGAGTAATTTATAATGAGGCCTTCCCGAGGGTTAAGTGCCCCATTAATTACTCCTTCCATTCGTCTATACATTAGGCTACGATAGTGCAGTTGGAATATATGTACATGCTCAGATTAATATGCAGGATTCGAAACTACATAATACATCGCAGGCTTCTACATATTTCTTAACTGTCTTGATAGCGTAATGCATAAGTGCGCGGAATTTTGATGTGAGTATCCTAGGTTCGAGTCCTCCTTGGAGTGCCACATGTATTTGTTGATTTCATTAATTGAGTTTAGAAGTGAAGTTGGTTGGTGGAAAAAATATAATAATTATATACCCCTGTCCATTGTGTCTGTGGAGGTTTAACCCCTCTTTGCCGGCACCCGGCTATAGTCGGACAAGAGAACCCCAATCTAAAGAGCGGGGCCCGGCTATAGTCGCATGCAATTTTGAGCACGTAATGTGCTCTGAGAGAGAGCCGAGCGGTGAGAGGAGCATTGGTTCCCTCTGACCGGTCGGCACGGCTCCCGCGCGACAACTGATGCCCCCTCCACACTCATCCTTACTCACTACCTCACTACACAGGGAATTATGTAAGGAAATTACCGTATTTTAGGGATTTTGCCTTCGTCTTGCACGATCGTTGCAAGAGAACGCGTGGTCGTAGAAGGATGGTTCTGGTGTCATTGGAAAGCTCAATTATCGCCCTTTCAGGGATACATAATTTATTACGCTCTGGCTCTTGTTTATGCATGAAAAAGAGCACAGAAATAAGCTCGTTTAGGGTAAAACCCCCCGCTTGACAGGTAGTAGAAGTTACCACCTAGGCCGCTCGTAAGGTGTTAAATGGACAAATCACGTTCCATTGCGTTTGGTGGTCCCATTCCCTTGATCATGGAGCATGTTTAAGGTCTGGGGCGGTTTAAAGACTTGTGACCGGGGATTTCTCAGGCAGGTGAGGTGGTGAGTCATGCAACCTGTCACGGCCAATCATCAGTCTTGGTAAGATGATGGATTGATTTTTGTATTGTTGAAGTGTAATGGATAGTTCTCTCGAAGTTCTGAATGGGTAGTAAGATGAAAACAATTGGGTTTTGGAAACATTAAATGTAAATTCTTGTCATTCCGTGCTCGGGAGGGTAGACTATCATGGATCACCCCCAGACCTGTCCTGGTGGCTGGGGCAGTCCCTGCTCATATGCCTTCAGGTTTCGCAGTTGTAGACAAATTTAGGTTTGTCAGAGGAAAAAGTGACGGGTGGTACCCTCGGAGTGGAAAAGAAAAGGGAATGACTAGGAAGTAAAATTGTTGGAGAGGTTTTTGGCTAGATGCCAGAAAGCTTGAGGAGAGCTAGAGTTAGAAAGTTAATTTCATTTGTAATTAATGAAAGAGTTTTTGGCAAGTCGAAGAACAGATTTGGCATGGTTTTGGCAGCAAACATATAGAGTTCGAGATTCATGATTATAAAGGTGTCGGTACTGTCTGTATGCTTCCTCCTTTTTGTGGACATCAGTAGAACAAACGTGAGTAAACCAAGCTATTTTTGCATTAGACTTTTTTGTTGTTTTTTCTATGTGAGTGAGGGAAACAAAAGGCAGAACTGTAGCAAGTGCCTCCCCCAGAGTTGAAAGAGTGATAGGGCCAAAATCAAGGGACGTTCGAGCCAAAATGCCTGGACACACGGAGTTTGAAGCAATTTAAGTCATAGGAATAGAGAAAGACTGAATCTGGGAGAGAGTTCTAGAGCTCAGCAGTTGAATAGAAGAAATACTGAGAATAGCATTTCACTCTTGGGTTGGAGAGTGGCACAGAGTAGGGATGGGATTGTGTTGCAAGACGGGTACTAAGTACCCTACGTACAGGAGGTGGTATACACTGGGAAACCTCTGAGGAACACTGATTATTGTAGTAGCGATAGAATAGCGAGAGAGATGCAACATTGCGGCGAAGAGAGAGATATTGCAGAGAGTTGGTGAGAGGACGGGAGTTAATGATACTAAAGGCATTCCTTTCTACTTTGTCTAGGAGTGCGGTGTGAGAGACATCTCCCTACACATGTGGACAATACTCAATACAAGGATGCACTGTGCCCCTGTACAGAGCCAGAAGCTGTGCAGGGGTAAAGAACCCCTTGAGGCGGTTGAGCACACCCAGCTTCTGGGAGGCTGCCTTAGCAAGACTGGTAATATGGTCCTTCAAAGTGAGAGCAGAAGAAAATGAAACACCGAGCATGTTGAGAGAAGATGAAGGATTGATTTTTGTATTGTTGAAGTGTAATGGATAGTTCTCTCGAAGTTCTGAATGTGTAGTAAGATGAAAACAATTGGGTTTTGGAAACATTAAATGTAACAAGGTTTTCTCTGCCCCAATTGGAAATGGTAGTTAGATCAGAAGATAAGTGTTGCATGGCTTCATTACATTTGTCTTTGAGAGATTGTTGGCTGGGGCATTCAGGAAAACAAATTGATTAGTGTAAGGTAGAGTCGTCTGCGTATAAATGGATGGGACTGGAGATACAGTTGAGAATATCATTTATGAAAATTAGTAAGAGAATGGGAGATAGGACAGAACCCTGAGGAACACCAGAGTTGATAGGATGAGGAAGTGAGTGATGACCGTCCACAACCGCAGCTATGGAACGGCCGGAAAGGAAATTAGAGGCAAAGGCACAGATGGAGGGATAGAAACCGAAGGAGGGTAATTTAGTTATTAAAGATTTGTGCCAGACTCTATTGAAGACCTTCGATATGTCTAGTGCAATAGAAAAGGTCTCACCGAAGTTCCGAAAGGAGGATGACGAAGAGTTAGTAAGATATGAAAAAAGATCACCAGTAGAGTGACCCTTAAGAAAGCCATACTGGCGATCTGAGAGTAGATTATGAGAAGAGAAATGCTGAAGAAATTTGGATGCAAGAATAGTTTACAAAAAATTAGAGATACAAGAGATGAGAGCAATTGGACGATGGTTGGAGGGTTGAGAGCGGTCACCCTTCTTTGGGACAGGTTGAATGAGAGCAAACTTCCAGCAAGAAGGAAAGACGTTAGAGTAAGACTAAGTTTAAGAACCTGGAATGTATGCTTTCATGCCTGAGAAGATTACCTCAGTTATGCGCTCGACACACTCCGAGGGTTCCCGGCCATGGAAGGAAGAATTATTCCATGAAAAATCAAATTAGTACTACTTAAGAACCCTCCCCCCCCATCCCCCCCCCCCCCCCCATCGGCAGTGCCATAATGCCACAAGCACAACTGCCTGGGTGGATTGGATGGCCACACTGGAGAGATAGGGCAGGTAACAGATATAAGATTATGACCGAAGGAGTACAACGGAAAAAATTAGACTTACAGTATAAGCGGAAGAATTAGAGGTTAGAAATAAGTCAAGGATTCCAAGGCAGTCCAGGATACGAGTAGGATGCTGAAATAACTGCTCTAAGTTATTTAGTATAGAAACGATGTAAGTATTGTATCACCAAACGAAAAAGAAACAACACAGGAAAAAAGCAAGAAGGAAGAATGAGAACCTAAACTCCATACCAACCTAGTAAGAGTTATCTGCCACACAACGAAGAACAAGGAGAGCAAAACAAAGGACCGAATAGTGACCCAATAAAAGTCCCTGTTTTCCTTTTCCAGAACTTGTGAGAAAACGGAACTAAACAACCAAAATGGCCACCATACCCCCCATCACTACGTACCTATCTGGGTAACCAGGTACCCGGATTAACACCTCAGTGGAGAAGGGATTTAACAACACTCAGCTGCAGCCAGGTCAGCCCTTCTTGCCCTCAACCAACCAGGAAGAAAGGAAGACAGAAAAACTACTTAAAGTCCACCTATATCAGACCACATCAACCCATCTATTTTTGTGGCACACCAGATGCAGCAACTTTCCCTCCCCTTGGCATGCCAGTTGCATCCAAAACCCTTCACCTCATCACACAAGTTGCAGCCGAAACTTCTTCAGTTAGCATGCTAGTTGCAGCCACAATTCCTTCCCTCAGCATGCCAGTTGCAGCCAAAACCCCTTCCCTTGGCACGCCAGATGCAGCCATAACCAGTGGCACGTCAGTTGTAGTCACCTTTCCCCTTTCCCTTGGCATGCCAGTTCCAGTCACCCCTTCCCTTGACACGCAAGTTGCAATCACTCTTCCCCCTTCAGCATTCAACTAAACTCTTGGAAATCAAAGAAGGAGAAGAAGAACAACAAAGAGAAGTCTCCCAGGAAAAGTAGAAAAACTAGACCGAAGGCCCTCACTACTACACCCACGAAAAAGGAGACGCATAGTCAATGCCCCATGACTCCTGGGAAACGCGTTCCCTTCCTTTTTGGACTTAAATATAATTGCTAAGCCTCGTCTCTTGAGACCCTTGTAACCTACCAAATACAACCTACAATACACACTCTATCATATATGTAATATAGACATAATACCAGGATCATATGACACTCTTACAGTTCTGTATAATTGTATTTGATTCTTGACATTATCCGTCTTGCTTTGCAGCATTACAGATTCTTTGGTATAGTTTAGCTAAATATATACTTGCTCATTGTATGGATAAATGTTAGTTAAGAATCGTATGTATAAGTCCCATGCATTCTGAGTGTACCAAGGCTCTTGATTTATTCCTAGTCAATTCTCAGTAAATTACATTAATTGCACTTCAGTTATATCTCGCTTACGCATATTAATATCTTCAGTCTTTAGACACCATTTATTGTAGTTCATTCAAACAGACAGCAAACCCTTCTCTATATTCTCCTACTATCTCTATCTTCAATTCAAAGCCTAATGTGAATGTTGCGTGTATGTATGCAGCAATCTTACTTGCTCTCGTGTTCCCAACTTTGACTCTTCTGAAATCTCAACTATCTTGCTTAAGCTATCTCACTAAATATATCTGTGCTGTTTATCTCTCCCCTAATTCCCCTGACTATTCAAAATTCTCTGACTATCTTGCTTCTAAAGTGGAACTCTCCCTTCTCGGAAATCTCCATCTTCAATGTTCACTGCCACCAATGGCTCTCCTCTCTTTTCACTTACCATACCTGGAGAACAAGCCTACATCTTGTCTTTCATAAATGAACTAGAGCAGTTAGTTCAGCACCCCACCTGTATCCTGGACCACCCTGGAGACCAGCCTATCATCCTTGACTTATTTCTAACCTCTAATCCTTCTGCTTATATTGTAAATCTTCTCTCTCTGTTGGGTTCCTCCGATCTATAATCTTATCTCTGTCACCTGTCCTATTTCTCCAGTACAGCCTTATGATCCCCCCAGCCGGTGGTACTTCAAGCACTTTGGCGCTGCTGACTGGGAGGCTCTACAGCAGTACTTCTTTGACTTCCCATGGAATAATTTTTCCTTATGTGGCCGGGGACCCTCGGAGTGTGCCAAGCGAATAACCGAGGTAGTCTTCTCTGGCATGGAGGCATACATTCCGTTTTCTTTATCTCAGTCTAATACAAACAAATCTTGGTTTCCTCACGCTTCTTCTACTGCTGTCCACAATAAGCAGGAAGCATTCAAATGGTACCGTTGCCTTCAAATTCAAGAATCTTGTGCTTTAAACATATGCTTCTACCCGGAATCAAGCAAAATCAGTTCTTCGACTAGCCAAAAACTCATTCATCAATAAAAAATGGTCTGAATTTTCCAACTCTAGCTCTTCCCAAGCTTTCTGACATCTAGCGAAGAACCTCTCCAACAATTTTACTTCATCGTCATTCCCTAAAAACTCTGCCTTGGATGATTCCGGTCCTATTCCTCCCTCTCCACCCCCCTCCCACTAACTTATGCCTAATATCATAATCTCTTCTAAGGATGTACTTTCTGCCATCTCTGGGCTCAATACTAAGATGGCATATGGACCGGATGGTGTTCCTCCTGTTGTACTAAAAAACTGTTCTTCCGTGTTGACTCCCTGCCTAGGCAGACTCTTTCGTCTCTGTCTTTCCTCTAACGTCTTTCCTTATTGCAGGAAGTGTGCTCTATTTCGACCTGTCCCAAAGAAGGGTGACCGCTCTCAACCCTCCAACTATCGTCCAATTGCTTTCATTTCTTGCATCTCTAAATAATTTTGAAACTGTTTTTAACTTAAGATTTCTTGAGCATTTATCTTCCCATAATCAACTTTCAGATCGCCAGTATGGTTTCTTTAAGGGCCTCTCTTCTGGTGATCTTCTGGCTTATCTTAATAACTCTTGGTCATCCTCCTTTCAGGATTTCGGTGAGACTTTTTCAATTGCGATAGATATATTGAAAGCTTTCGATAGAGTCTGGCACAAATCTCTAATATCCAACTACCCTCCTTCAGTTTCTATCCCTCTATCTGTGCCTTTGTCTGTTATTTCCTTTCAGACCGCTCCATAGCTGCAGTTGTGGACAGCCATGACTCACTTCCACCTATCAACTCCGGTGTTCCTCAGGGTTCTGTCCAGCCTCCAATTCTTATTCTAATATTAAATATTTTATTAATGATCTCCTCAACAGTACCTCTAGTCCTATCCACTCATATGCTGATGACTCTACCTTACACTATTCAACTTGTATTTCACATCAACCCAGCATGCAATCGCTCCCAAACTTGCGTAACAGGATCATAGAGCGCCTTTCTTCTGATCTATCAATTATTTATGTTTAGGGCAGAGAAAATCTTGTTACTTTCTACACCTCCAAGACCCAATTTCTCCCTCTATCTCTCCATCACAATTTTCCGCAAGACTATCAATTATTCATCAAGAACACACAAATCCACCCTTCATCTTCTCTCAATATTCTAGGTGTATCTTTTTCATCCAGCTTTTCATGGAAAGATCATATTACCACTCTTGCTAAAACAGTTTCACAAAAGTTATGTGTACTCAACTGTCTCTGTGAGTTCTTCAACCCCGCACAGCTTCTTGCTCTGTATCGGGGCACAGTTCGCCCCTGTATTGAGTATTGTTTGCATGCGTGGGGAGGCTCCACCCGCACCGCACTTCTCGAACGAGTAGAATCCAAAGCATTTCGCCTCATCAACTCATTTCCTCTTACTAGTTCCTAACAATCTCTTTCTACACGCCGCAATGTTGCATCCCTTTCACTTTTCTATCGCTATTACAGCAATCAGTGTTTATTAGAGCTCTCTCAGTGCATACCCCCTCCCTTGTGGAGAGTGCAAGGCACCTGCCTTTCAACACAGTACCACTCCTTTTCTATCCAGCTCTCCAACCCAAGAATTGGCAAAAAATGTCAGTTTTTCTTCTACTTAACAAGTGAACTCTGGAATTCTCTCCCTCAATCAATCTTTCCTCCATCCCATGACTTTAACTGCTTTAATTAAACTTCGTGTGTCCAGGCATTTTGACCCAATCATTCCTTGAATTTGGCTGTGTCAGTCTTTTAGCTTTGGGGGAGACACTCGTACAGGCAACCTGCCTCTTGTCTCCTTCATATGTAAAAAAACAAAAATCCCATTAGTTTGGCGACAAGAAGACCCCCGCCAGGTGTCGATTTGTATTCTGAGAGAGTGATTGCGAGCCTGTAACTTACTAGAAATCGGCCTTCGGCCGGGACATTTTGATATAGAAAAATGTACAGTACATATTCAGCTTGAGGGAAGTCAGAGTGGGCATTATTTTAGTTTGAGGTATGGGAAGGTGTTTCTGTTAGCTTAGGGAACAAAATATATTACATTGCTCGAAAATTACAATTGTTTCCAACCGTCTTTCTCCTTTTTCCATCTTGCCTTTGCCAATCTCCTATCAGTTTTACTTTCACGTGTAATTCAATTCTCTCTCTGTTCAATGCATAGGGTTTTTTTCCTCGAATTTTCCATTTTCCTCGCGATCCCTGAATCCATTGTAACTTTGGCCACTCTATCGGGAGAGAGCCTGCAGAAAAAGTGAAAGGTGATATTGATAAGAGAAAGAGAAAGAGAGAGAGAGAGAGAGAGAGAGATAGAGATACAAGGAGTTACAAGGAAAATTTAGTATCTCAGAGAGCTTGCACTCCATTCCAGGGAGATACTCGAAATGAAAGGAGAGAGACTGTTTAGTGCACTACACTCATTACAGAGTATGTAAAATACTATATACTCTCTTCTTGAACTGCTCTACTGAAGAACTGTTTACAACTTCTGAGGGCAGTTTGTTCCAGGTAGAACAGATCTTATATGTAAAAAAGTGTTCACAAATACTAGTGTTGAACCTTTTCAATTTTAATTTCCAGCCATGGTCGCATGTTGTATTCATATTGAGGCTAAACATTTAGCTATAATCCACGTTGTCAAACCCATTAAGTATTTTAAAAACTTCAATGTGCTGTCCTCGTAGTCTGCGTGTCTCCAATGGAAAGAGATTAAGAGCTCTCAACCGGTCCTCATAGCTCAGTCTTCTAAGTGATGGAATAAGTTGTGTAGCCCTAGCTTGTACTTTTTCCAGTCGCTCTATATCTTTCCTGAGTGCTGGAGACCAAAATTGAACAGCATACTCTAGGAGAGGCCGTATCAGAGCATTGTAAAGTGTGAGTACTATTTCCTTATTTCTATACTTAAATGTTCTCTTAATATAGCCTAGTAATTTATGAGCTTTCTTCTCTACTTCAATGCACTGCTTGGAAAACTTTGGGTCACTGCTAATCATAACACCCAAATCCTTTTCCAAGTCAGTCACTTCTAGAGGCATTCCCTAGAACAAATAGCCTGACTTGAGGTGTGGTTGGCCGATATGCATCACCTTGCACTTTTCCAAGTCTAGAAGCATCTGCCATGTCTCCGACCATTCACTCAGTCTGTTGAGGTTCATCCTGAGCTGCTCAGCCCATTTGGAGTCCTTCACATTTATTCCAAGTTTTATGTCATCTGCAAACTTGGAGATCACACTCAACAGACCAATATCTATGTCATTGACAGATATGATAAACAGAAGTGGGCCAAGGACAGATCCATGTGGAACTCCAGAAGTGACTGGAGTCCACTCAGAGGAAACACCAGTGATTACCACTCGTTGTTGTCTACTGTACCTGTTAGCCAACTTTCTATCCAATTTGTGACCTCTGAATTGGTACCTAGACGTGCACTCACTTTTGACATTAGCCTGCAATGAGGCACTTTATCAAAGCTTTTTGAAAATCTAAGTAAAGGATGTCTATGGCTCTACTTTTCTCATACTCACTCAGCATTTTGTGGAAAAATTCCAGCAAATTGGTAAGACATGATCGGTGTCGCCTGAATCCATGTTGGGAATTTATAATTAAATTGTGGATTTCTAGGTAGTCAACTATCGTGTCTACTATAGTTGGGACCAATTAATCTGACCAGGCCTGTATGGCAACACTGAACCTTCGGGGATCGTGATAGGCTCTTGACGACTGTTCGATTTCGTCTCTATTCAACAACAGACGTGATAATGATTGTTTTGATAATACAATCATCTAAAGCATTAATACACAATATATATTGTTCCCTAAAATGATAATTTAGTAGGTAAATCGACAAACGGTTTTCCAAAGTATTGAACAATATAAAACTAATCAGTTGTCAAAGTCAGGAAGCCTAGTTGCACATTCGGACAATTTTGGGGGTCTTATAAAACAGCATACAATGGAGGAAATCTGTTTAATCTAAGCAATGGTCCAATACATATTCATATTTTAGCATCAATTCACACCCCTACATCGATCCAAGTCTCGCAATATAAAAATAAGGACAAGAGAAGCTCCCCACATGCTGCTAGCTACTCTTATCCTTATTTTTATATTGCGAAACTTGGCTCGATGTAGGGGTGTGAATTGATGCTACATTATAAATATGTGTTGTACCATTGCTTAGATTTCGCCATAGAGTACAGAAGGATAGAGTTGAAAGCGTGACGTCACACGGATATTTTGCCACGCGTCCTAGGGATTTGGTGGCAGGGCTGTTGTAGGGCATACAACCAAAACACCTCAGTCGTTTTTCCTTATTAGATACTCCTTGATATCTGTGCGCCTGTCTTGTCTGCAGTGTTACCAAAGTTAAGGGAAATTCCGCAAAATGAGGGGGCAATAGATTAAAGAGGGAACGTCTTTAAGAGTGATTTAATGTTGGTAAAAACACTATTATTTGCAATAAATTTTATATATCAAAACAAGAGGAAAATATTAGGAATACATATACATTATAAAAGATACTTATATATGATGTAAGCTGTATAACTACAAGCAACACAACAAGAATTAAAATGTACTTTTGAATAAATATTATTAGTCACGTGTTATGTAGGTGTTAATTTATAAAGTTGCACTAAAACAGGACATTTCACGAAATACGTTCATAGGTTATACTTATGACACCTAGGGATATTTTGGCCCAGCATGTTTGACGTTGGTAACTCCCCACTCTCACAACAACAATGGTGGAGGTATAAGAGACGTGGCTGTGAACCTCCTCATATACTGGAACCAACTCTTTCTAGCCATCACCGACACGGCAAAAGCCAACATACCCAAACAACGATAAATACTCCTTCACACCCTCTATCAGAACACAAAGACTACTCCACTGCTACAAAAACAGATTCGAAACCAACAAGCACAACATCGCCCCTGTACTCAGAGACATAACAATACTCAGAAGACACATTATAAACAGCCTAAATACAGATCACAACAAACACTGGGACAAACTAATTCACGAAGCCGAGACCCACAGATCACACAACCCCAGTGAATTCTGGCAAAAAATCTTCCCGCCTCAGAGGCACAGAACAAACAAAATTCGAATCCCATTCATACGCAGACGACTCAACCTTACACTACTCCATTAGTTTTTCAGAACGCCCCAGCCAGCAATCCCTCAACGACAAACGTAATGAAGCCATAGAACTCTTAAATTCTGATTGTGACGCATGTCCACGTGTGAGCATGCTGTACAGAACGCCTAGTCATGCCCCACTCTCGCTAGGATCGTCAGGGTAGGAACTTTGGCTGTAGTCTATGTAGAGTTTCCTAACTTAGTTCGTGTGAGCCGTTGTACTATAAGTATTATGAATATGTATTTTGTTTTCATCTGAGTCAACGAGTTCTATTTTATATCATTAGTTATAAGTGTTGTGTGTAAAACCTATTTGTAATGATGGGAAGAGAAACAGCCACAGTTAGGTGTCAGTGGGTACGCCAGGCAGGAGGTAGGCCTAACTCACTCGCATTCCTCCCTCCCTCAGTGCTAGGGGAGCCTTTGTGTATCCCAGAGGAGAGAGAGAAATTACGTAATGGTTGTCAGTGGGCGGTCCTTAGTAGTTCACGTTGGGCTCACTAGAGGGCCGGGTATAAAAGGGAAGTCTAGCAATTTTTTCATCAGAACTCATTAGGCAGAGCGACTTCTCATTTCCCTTGCTAACTATTTATATTCTTCTGACTGATGGGAACTTTCTCTACTACCTTACATTCTTATTTCCTCTTTTCCCTGCCCTGTTTAACTTCCATGGTCCCGTTGGTGCAGAGCTAGTCAGCCAACGTATTATCGCTTGAGTTCTCACGAGATACTTGCCTATTAGATAGCCTATTTTGGAAGGGTTGACTTAGAATAGGATTGATTTATGTTTGTTGCACTTGTATATGCATTTCCCTGTGTGTTATTATTATTATTCCTGTTTTCTGCTGGTCTAGGTAATGCTAGACTGGGGTAAGGCTTTTCTGTGTTACGAGTTGTTGTTTGATGCAGTGGTTAAGCGATAAACCTGCATACTCGTTTCGGTTCAGTGAAGCCTAGGTTGTCTTCGCGGCTGACTGTGTTGAGTTAATAATTTACAGTGCGTGAGGGCAAGAGCCTAACCACCCTGTATTTTATTAACAGTTTGTTTTTACTTTGTCAAAGAGCCGGGAGAAAACCAGATACAAGGGATCTGGATTTCTCAAAGTGCACTTGTTAGTTTTAACGTAATACTTTAAACAGTCGTGAGGACTTCGCTAGGCTACGAGCCGTTTTTGCTCAGTCACTGCTACCTTTTTGCCTACAGTACCCCAGCTAGACTTTACTCGATTAGTAGATAGTATTGAAGCTTTCCTTATGTATGATATTGTTTATGCACTATTGATTTCAGGTGTTGCAAGCTTGGCTACTTTAGTGATTAGTGGCCCACGAGCACAATCCGAGTAAGCTATTGCCGTTGCATTTGCGGAGTACTTCCTTTTAATGTTTGCCATTTACTATTGCATATTCTTTTAATAATTCTTATGCCAATTTAAGCCTTTAATAGTATTTAATTGCCAGTGTTTTTGCTTATTGAATTACTGTTCAAAATCCGATACGTACTTCTTACGAGCATCCGAGAAGCATCTAACTTTTTTCAGAAGATTCCTTGCTCGATGCTTAAGGACTATTAATTAACGTAACGTAATAGTGCCAATCCGAAGTAGAGGGTGGTGGACTTCTTAAGTTCATAGTCTAGGGTGGATTACTTCGGCTTCGGCCAACACTATTCTTTTGTGTTGTTGTTTCTTACTTCATAGTTTGATTGTTGACCAGACTAGATAATTCCTGTCTCTTTATTAGTCTGTTGTTGAACACTAGTACCGAGTTCTTGTATACCCCGTTATAGCAGATTGAACTCTGGAGGGTATTGGTGTTTTTTGTTCGGCTGGCAGTACTCAGGGGTTGGGATCGTGTGTTTCCGTTGTGGCAGCGAGCCGTATTCGAGTCCTGATTGAGAGCCCTTGTGTACCCGAGTGCCAGTTCGTAACATGATCTAAATACTATCTCCAATTGGGGCAGAGAAAACCTTGTTACCTTTAATGCTTCCAAAACCCAATTTCTCCATCTATCTACCCGTAAGGAACTCCCAGAGGACTATCCCTTATTCTTCAACAATACAAAAATCAATTCTTCATCTTCTCTCAATATTCTTGGTGTCTCTTTTTCTTCTGCTCTCAGTTGGAAGGACCATATTACCAGTCTTGCTAAGGCAGCCTCCCAGAAGCTGGGTGTGCTCAACCGCCTTAGGGGGTTCTTTTCCCCAGCACAGCTTCTTGCTCTGTACAGGGGCATAGTGCGTCCTTGTATTGAGTATTGTTCACATGTGTGGGGAGGTTCCTCTGACATCGCTCTCCTAGACAAAGTTGAAAGGAAGGCCTTTCGTATCATTAACTCCCGTCCACTCACCAACTCTCTGCAATCTCTCTCTTTCCACCACAATGTTGCATCTCTCTCGCTATTCTATCGCTACTATAATAATCAGTGTTCCTCAGAGCTTTCCCAGTGTATACCACCTCCTTTACGTAGGGCACGTGCTACCCGTCTTGCAACTCAATCCCACCCCTACTCTGTGCAACTCTCCAACCCGAGAGTGACACGTTACTCTCAGTCTTTCTTCTACTCAACAGCTGAGCTCTGGAACTCTCTCCCAGAATCAGTCTTTCCCTTTTCCTATGACTTAAATTGCTTCAAACTCCGTGTGTATAGGCATTTTGGCTCGGACGTCCCTTGATTTTGGCCCTGTCACTCTTTCAACTATGGCAGAGGCAGTCGCTATAGGCAGTTCTGCCTTTTGCCTCCCTAAATCACATAGAAAAAAAAAAAAAAAAAAAACGGCAGGGGAATCACAGACCCCGCCCAAGTAACACAAATTATGAAACAACACTGGGAAACTATATTCCGCCCACGATCTCCATCTCAACACCCACCCATCTTAAACCACATAAACAATATAACTACCAAACACTCAGAATTCAACCACACACCTCTCCCCTCCCGAAAATAAACACAAACAACCTCAACCACAACAACATCCTCACAACACCAATCACCACCGAAGAAGTAAAACAAACGATCAAAAACACCAAAAAACGAGCACCAGGAGACAGCGAAATCGGACACCTTTTTTTTTTTTTTTTTTTTTTAAGAGACAATGAACGGAGGAAGGAAAAACACAGATAAAACAAAAAGGTCCATGTGCCTAAAGGCATCCTCCATTCATAAAATGTTTGTAACAACTGGATTTAAACATTTGTAGATTGTAAGTTTGTGGAAAGCAATTCGAGGGAAGTGAATTCCAAAGAGTAGTAGCTCTGGGGATAAATGAATTCTGATAAGCAGAAGTTCTGCATAGTGGAGGAGAAAGTGTAAATTCATGGGCGCTCTCAGCTGCCCTAGTTCTACGGGGAAAGATGTGGAGAGGTGGCACAATTGAAGCAAGTTCCTCGGAACAATTTTTTTTTTTTTTTTTTTTTTTTAAGAGACAATGAACGGAGGAAGGAAAAACACAGATAAAACAAAAAGGTCCATGTGCCTAAAGGCATCCTCCATTCATAAAATGTTTGTAACAACTGGATTTAAACATTTGTTGATTGTAAGTTTGTGGAAAGCAATTCGAGGGAAGTGAATTCCAAAGAGTAGTAGCTCTGGGGATAAATTAATTCTGATAAGCAGAAGTTCTGCATTGTGGAGGAGAAAGTGTAAATTCATGGGCGCTCTCAGCTGCCCTAGTTCTACGGGGAAAGATGTGGAGAGGCGGCACAATTGAAGCAAGTTCCTCGGAACAATTGCTGTGAAAATATCTGTAGAATAATGCAAGGGATGCAACGTTTCTTCGTATGGCTAATGTAGGAAGGTCCTGTGTGATTGCAGGGTTATTGATTAATCTAATAGCTTTATTTTGAATTTTGTCCAACTGCCTCAATGCAACCACTCCACTTCCACCCCACAGAGGTGAACAGTAATCCATCTGAGAGCGCACATGACTTTTATATATTACGGCCAACTGCTCGTCAGTGAAGAATTCTCGAACTCTGTACAGGAGTCCCAGTTTTTTAGAGGCATTCTTAGCAATGCTTCTAACATAATGTGTCCAGCTCAAGTTAGTAGTTAATGTTACACCGAGAATGTCAATACTAGGGGAAGTGGGAATATTTACATCATTAAAAAATATATGGGAGTCAGTGAGATTCTGTCGGTTAGAAAATTGAATGTACTTGGTTTTCTGTGCATTAAAGGAAACTAGATTCTCTTGTCCCCATTCATTAATTCTAGAAAGGTCCTGGTTCAGAGAAATTGCAGTGTTTATTTTTGAATTTATAAGATCGGGTTGGGTGAAAGAATTGGTAAATGTGAAGGAACTGTGGAGTGTTGAGTCATCTGCGTAGGAATGTATTGGATTATGAGTGGTAGATATGAGATCATTGATATGAATGAGGAACAGAGTTGGGGCCAAAACTGATCCCTGGGGAACACCAGCATTTATTGAGTGAAATTGAGAATAAAGGCCATCTACCATTACACATATTTTTCTGTTATGAAGATAAGAAGAAATTAGTGGAACTAATGATGCAAGGCCGTAGTGTGACATCTTCGACAATAAGGATTGATGCCAGACTCTATCAAATGCCTTTGATATATCCAGTGCTATTGTATGTGTTTCACCATGTTGGTCTGTAGCTTGGTTGATTTGATGCGTAAGAAGGCAAAGAATGTCTGCAGTTGATCGACATCGTCTAAAACCATATTGCCTATCACTGATTAATTTATTATTCTCCAGATGCTTAATTATGTGATTATTTAATATAATTTCAAAAACTTTGCCAAGAGTGGAAGTTATAGCTATTGGTCTGTAGTTTGATGGATCTGAAGAGGCACCTTTTTTAGGAACTGGATGGATGTTTGCTTCTTTCCAGGGTACTGGGAAGCATGAGGTATGAGTACACAGACGGAACATTTTTGCCAATACAGGAGCGAGCACCAAGGAGCAATTCTTAAGTACTATTGGAGGAATTTCATCTGGACCAGGAGCCTTATCTACTGAGAGATTCTGCAAAATAGTTTTGACATGTCTGGTGTGGATCTTAAGTGAGGGAATTTCAGGTGAATTAAAATTAAGTACAGGGACATCTTGATTTATTTCATCTAAGGTTGAGTTGGTGGAGAAAATATCTGCAAGAAGGTTAGCTTTACCTCGTGGGTCACTTACAAGATTGCCAGTCGGAGATTTTAATGGTGGAATGGATGAAGCAGTAGTGAAGTTGGATTTGAATGAGTTAAGAGTAGACCAAAATATTTTGTTATCATTTGGATTATTTAGAAGTTTATTTGCCTGCTTATGGAGAAAGTTTGATTTAGTTAGGTTTAATACAGTTTTGGCATGATTTCTGATGTTTCTAAAGTAATTAAAGGCTTCATGTGTTTTTGATCTTGTGTATGCATTGTAGGCTATTGCTTTTTGTTCAGTTACTCTAGCACAATTATGGTCAAACCATTTAGGTGAATTAGATCTTTTACTGTACTTTTGATGAGGAATAAAAGTTTCCATTCCAATTTTTACAAAATCTTGTATGTGGCTCAAGGTGGAGTGTGCATCATTAGAAAAGAAAGAGGTCCAGGGAATATCAATAAAGAAACCTTGAAGACCCTCCCAGTCTGCCCTATCGTAATGCCATTTAGTCACCAAAACAGGTTCAGAGTGGGAAGGTGTGGTAGGTGATACACAGGTGGCCTGTATCAGACAGTGATCAGAAGATCCAAGTGGGGACCTCACTGTAACATCATAATTTTCTGAATTGGTTGTTAAAAATAAGTCCAGTAGGTGGGAATTATGATTAGGATTATCTGGTACACGGGTGGGTTGGTTGACTAGTTGAATGAGATTAAATGAGTCTGCAAATAGCTCACATTCAAGACCAGCATCATCAGTCCTGGCTGAATGAGTGAGCCATTCAACATTATGGACATTAAAATCACCCAACACAGTGATTTCAGAAGAAGCATTTAAGTTGAGGACACTGAGTTGTGAGGACAGAGAATCAAAAAGACTTTGCTCTGGAGGAGTATTTGGGGAACGGTAGATGCAACATATGTATTTAAATTTACCAGCAGAAATTAATTTGTATATAGAATAATCAAAATAGGGACAATTGAAACTAGTAACCTCCTCCAGGGCAATTTCAGATTTTGCGAAGCAACATACACCACCTTTAGGTCTGAAATTTTGGAGCAGTTGATAACCTGGAAAATTAAATTTAGATGTGTCAGATGTGGATGTTACTTGAGTCTCTGTCAAAAAAAGGAGAGTAGGGGATTCTGCTTGAAGAAATTGGTGTACAGAATTGATGTTAGAGTGAAGTCCCCTTATATTACTAAAGAAATAGCTGTACTGACAAGCAGCTTTGGGACGTTGCAATGCTCTTGACACAGTCGCATGATGACGACCGGGAGGGCCCTGTGTCAATAACCCAACCCTGCCGGGGGTGGATATCCGAGGGACCACCAGGTTTGCTCTTAACAATTGTACTGCCATATTTATAAGGTAAGTGTATGGTGTTACATGTATGATATGTAGTGGGAAGAGTAGTATTTTATGGATAGAGGATAGCGATGTAGGGCAATGTCGTGAAGTTGGATGTGTATGTTATATAAAGAGGGTTTTCCTGATACCCCTGATGTGTGAGGCAGAAAGATATGTATCCAGCTACCAAGGCCTGGGAGAGAAAATGGAATTCAGGCTATTCCCTGAGTCTCCCGAAACCTTGGCGGTAGTACTTCCCTGGGCGGGGCTGCCTACCCCTACTACCTACGAAAATTGCTGTGAAAATATCTGTAGAATAATGCAAGGGATGCAACGTTTCTTCGTATGGATAATGTAGGAAGGTCCTGTGTGATTGCAGGGTTATTGATTAATCTAATAGCTTTATTTTGAATTTTGTCCAACTGCCTCAATGCAACCACTCCACTTCCACCCCACAGAGGTGAACAGTAATCCATCTGAGAACGCACATGACTTTTATATATTACGGCCAACTGCTCGTCAGTGAAGAATTCTCGAACTCTGTACAGGAGTCCCAGTTTTTTAGAGGCATTCTTAGCAATGCTTCTAACATAATGTGTCCAGCTCAAGTTAGTAGTTAATGTTACACCGAGAATGTCAATACTAGGGGAAGTGGGAATATTTACATCATTAACAAATATATGGGAGTCAGTGAGATTCTGTCGGTTAGAAAATTGAATGTACTTGGTTTTCTGTGCATTAAAGGAAACTAGATTCTCTTGTCCCCATTCATTAATTCTAGAAAGGTCCTGGTTCAGAGAAATTGCAGTGTTTATTTTTGAATTTATAAGATCGGGTTGGGTGAAAGAATTGGTAAATGTGAAGGAACTGTGGAGTGTTGAGTCATCTGCGTAGGAATGTATTGGATTATGAGTGGTAGATATGAGATCATTGATATGAATGAGGAACAGAGTTGGGGCCAAAACTGATCCCTGGGGAACACCAGCATTTATTGAGTGAAATTGAGAATAAAGGCCATCTACCATTACACATATTTTTCTGTTATGAAGATAAGAAGAAATTAGTGGAACTAATGATGCAAGGCCATAGTGTGACATCTTCGACAATAAGGATTGATGCCAGACTCTATCAAATGCCTTTGATATATCCAGTGCTATTGTATGTGTTTCACCATGTTGGTCTGTAGCTTAGTTGATTTGATGAGTAAGAAGGCAAAGAATGTCTGCAGTTGATCGACATCGTCTAAAACCATATTGCCTATCACTGATTAATTTATTATTCTCCAGATGCATAATTATGTGATCATTTAATATAATTTCAAAGACTTTGCCAAGAGTGGAAGTTATAGCTATTGGTCTGTAGTTTGATGGATCTGAAGAGGCACCTTTTTTAGGAACTGGATGGATGTTTGCTTCTTTCCAGGGTACTGGGAAGCATGAGGTATGAGTACACAGACGGAAAATGTTTGCCAATACAGGAGCGAGCACCAAGGAGCAATTCTTAAGTACTATTGGAGGAATTTCATCTGGACCTGGAGCCTTATCTAGAGATATTCTGCAAAATAGTTTTGACAAATACTCAAATACTCAAACACCTCCCACCACAGACAATCGCAGCCATCACTTGCATCTTCAATGCACAACTAGCAACAGGATACTTCCCCAAAAAATTTAAAACAGCAACAGCCATACTCATACTGAAACCAGGAAAAGACCACACTGACCCCCAAAACTACAGACCTATCAGCCTACTCGAGACACTAGGGAAAGTTTTCGAATGAATATACAACCGCAGACTCAGACTACACCTAGATGAACATGAACTCCTCTCACACAAACAGTTTGGCTTCCGAGCAAGACACTCAACCCAAGACGCACTCAATATAATCACAAACTACATACACACCAACAAGCTTGCCAGCTACAAAATAGCTCTAATCACTAAAGATGTACAAAAAGCATTTGACACTGTATGGTACGATGGCTTAACTCCTCGAGCGGCTAGGTCTGTAACTTCTACTACCTGCCAAGCGGGTGGTTTTACCCCTAAACGAGCTTATTTCCGTGCTCTTTTTCATGCATAAACAAGAGCCAGAGTGTGCCGGCGCGGGAGCCGTGCCGAACGGTCAGAGTCAACCTATGCTCCTCCCACCACTCGTCTCTCTCTCAGAGCCAATTATGTGCTCAAAATTGCATACCGCCTAAAGTCGAGCCCCGCCACATAGTCCTTGGTTCTCTAGACCGCTTTAAGTCGGGCCCCGCCAATGAGGGGTTAAAATACAAAATATGTAACAATTTCAACCTCCCATCACTATCACAATGCCTACTATGCAGCTTCCTCACAGACAGAAAAATGCGGATTAAGTTCAACAACCACTTCTCAGACTACTTCCTACTTCAAGCAGGTGTACCTCAGGGCTCCGTCCTATCTCCAACCCTATACATCCCATACACTAACGATTTACCCAATCCATACCACAACGACTCTCTCACCATACAATATGCTGATGACGTAACACACCTAGTGCGGGACTATAACTCACTCAACAGACTAGCAGACAAAGCTAACACTGAAGCACAACGAGTAACCACCTGGGAACTAAAATGGCATATCACCACAAATCCCACCAAATCACAGGTAACCTACTTTGAGACCAAGAGAGAACAACCACGACACATCATCCTCAACCAACACAACCAAAACCGTACACCAATACCTATCACACACTGTAACAAAGTCCTCGGAATTAACTTTGACAAAACTCCCACAATGACACCACATATAAACTCAAAAAAGGCCCAAGCAGCCAATGCACTAAGATCCCTGTACAGATTCCGATCAACCTCAACCAAGATAAAATCACACCTATACAAAGCTCTAATCAGAACCTTACTTAACATATGCACCAAACACATTCCAACTAGCAGCACAAACTAACATGAACAAACTACAAGTCATACAAAACAAAGCCCTAAGATTCATACACAACACACACTGGACAGAATTCACAAGAAACGAAACACTACGCATCAGAAGCAACATACCCCCTCTAAACATCTACTGGAGACAACTCGGAGACAAACAGATTAACAATATTAATGAGGTCCTGATGTGGCGGCGTCTACGCCGTGGGACCACCTCCCGGAGCTGCCAACCGCGGATGGCTGCCGACCCTCCACGGCCGGAGACAAGATCAATCGACCAGTGGAGGACAACCGGATGCCGGCCGCGGGGAGCAGTTTCGGGAGCCAAACCGTCACAACTATCCCCTGCCCCCCCCTGGGGGCACGGGTCCTTGGAGTGGCTTCGGTCACGCCGGGAATTTCCACACCTCTCACACCACACACACACATCACACAGTTTTTCCTACACTGAGAAATGACTCTCCGGCTGTCATTTCTCGAAGACTTCTTCTAGCCGGTGACATTGAGAGCAACCCAGGACCCACGTACACATACATATGTCCAACTTATTCTTGCCCTATCCCCACTTCCCTCTAACCCCCTTTCACTACTATTTTTGATCTTGATCTTGATCCTCCTCATAATGACGACAATTTAATGATGATCTGGCCTTTACTGTAGCCTCTACTTATGTCTATTTAACTCTATCACGTCTATAAAGTCTCTGGATAGCATAAAATTGATTTTTAATAGCGTTATTAGTACAAGGTAGGGATTATTACGAATTAATGGGGACCCTCCCGCTTTCCTTTGCGATCGTGCTGCCATCTCTCGAACGCGCGGCTCGCTATTTTCAGATTTGTAGCGTCTTCTTTCCTCTCTGTCCAATCTGTACTATATGGATTAAGCAGTTTTCCTCCATTGTATGCTGTTTTATAAGACCCCAAACATTGTCCGAATGTGCAACTTGGCTTCCTGACTATGACAACTGAATAGTTTTTCATTGTTCAATACTTTGGAAAACCGTTTATAAATTTACCTACTAAATTTTCATTTCAGGGAACAATATAAATTGTTTATTAATGCTTTAGATGATTGTATTGTCAAAACAATCATTATCACGTCTGTTGTTGAATAGAGGATAGCTGTAAATAGCGACGAAATCGAACAGTCATCAACAGCCTATCACGATCCCCGAAGGTTCAGTGTTGCCATACAGGCCTGGTCAGATTATTGGGTCCCAACTATACCACCTTATTAGCGGGCTAGGCGGTCTAGCGGACCGTAGCGCCCAGCGGGGTGTTTTTACCCTAAATAGGGTTGTTTACGTGATCATTTTCATGCCTAAATAAGATCCAGAGCGTAAAACAAGTATCTATCCCTGAAAGGGCGTAAACAGAGCTTTCTAATGACACCCGAACCATCCTTGTACGACCGCTGGTTCTCTTGCAACGATCGTGCAACACGAGTGCAAAAATCCTGTAATTAGGTAATTTGCCTACATAATTCTCTGTGTAGCGAGAGAGAAAGGGGAGGGAAGGGTGGGAGGCACCTCAGTTGGTGGTGGTCGTGAGCGATCATAGGGTTGCTAGGCTCCTCACACCGCTCAGCTCTCTCTCTCAGCAACATTACATGCTGAAAATGGCGCACGACATAAGTTGTGAACCGCCACTTAGTCCAAATTTATTTCACACGACATAAGTTGCGTGCCGCCAATTAAGGGATAGTATCCCTTCTAAGAGTTTTACTATGATAGAAGTCATGCTAATTGGTCGATAATTCTTGGGACACTCATGATCCCCCTTCTTAATAATTAGGGTCACATTGGCCAGTTTCCAGTCTTCAGGAACCTCTCCATTTGCTATTGATTTATTGAAGATTTCTGCCAAGAAAGGTGCGATTTCATCTCGCACTTCTAGTACAACTCGGGGAAGAAAGCTATCTGGGCTGGATGACTTGAACCTATTTAACTTATCTATTCTTTTTGCTACCTCTGGGGTACATCTAATTCTGCTAAGAACTTCTCCCTCATGCACTAATCCTGGACTTGGCATGTTACTGGTAATTTTCCTTGCAAATACCGAGGCAAAATAGTTGTTTAAGGATTTAGCTATATCAGTTTCAGAGGTTTGTAGTTGGCCTGCTGGATCCTTTAGAGGTCCAATGTTACTTTTGAATAGCTTTCTGCTGTTCACATAGCTGAAGAACTCTTTAGGACTCTCTTTGCAGCGAGCTGCAACCCTGAGTTCTTCATTCCGCTTTGCTTGTTTTATTATGTTCTCTCCACTAACCAACTCTACTCCTAAACTCGATTAATGAAATTAACAAACACATGTGGCAGTCCGGGGATTCGAACCTAGGATGCTCACACCGAAAATCAACACACTTATGCATTGCACCACGAAGACAGTTATAGAATACTGCACAAGCCTACGATTTATTATGCAGTTTCGAATCTTGCATACCAATCTTAGCATGTACAATATCCCAACTGCACTATCGGAGGCTATGCATAGGTGAAAGGAAATAGTAATTAATGGGGCACTTAACCCTAGGGAAGGCCTCTCGATAAACTACTACTGAACCTGAATGAATTATTATGTTCTCTCCACTAACCAACCCTACTCCTAAACTCGATTAATGAAATTAACAAACACATGTGGCAGTCCGGGGATTCGAACCTAGGATGCTCACACCGAAAATCAACACACTTATGCATTGCACCACGAAGACAGTTATAGAATACTGCACAAGCCTACGATTTATTATGCAGTTTCGAATCTTGCATACCAATATTAGCATGTACAATATCCCAACTGCACTATCGGAGGCTATGCATAGGTGAAAGGAAATAGTAATTAATGGGGCACTTAACCCTAGGGAGGTTTCTATCTATCTATCTATCTATATGCTCAGGCCCAATCCCGACTGTTCCTATTTTTATTTTTATTTTCAATTTTATTCTATTTTATTATTTTTGTTTTCCTGTTTTCACTCTCATGCACATATTTTTGAAGGAATCTAAATCTCTTTGGTCTTGACTTCTTTTGGCCTTTCTGTATGCAACGTTTCTCTTTCTAATTGCTGAAGCTATGTCCCTTGTGAACCATTTTGGTTGTTTTGAGCCTGATTTGGCAAGTTTAGTAGGAACGAATGCAGCTTGTCGATCCGCAAACTGCTCTTTGAATGAGCACCAAATTGCATTCACATCCTCACCCTCAAGTCTGATCTGGGATAAGCTTCCCCTAAGGCCTCCAAAATTTGCACGACGGAAATCTAGTTTTGCACTCTGAGGACTGGTGGGTCTGCTGCTAAAGGTGCAAAGAGGGAACCTAACTAGATTGTGGTCACTACCTCTAAGTGATTCCACAACAGACCAGCTGGTCACACTTTCTTCTTCAGTAGGGAACACAAGATTTAGTATATTATTGCCTCTAGTTGGTCCGTTCACCCACTGGGTCAAAAATTTATCATTAGCAAAGTCCACAAGACGCCTACCTTCAGCATCGGCAGTTTTTGCTTCCCAGTTTACTAAGCAATTGAAGTCACCTAAGATCACACTGGTTTTGCCTTCAATATCAGCACTCAGTCTTGTGTACAGAAGTTCATCCTTTTCAACGTTTTGATGTGGAGGTCAACACCCCAGAACAATCCTATATACAGTATAGAGTTACCTAGGTTGAGGTCTACTCCAAGCAGTTCATGTTCTGACCTTGCAGTTAATTGGATTTAGAAAATCTCTGATGTACAAGAGAATTCCACCTCCTTCCTGCATGGTTCTGTCTCTTTGGAACATTCTATAATAATGTATACAGGTATTTCAAATTCCCAACATAATCTCTGGTATCAATATGAATCCAGGATTCAGTGATAGCCACTACATCGGAGCATTCTGTAGACAACACTGCCCAAAGTTCGGAGAATTTATTCCTATTTGACCTGGTATTAAATAACACTACCTTAAGGGGATTCAGGTATTTCTTAGAACCCCCTAGTTTACCCAGCTTCCCGAAGAAAAAGGGGTCTCTGGGGGTAGTGCATTTTCTTGCACACTATATCTCTGTACACCATCAGAGGTTTTGCAATTCCCTATATGGGGTGAATCCTCATGAGAGGCAGAAGAACCACTATCTAATGGTTCAGAAATTGGCACCTGAGGTGTAGAGTCTAGAGGGAGTTGTGGGTCGTCTCTCAATCTGCTGGGGGCTTCTGCCATTTGTTGAGAGGTATTCTTGCTCTCAGAGGGATGAACTCCTTTTGCGGGACTTCTTTTTGTAAGTTTGAGATCAACTGCTGGAGAAGGTTTGCATTTCTTTCCTGCCGGGGGGACACTTTCTACATTTTTGTTTGCCCTCAGCAAGCTGTAAAGATGGTGATTTAGCTAATGTTCAAGTGCACACTGTCACAGAGGTAGAGGTTGCATTTCCCATAGAACTCATCAAATGGGTCCACAAATCTCATGAAAGAGAGAGAGAGAGTTACACAATTACACAGACACTCAGACCACACAGACCCTGCAGTCCCAACTAGGTGGTCCGACCTTAATACTACCAGACAAGGACAATTTATAGTGGAAGAATAGGACAGTAAAGTAGATAGCTCTCTCCCCATCCTCCGCTCCCTCCAGCTAAAAAGCCGTACCGGATAATATGGGTCAGGAAATGCCCAAAAGGAAATTGTTTATATAGTGTATGAAGAAATTAGTTTGAAAAAGGAAATTACACATGCCTACTGATTTATTCACACTAATCCAATATTCATTAGATGATCGTTAGAGAGAGAGAGAGAGAGAGAGATGTGAGTAACTTAAAGTGTGAAGGGTGGTGTTCACTTAGGAGGCTTTTTTTTCTATGTGAGTGAGGGAGACAAAAGGCAGAACTGCCTGCATCGAGTGCCTCCCCCAGAGTCGAAAGTGTGACAAGGCCAAAATCAAGGGACGTTCGAGCCAAAATGTTTTTTTTTATTTTATTTTTTTCTATGTGAGTGAGGGAGGCAAAAGGCAGAACTGCCTATGGCGAGTGCCTCCCCCATAGTTGAAAAAGTGACAGGGCCAAAATCAAGGGACGTTCGAGCCAAAATGCCTGGACACACAGAGTTTGAAGCAATTTAAGTCATAGGAAGAGGGAAAAACTGATTCTGGGAGAGAGTTCCAGATCTCAGCTGTTGAATAGAAGAAAGTCTGAGAGTAACATTTCACTCTTGGGTTGGAGAGTTGCACAGAGTAGGGGTGGGATTGTGTTGCAAGACGGGTACCATGTGCCCTACGTAAGGGAGGTGGTGGGAGACGGGACAACACAAGCTTAGCTCAACTCCTGTAAACTACAATTAGGTAAATACAATTAGGTAAATACACTGGGAAAGCTCTGAGGAACACTGATTATTATAGTAGCGATAGAATAGCGAGAGAGATGCAACATTGCGGCGAAGAGAGAGAGATTGCAGAGAGTTGGTGAGTGGACGGGAGTTAATGATACGAAAGGCCTTCCTTTCAATTTTGTCTAGGAGAGCAGTGTGAAAGGAACCTCCCTACACATGTGAACAATGCTCAATACAAGGACGCACTATGCCCCTGTACAGAGCAAGAAGCTGTGCAGGGGTAAAGAACCCCCTAAGGCGGTTGAGCACACCCAGCTTCTGGGAGGCTGCCTTAGCAAGACTGGTAATATGGTCCTTCCAACTGAGAGCAGAAGAAAAAGAGACACCAAGAATATTGAGAGAAGATGACGGATTGATTTTTGTATTGTCGAAAAATAAGGGATAGTCCGCCGGGAGATCCTGACGGGTAGATAGATGGAGAAATTGGGTTTTGGAAGCATTAAAGGTAACAAGGTTTTCTCTGCCCCAATTGGAGATAGTAGTTAGATCAGAATTTAAGTGTTCTATGGCTTCATTCCGTTTGTCGTTTAGGAATTGCTGGCTTGGGCGTTCTGAAAAACTAATGGAGTAGTGTAAGGTTGAGTCGTCTGCGGATGAATGGATGGGAATTGAGGTACAGTTGAGAAGATAATTTATAAAAATTAGAAAGAGAATAGGAGATAGGACAGAGCCCTGAGGAACACCGGAGTTTATAGGATGAGGAAGTGAGCGATGGCCGTCCACAACCGCAGCTATGGAACGGCCGGAGAGGAAATTAGAGACAAAGGCAAAGATGGAGGGATAGAAACCGAAGGAGGGTAGTTTAGAAATTAAAGATTTGTGCCAGACTCTATCGAAGACTTTCGATATGTCTAGTGCAATAGAAAAAGTCTCACCGAAGTCCTGAAAGGAGGATGACCAAGAGCTAGTAAGATATGACAGAAGATCACCAGTAGGGCGACAGTTTACTGGCGATCTGATAGCAGATTATGAGAAGAAAAATGCTTAAGAAATTTGGAAGCAAGAATAGTTTCAAAAACTTTAGAGATACAAGAGATGAGAACAATTGGACGATAGTTGGAGGGTTGAGGGCGGTCACCCTTCTTTGGGACAGGTTGAATGAGAGCAAACTTCCAGCAAGAATGGAAGACGTTAGAGGAGAGACAGAGACGAAAGAGTTTGCCTTGGCAGGGAGTCACCACGGAAGCACAGTTTTTTAATACAACAGGAATAGCACTGTCCGGACCATACGCCTTCTTAGTAATAAGCCCAGAGAGGGTAGAAAATACATCTTTAGAAGAAATTAGGATATAAGGCATAAGTAGGAGAGAGGGGGATGGAGAGGGAGGAATAGCATCAGAATCATCCAATGTGGAGTTTCCAGTAAAAGTTTGAGAGAGGAGTTCAGCTTTGTCAGAGGAAGAAGTGATGGTTGTGCCATCACAGTGGAAAAGGGGACGGAAAGACGAGGACGAAAAATTGTTGGAGAAGTTTTTGGCTAGATGTCAGAAAGCTTGGGAAGAGCTAGAGTTGGATAGTTCAGTGCATTTATTATTGATGAAAGAATGTTTGACAAGTCGAAGAACAGATTTGGCTTGATTCCGGGCAGAAACATATGAAGAATGAGATTTTTTAGTTATAAGGCATCGGTACCATTCGAATGCTTCCTCTTTGTTGTGGACAGCAGTAGAACAAGCGTGAGTAAACCGAGATTTTTTTGCATTAGAATGCGAGAAAGAAAATGGAATGTATGCTTCCATGCCCAAGAGGATTACCTCGGTAATGCGTTCAGCATTCTCCGAGGGTCCCCGGCCACGGAAGCCGAAGTCATTCCTTGGGAAATCAAAGAAGTACTGCCAAAGAGCCTCACAGTTTTTTTTTTTTTTGTTTTTTTTTTTTTTCTATGTGATTGAGGGAGGCAAAAGGCATAACTGCCTATAGCGAGTGCCTCCCCCATAGTTGAAAGAGTGACAGGGCCAAAATCAAGGGACGTTCGAGCCAAAATGCCTGGACACACGGAGTTTGAAGCAATTTAAGTCATAGGAAGAGGGAAAGACTGATTCTGGGAGAGAGTTCCAGAGCTCAGCTGTTGAGTAGAAGAAAGTTTGAGAGTAACGTTTCACTCTTGGGTTGGAGAGTTGCACAGAGTAGGGGTGGGATTGAGTTGCAAGACGGGTACCACGTGCCCTACGTAAAGGAGGTGGTATGCACTGGGATAGCTCTGAGGAACACTGATTATTATAGTAGCGATAGAATAGCGAGAGAGATGCAACATTGCGGCGGAGAGAGAGAGATTGCAGAGAGTTGGTGAGTGGACGGGAGTTAATGATACGAAAGGCCTTCCTTTCAACTTTGTCTAGGAGAGCGGTGTGAGAGGAACCTCCCCACACATGTGAACAATACTCAATACAAGGGCGCACTATGCCCCTGTACAGAGCAAGAAGCTGTGCAGGGGAAAAGAACCCCCTAAGGCGGTTGAGCACACCCAGCTTCTGGGAGGCTGCCTTAGCAAGACTGGTAATATGGTCCTTCCAAATGAGAGCAGAAGAAAAAGAGACACCAAGAATATTGAGAGAAGATGAAGGGTTGATTTTTGTATTGTTGAAGAATAAGGGATAGTCCGCTGGGAGATCCTGACGGGTAGATAGATGGAGAAATTGGGTTTTGGAAGCATTAAAGTTAACAAGGTTTTCTCTGCCCCAATTGGAAATAGTATTTAGATCAGAATTTAAGAGTTCTATGGCTTCATTACGTTTGTCGTTGAGGGATTGCTGGCTGGGGCGTTCTGAAAAACTAATGGAGTAGTGTAAGGTTGAGTCGTCTGCGTATGAATGGATGGGAATTAAGGTACAGTTAAGGAGATCATTTATAAAAATTAGAAAGAGAATAGGAGATAGGACAGAGCCCTGAGGAACACCGGAGTTTATAGGGTGAGGAAGTGAACAATGGCCGTCCACAACCGCGGCTATGGAACGGCCGGAAAGGAAATTAGAGACAAAGGCACAGATGGAGGGATAGAAACCGAAGGAGGGTAGTTTAGAAATTAAAGATTTATGCCAGACTCTATCGAAGGCTTTCGATATGTCTAGTGCAATAGAAAAAGTCTCACCGAAGTCCCGGAAGGAGGATGACCAAGAGTTAGTAAGATATGAAAGAAGATCACCAGTAGAGCGACCCTTAAGGAAGCCATACTGGCGATCTGAGAGCAGATTATGAGAAGAGAAATGCTTAAGAAATTTGGAAGCAAGAATAGTTTCAAAAACTTTAGAAAGACAAGAGATAAGAGCAATTGGACGATAGTTGGAGGGTTGAGAGCGGTCACCCTTCTTTGGGACAGGTTGAATGTGAGCAAACTTCCAGCATGAAGGGAAGACGTTAGAGGATAGACAGAGACGAAAGAGTTTGCCTAGGCAGGGAGTCAGCACGGAAGCACAGTTTTTGAGAACAACAGGAGGAACACCGTCCGGACCGTACGCCTTATTAGTGTTAAGCCCAGAGAGGGTAGAAAGTACATCTTTAGAAGAGATTAGGATATTAGGCATAAGTAAGAGAGAGGAGGGCGGAGAGGGAGGAATAGCACCGGAATCATCCAAGGTGGAGTTTCTAGCAAAAGTTTGAGCGAAGAGTTTAGCTTTGTCAGAGGAAGAAGTGATGGTTGTGCCATCAGAGTGGGAAAGGGGAGGGAAAGACGAGGAAGAGAAATTGTTGGAGAGGTTTTTGGCTAGATGCCAGAAAGCTTGGGAAGAGCTAGAGTTGGATAGTTCAGTGCATTTATTATTGATGAAAGAGTGTTTGGCAAGTCGAAGAACAGATTTGGCTTGATTCCGGGCAGAAACATATGAAGAATGAGAGTCTTGAGTTTTAAGGCGTCGGTACCGTTTGAATGCTTCCTCCTTATTGCGGACAGCAGTAGAACAGGCGTGAGTAAACCAAGATTTGTTAGCATTAGTCTGAGAGAAAGAGAATGGAATGTATGCTTCCATGCCCGATAGGATTACCTCGGTAATGCGTTCAGCACTCTCCGAGGGTCCTCGGCCATGGAAGCAGAAATCATTCCATGGGAAATCAAAGAAGTACTGCCGAAGAGCCTCCCAGTCGGCAGCGCCAAAGTGCCACAAGCGCCGCCGGCTAGGAGGATCGGGTGGCTGTACTGGAGAGATAGGACAGGTGACAGAGATAAGTTTATGGTCGGAGGAGCCCAGAGGAGAGAAAAGATCGACAGTATAAGAAGAAGGGTTAGAAGTTAGAAACAAGTCAAGAATGTTGGGCCGATCTCCGATGCGATCCGGGATACGGGTGGGTTGCTGAACTAACTGCTCTAGGTCATTTAGGATAGAAAAGACGTAGGCTTGTTCACCAGGTGGATCAGTAGTGTGAGAGGAGAGCCAATGGCGGTGGTGAACGTTGAAATCTCCTAAGATGGAGATTTCTGAGAAAGGAGAAATGGATAGAATGTGTTCCACTGTAGAGTTTAGATAGTCAAAGAATTTCGGAAAGTTGGTAGAGTTAGGGGAAAGATAGACAGCACAGAAATATTTAGTAAGAGAATGACAGGAAAGTTTGAGCCATAAAGTTGAGAATTCAGAGGAGTCGAAATCGGGAACACGAGAGCAAGTGAGTTTGTTGTGCACATATGCACAACATCCGCCTTTGGCTTTGAAACTAGGATAGAGAAAGTAGGAGGATACAGAGAAGGGGTTGCTGGAAGTTGCTACAGACACCTGAGTTTCGGTGAGGAAGAGAAGATCAGGTTTGTAGGAGGAGAGATGGTGCTCAACAGAGTGAAAGTTAGAGGAAAGTCCGCGAATGTTGCAGAAATTAATAGAAAGAGTAACAGGCCGAGGTCCAGGTAATTGTGTGGGGTCGTCAGGGGATGGTCGGTCAGATGAGGGGGCATTTAGGGTCCCCCCCCCTGGGGACTCCGAGGCTGGGCTACAATTCATCATTTTTTTTTTTTTAATTTTGGTGTGGAGGAATGAAGTGTGGTGTGCATGTTTAGTGTAGTGAAGTGGATAGGAGGAGGAGGTGTTTGTGAGAGCTAGCTGGATTGCTCTCAGTGTAAATGAGGCACAAAGAAAATCAGTAAGAGAGGCCAAGCAAATGAAACAGGAGTTCCAGCGACTCTTTATCACATGCCTATAACCTCACCTGGGTCTAGCCCTGATCGATTGGTGCCTACAATCTCCCCACATTAGTTGGCAGCGCTAAAGTGCCAACATTTCGGCTGGCTGGGAGGATCGGGTGGCCGTACCGGAAAGATAGGACAGGTGACAGAGATAAGTTTCTGGTCGGAGGAGCCCAAAGGAGAGAAAAGATTTACAACATAAGCAGAAGGGTTAGAAGTTAGAAATAAGTCAAGAATGTTGGGCCGATCTCCAAAGCAATCCGGGATACGGGTGGGTTGCTAAACTAACTACTCTAGGTCATTAAATTTTAGAATAAAGAAATGTAAGCTTGTTCACCAGGTTGGTCAGTGGAAAAAGAGAAGAGCCATTGGCGGTGGTGAATGTTGGAATTTCCTAGGATGGAGATTTCTGCGAAAGGAGAGATGGATAGAATTAGTTCCACTTTAGAGGCTACACAGTCAAAATATTTTGGATAGTCAGTAGAATTAGGGGAGAGATAAAGCAGCACAGACACATTTAGTTTGAGAGTGACAAGAAAGCTTTAGCCAGAGAATTTAGTAGCAGTCTCTACGTTTCCAACGTAGGGCTTAAGATCTCAGCTGCTACCACAGCGGGCCGATTTATCTCTAGGGTTGTGCCTCAATTCACTACTAGGACCGTTGTACACACTCTGAGACGACTATAAAAGGAAAATAAATTAGGATAGCGAAGGAGAGAAAAAAGATATAGTTACCCATTTAATCTAGCTGCTCCCCTCTTAGCCATGCTCCATTTTCTATGAACCATCGCGCCCACCATCAATGACACGCGCCTTTTTTATCTATGTTACGCGAGTGCCTGATTTTGCCTGCCCCTTCGCTTCAACTAAGTGAGTGTGAGCCTTTTCAAGCTGTTGAGGTTTTAGAAGGATATTTCAGTGATGTAGGCAGCACTTTTCGTATTTATGACGTGTTTTTAGGTGTGCGCTTAGTGCTGGATACGTGTTGAATAATATTGTTTACTACGAGGGTGGTTGGTCCTCAGCGCCACGTAGCGGTCGTTGAGTGCACTATTCTACCCTCGCTTTTCGGGTTCATGTTCACTTTAATAACCCTTAACATAACTTGGGGGGGGGGGGGGGGGATGTATGCTTCCCGCGTGATGCATTGTGTTTCTTTTCCCTTTTTCGTGTTTTTTGTTTTATTTGTTTTTTGTATGACTACGTGTTGAAGATTTACAAGGCTTCAGCATGAAGTTTCTCCGGATTCTGCTTTTGTAAGAGTATAGGGCATACAGCCTTTATTCTCTTTCAAACATGCTGCTTTGGTCTCCTATAAGCCCTTCTGACTTGTTTTTCAACATGTCATTAGTTGATGGTCTTGTAATTCGTCGCCTGGTTCACACTTTTTGTCAGTTCCTTTTCGTTTCCCTGGGCCTACTTGACTCGCGGATATGTGGTTCTGGTAACAGTGTCGGTCGCTCGCTTAACCCTAACTTTTATTTTAATTTCCTTTAACGTAATTGTGGGCTTTTTCGGGCAGTGTTGAGCTTTGTTACTAGGTTCTTTCACTCAGGGATTGACGCTGCCCTAGCGTTTTATCTTTTTAAGTGTATTGTGTAACTAAGCTAGGCCTGTTTTTTACCTTGAGCTGACCACAGTCGGAATTGCCCACACAGGTCCTTTCCTTCTATTTCCTCTTGCCTCAACTGACTTGGTGGTTTAGGTCTTATACGCTCTTGTTAAAATTCTTGCATTTTTGTTTTTGTGTAACTAAGTTAATCGGTTTTTTGCCTTGAGCTGACCGCAGTCGGGTTGGTCCATACAGGACGTTTCCTTCTTCTCCTCTTGTCTTCACTGACTAGGAAGTCTCGGTCTTGTCGATCTTATTAAAATTCTCGCTTTTCTTACAATTTTACACTGTTTCTGTTCTTCCCCTGCCTGTGTTTACTTGATCATAAAGGGGAGGGGGGGGGACGTCTGGAAACTGTGTAAGGGCCCCGCTCACAGGGAGGCTAGGCCCGGACAAGTTGATTCGACGTTCGTGTTTACACACGTTTTTTCGCCACATAGACGAGTGTCTTCAGGTGTCCTCGGCTCTTTCATCTTTTCTAGAATTCCGCTCTACACGCGGATTTTCTACTTTTGATGTACCCTGTGCCATGTATCTGTGTCAAGGATTCGGCCAAATAGCATTTTTCCTTGGTTATTGATATTGTTGGTGCCCTGTCTACATGTTATGCCCTTTGACTAAATGTACTTGGACATGGCTACTTGGCTGTTTACTATCCCTTGTGTCACCCTTCTGAGCCTAGTTTCCGCCCTACAGGCGGCATCCTAGTATACTAGGTGGACCCAGGGACCTGATGAAAATTCCTAGCCCAAAGTGGCTATTGTCCTATGTGTATTGGATTCCCTCCCCCACCCTATTTCTACTAATAGGGTACGGTTGGGAAACTCACACTCAACGTTTTTCCTTCCAGCTTGTGCCCGCTCTACCGCTGGCCATACCTGACCCATCACTGCTGCGCCCCTTCCTACCTCCGCTCATACAGAGGGCTATCAGGTATTTCTTTTGGATGTGGGTCTCTTTTCACCTAAGGAATTTGACCTGTTCACCAGGGTTGGGTCTTGCTAAGGGGCTTGTCCCAGCCCTGGTGTTTGTGGTCTACTATGTGTGGGTCTTTCCTTGTTATATCTGCTACTTGGCGTATTCTTGGATGTTGTCTTCCTATGGTGTGTCATCTGCAGTTTAGGCTACACTGCCTCATACTTATGACCTATCTCACCTCCGCTGGTAAGTACCGTTCCCCCATTGTAACGGTCCCATGATGCCGCCTCTTCTCTGCTTCCGCCCGACGTGCATTCTGCTCGTCATGCTGGGCCATCGGGAGTGCTGCCTCCACCTACCTCGGATGCTGCACACGGTTCCCGCTCCCCTGCTGCGACTCGTGACTCCCTGGCCCGGGGTTCGAGTCCGGCCACTAGGTGCCTACCATGGAGTGCATGGCCCTTCGGCACCGTGAACCTCTAGTGCCAGCATCTGCCCAGTCTATGGTATCTGCAGCGACTGGCAGACGGGAGCGGCACTGTTCCTGCTCTGGTTATCCTCCTGCTTTTCGCCGGCTCTGGGCTGTTTCTCCTTGCCAGCGGGACCCAGAGAGATTGCAGGGTCCAATGACCTTCAGGGCGATTCATCGTCCTGTCCTATTGCTGTCCTACACCTCTCTACTGCCCTAAGGAAGCTCTCCCTGCCCAGGGTGGGGTTCATGTTCCACGGTCCACCCCACTTATACAGCTGGTGGGTTGGGGGTCGTGCCTCAGTCCAGCCCTCTCCTCTCCATTCCCCGTTCTGTCTCACTGATGTCCTCGAGGTGGATTAGGGAGGAATGGTCGCGTCATGGAAGACCTGTGTCGGCGCACATTCCCTTGACAAGTTGACTCGACATTCGTGTTTATACATGTTTTTTCGCCACACAGGCAAGGGTCTCCTGGTGTCCTCTGGCTCTTCATCGTTTTCTAGAATTCCGCTGTACAAGCGATTTTTATACTTTTTGATGTACCCTGTGTCCTGTATCTGTATCAGGGAATCGGCCACATAGCTTTCTTCCTTGGTTATTGATAAAGTTGGTACCCTGTCTAAGTTTGAATGTATGTACGGTCCTGGATATGGCTACTTGGCTGATTTCCTATCCTCTGTGTCCTCCTTCTGTGCCTTTGTTTCCGCCCTACAGGCGGCCTTCTAGTGTACTAGGTGGACTCATGGACCTGTTGAACAGTCCCAGGACTCTGTTCACATGGCAATTGTCCTGTGTGTCTTAGATTCCCCCTCCTTTTTCTACCAATAAGGTGTTGGGTAGCTCACACTTGACTTTTAGTGACAGAGGGGTTAGGCCTTGACTCCATGCTGTGTTTACACACGTTTTCCGCCAAACAGGCGGGGTGTCCTCTGCCTCTTCCTCTATCGATAGAAATCCGCTCTACAGGTGGATTTTCCACTCTTGGATGTACCCTGTGACCTGTTTTGGTAACCAGGAATTGGCTACATAGCTTTTTCTTCTGGTTATTTATGCCCTTTGCATTCATCTGCACCCAGGTAATGGTTGCTTGGCTGGGTTTCCCCCTTGATAATGTCCTCTGTCTCCTTCTGTGCCTCGTATCCGCTACACAGGCGGCCTCTTGCTCCTAGATAGACACAGAGACCCACTGAAAAGTCCCAGGCCTCCGCTCACGTGGCGTTGGTCCTGTGTGTATTGGATTTCCCCCTTTCTTCATTGAAATTTACCGACCATCCCCACCGTGGCTTCCACTTTTGTGTCAGGCCTACAGCTCTGCTCCTTGGACTTAACTGGGATCTTAAGCCCTACGTTGAATTTGCTTTTCCTACCCAGTCCAGGACGTTCGCCACCCATTGCCGTCAAAAGGTTCGGGTGGTTTTTTTGGCTCGTCAGCCCCAGCCGAAGTCCGCAGCCACCTCCTGACTGGCCTTCTAAGTCCGGGACTGTTCCTGGGGGTGGCTTGACAGCTTGCTTGCTTGCGCTGAGCGACACATGCTCCGTACAATTGGAGGTCGTGGCAAAGCCCTCCTCGTCCTCCTCCAACCACGTGAGTGGAGGTCCGCCGCAGGCAAGGTGCCCCGGGCCTGGTGCTTGGGCTATGGGACGGGCCGCGGCGGGCGTTGTGTACACTCCTCCCGTGGCCGTTGGTAACCGGTTTGCTGTCCCATCCTGTGGGTGGACTATGCCTGCTGGTTCCGGGACCCTCGTCCTACTCTCCCTTGCTCGGACAGGAGGGGGACAGGTCGGAGCGGGAGGCCCGCTCTCCGCTTTCGTCGGGACGGCCGGGAGGACGGGGGGAGGTCGTGGTTGTTCCTTTCTCCATGATGAGTTTACGGGAGACTATGCTCTGCACAACGCGTAGCTCTTCCTGGCCAATACCCTATCTCCTCACCCAGCCATCTCACTGACTTGGTGGGGGGCCTGACACAAAACGCCCGCACCAGCTTCTCCCGCCCCCACTTTTGGCACTAGCCACGCCGGACGTGGGCACATCGTTTGTATAGAAGGGTCTGGCCTGGAGGTGCGGGAGGTGGCGTCGCGATAATATCTTCTACACACATTGCGTACTGGACACACTCGCTGTAGTCGTCCGTGTCGCGAACCTGGAGTTCACAATCACTTTTTCCCAACTCGGGCCTCCCGCCTTCACACTGAGTGCCATGGTACCTACATGGTGCTATTGTTCCTCGGAGTCGGGTGTACGCGTCAACACTTCGCGTGTCATGTTCTGCCCGTTGTCGTTCACGAACATGAATGTACTGAGATTTTTACCTTGGGGGGCACTGACCGTGCCTTTAGGCAGATCGGACTCGACCACCTTGTTCTGCTGGTCCCCTAACACTTCCCTGTATCGCCCCCCTTATTGGCTGTGGCAGCTACCGCGCTTGCTACATATGAGACTGTCACACTGGGTCGCTCGGGGCTCGCTCGCTGCAGCGGTGCCCTGGACTGCTCCCCCGGCGGCCATCTGGATGGACACAGATGCGTTGTGTGAGGTGGGCTGGGTCTCCCAATCTAACATGGGTCATCGACATCACAGCAAGTGGTCAGGGCTCTTACGCTTACACTTCCGTGCCCTGGTCCTGTTGGTACTGTTCTTCTTCCTGCGGGATCACTGTCTTGCCCTAGCGGGCAAGTCAATGTCCACATTGCCTCTGCCCGTCGCACTCCTCCTGTGCTACCTCCTCCACGGGCTGGGAGTGTACCGGCGCACGGTTTGGTTGATCGCGCCCATGTGGCCGGCACATGCTTGGTATGCTCCGCTATACATACATGCACTGGTTTCATGTAATTTTTCCATTACATGCATTGTAACGGCTCAGACTGGGTTGCCTTTCAGTAGTTGGAGTGTACTGTAGTACAATAAAGTCCCGCCAAAGCACTTCCCCAAGAAGTCATCACTGTGGCTGATGTTAGTGTAGTGCTATCCGTGCCTCAGCAGGACTCAACGGAATCCCCCTAGAGCACTTGCACCTGCAGTATCTGCAACCCCACCAGCCTTAACAGGGTTCCAGAAAGACAGCACCTTCACAAGACTCTACTGTCGATTAGGCAATTGGAATATGGAACAATAAAGTCCTGCTCCAACACTGCTCTTACATGCAAACACTGTTGCCACCACAGGTGTGGTGCCAAACAGCTGAAACGATGGTACCCGAGTTCCGTTCCCCTCCCTGTCTCCGGCTTCCTCTTGGGCCTGATTGGAGACCTAGGGACCTCGTTGGCATTCGTTTCATAGATATTTGTGTGGCAGGGTGGTTGCCACCATTTGACCTCAGCTCGGCTGATATGCTTCATCAGCGCTGGCCGACGTCTCCGTGGAAGGCTTCATTCTTCTTGGATTGGGTTCCTTAACTGGCTCAATGACAATTGAGCGCACAGCTCCCTCGGTTACGTTAGTGTTCCATTAGCTCCATCACTGGTTTGGGACACGCGCCGACATGTACTACATCTTTCGAGACTGCCTATCCGCTATTGGGGTACCCTTAGAAGCCTTGACGGGGCTGGTGCTCCCTTACAAGGAGCTGTCATATTTCTGATGGTCTGCTTTAGGCTCCGACCACCCCCACGCTGGATACTGGCTCAGTGGTCTCTGGCACGGGCTCTAGGGTTCCTTGCCTCACCCACCTACGCCACTAGCCCTATACCTGTTCTACTGCTAGACGAAACATTTTTCTTCTTGCTTTGTCAACAGAGGTGTGGGTATCGGGGTTTGCGGCCATATCCAGGGCCCCTTCCCTTGGGTACGTCACTTTGACCCCTTCTGATCATATGAAGACTAGAATGAACGGGCGGCGCACATTTTTCTGCCATTCACAGTACCGGTTGTCAAATATGGCCGCCCACATCATCAGCTATGCCTGATTCACGCCCTGTATGCTTCTGTGCACGCCGCTGTGCCGGGACGGGCTTAGGTATGCATGCTGTGGGCCTACATTTACAGAATGTTCTTAGAGATGGTACCACTCTTACAGAGGGCTCTGCTCATGGTATCTGCTCATATGCGGCGACCATCCGCATTTACAGTTTTGCTATCTCACTGACATAACCGACACAGGGCTATGGTCCCCTCCGCAGTGCATCTGTCTCTTCATACCTCTCCTTGTCCACAGCCAGGCTGGGTATGCCTTGGGTTGCGTTTAACCAACGTGGCACCTGCTTCTTCATCCATCATGATTCTATGCATACTGTATTTTCTTCCTTTCCCTCACAGGGGGGGGGAGGTATTTTTGTATGCTTGTACAAAGCCTTTCTTTCCATACATGTATGTCCTGTCTGTTTAGTATTGAGGATATAGCTCTTTCGGTTTTTACATTATGACTACACTGTCTACGGGTTTTGCCTTGGTATGCTTATGCCTCCTACCCATGTCATGTAAATAACGAGTGCCATATTATGATGTCGTCAGCTGGCTATGGCGTGCCATTTTGTTTTTGAAAATACTTTACCCCTGACTTCACTTAAGGTTTTCGCTCTTACTGATTTTACATTCTGACTCCACTGACTCCGGGTTCTGTGTTGGTATGCTTATGCCTCCTACCCATGTCATGTAACTACAGAGTGTCCTATTATGACGTTCGCCAGCTATGCCGTGCCTTGTGTTTTTGTGAATACTTTACACTTGGCTTCACTTTAGGATTTCGGTCTTGCAGTTTTACATTCTGATTCCACTGTCTCCGGGTTTTGTGTTGGTATGCTTATGCCTCCTACCCATGTCATGTAACTACAGAGTGTCCTATGATGACTTCCACCTTCTCCTGTGTCTCTTCATCCCTTACTGTATTTTCTTCCTTTCCCTAAACAAGAGGGGAGGGGAGTTCTTTTTTGTATGCTTCTACAAAGATTTTCTCTTTCAATACATGTTTGAACAGTACTGTCTGTTTGGCGTTAAGGATGTAACTCTTAAGGTTTTTACATTTAGACTACACTGTCTACGGGTTTTGTATTGGTATGCCTATGCCTCATACCCATGTCATGTAAATGAGGACTGTCTTCAGATGTCATCCCCCTGCTGTGCCATGCCTTTTGTTTTTGTAAATCTTTACAATTGACTTCACCTTTCTCATGTTGGTGTGCCATTCCAAGGTCGACATGACCTATTCCTTTACCTGCCTGTGCATTTTAGACCCTAGAGTCTAGACTGATACGCTAGTAACTGTATTTTCTTAATATGCACCATACTGTTACGCTCTTTTTTCCCAATAAACTAAACAAATTATTTGAGTCTTTTCTTGATCTTGTACTTTTGCTAAGGCTTGGGTTTTTTGTGGTTTATTGGATGTCCGCCTCCAATGTGGGACTCAAGCCCTACGTTGGAAACATAGAGACTGCTACTAAATTGGGAGGTTTGACGACCTCCCTTATTACCAAATAAGGAAAACCTCTTATTTGGTAGCAGTCTCATAGTATCCAACGACAGAGTATCCCACCCTCATGCCGATCCCCTGCCCATCCAATCTAAACTGATTACTTGATACCTAGATACTGTTATATGTACTGGCACAGGCTCATAGAAAATGGAGCATGGTTAACCCACTGAGCACCAGCTAATTAATAATAAATGTACACCCCAGGACCAGCAGGTTGTAAAAAAAAAAAAAAATCCAGAAAACACCAGGAGTGGGTTAGAAATGATGGAAAACCCACAAAAAAACTATCCCCCAGGTCATTAAGGGGTCCTACGGTGCGCCCGAAAGTCGGAATTAACATGGGGAAATGGGTAGGCAAAAACAGGTTTTTGCACGCTCACGCGCACACTGTTGGACTTTGAGAGTTTTCAACCATCGGCATTGTTGCGTGGCATACTTATACAGTTTCCATACAAATCTGAGCCTTCTAGGTGCCATAGGACCGGAGTAATTGACCGCGACGCACCTTATGTGACGCTGGGGTTTAGCGTTACATACATTGTTGACGCAAACACTGCGTTGCTGGGATTCTGTGGGTTAAGAGGAGAGCAGCTAGATTAAATGGGTAACTATAACTTTTTTCTCTCCTTCGCTATCCTAATTTCTTTTCCTTCTTTAGTCGTCTCGGAGTGTGTAAAACGTGCCTAGTAGTGAATTGAGGTGCAACTCTAGAGATAATTAGTACTTCGCGTTAGTACCGATAAACCGGCTTGCTGTGTTAGCGGCTGAGATCTTAAGCCCTACGTTGGATACTCCAAGACTGCTACCAAATAAGAGGTTTCGTTATTTGGTTATAAGGGAGGTCATCAAACCTCCAAGTTGAGAATTCACAAGACTCAAAATTGGGAACACGAGAGAAAGCGAGATTGTTGTGGATATTATTGGAGGAAATGAACTGTAGAATTAATGACACCACACAATAGTATATTTACCTGGTTGCTGGATCTTAGGCGACGGGTAAGGTTAATGTGGAGTGGAACTAGGCAACAAGATTAGCGGTATGGTTGAGTGAAAACATGGCATGAACGAAGAAGAAGTTTAGTGGATAGTTAATGACAGAAGGGGGCCTCTAGACGTAAATTATAATGAGGAGGATAATAATAGATGATCGGTGAATTGATGGGAATCTACGTTGAGGTTAGTTCTATCGTGTTAATGGAATGGAATGATAACAAGAGAAGTAGTACTCTCAGCGGTGGTGGTCGGAGAGCAAGTGAGCTCTCAGACAAATCGTGGGGCCTCTGCTTGTTCGCGTGTGCACAAACAGGTCGGTAGATATTTCCCTGCCTCTAATTAATTACCTAAGTTTATAGGAACGATATGTTACTACTTAATATCTAATACAGAACATAATTCAATATTCTTCCTATTTATACTAAATCATATTATTATGATTCTTATTCCTACAACCTTATTACTTAAGGTTACATTTAAATTTAGATTGTCCAATGCTTATGGAAATATAAGTATGGACATATTCCTGCCACCGAGTTTACGCAACATTTACAACAGCCCGGAGGTTAATTTATCCCACCATAATTGGGAGGATGCTTGAGCCGCCTGTCAACGAGGACGCCCACTTTGTTCGTCAACATGATACCTATTTGATTTTGCCACTACGGGAACGTCTCTGGGCAATGTCTCCGAGGTAGAACCCTTGCTCTCAATATCCCCTTCAAGAGGGTATAAACGGATAGTTGGCCACGTGAAGATGCCCGACTTAGTGTGGATTTTAGCCACTCTGACTTCACCGTTACGTCCAGGTAATAATTCTGTGATACGGCCCAACTTCCAGAAAGCACGAGGACCCTCATCATGGATGGTGACGACATCACCGATATTTGGCCACCGACCATTGATTGGTCGAAGTTTATTCCTATGTGCCTCCCTGAGCGTCACCAGATACTCAGTTGACTAGCGTTTCCAGACATCGTGCGACAATTTGCGGATATACCGGTATCTGGCTGAAATAACATCTTTGTTGATGTAGTCTGGGTCCTTAATCTCTTCCTCCACTTCACTTTCCTCAAGAAGATCCCGCAACCGATGTCCCCGTACCAATACTGAGGGTCTGATTGGGGTAGGATGCTCTAGGTCACCCGATGCATAATAAAGAGGACGGTCATTGACAATTGCCTCAATCTCCAGGAGTAGAGTTGTCAACTCCTCTAAAGAAATGAGAGCACGTCCCAATACCTTCTTCAGCCCCGCCTTGACAATGTCAATGGCTCTCTCCCAGATTGCACTAAACCGTGGCGCTCTGGCAGGAATAAACCGCCATTCACACTACACATTGCCAAGGTGAGAGTGAACCTTAGGGTGATTGCAGATATCGGATAGGTACCTAGAGGCCCCAACAAGCATAGTTGCGTTGTCAGTCAAGATGATACAGGGAAAACCTTGTCGGCTGAAAAATCTCCTGAAAGCGTGGAGGAAACTATCACATGTGAGATTGTTGACTACTTCGATGTGTATTGATCCACTGACAGCACAGGTAAATAGGATCATGTAAGCCTTGACAGGTGAGTCTTTGATAGGGATTGCTCCACTATAGTCAACCCCAGTGACATTATAGGGGTCTCCAGGGGTGGTCTGCAGGGCAGGTAAAGGGGGTAGTCTGGTGTAGTCGTAGGGTTTACCTTGTACCCGACGACATTTTAGGCAATTGCGCTGTACTTTTTTCACCACCTGCCGGATTCTAGGGACCCATCATTGTTGTCTTATGTAGGTAACCACGTGGGCAACAGAGCCGATGGCACCTATCTACTATTAGGTGGGTCAAGGGATGTTTGGAGGACAGAAGCTTTGGATTTTTGCACATCTTTGAGATAGCCGCTAATCTCAATCTGCCTCCACAATGTATAGTCTCTCCCTTCAGGTGTAGTCCTAACTGGCAGATTATATTATTTCTGGACCGTTCACCCTTCACCAGTATTGAGTACTCCTGCGAATAACTTTCCTTTTGGCATAATTTGAGTAGAATATCTGCAGTCTTGATTTAATTTATGTTTGAGGTGAGCACTACCTGTGGGAGGCAGGGTTTTTATTATTGCCTTCACAATTTTGATGAAACGTATCACCCATGCCGTGACATGCTGTAATCTTTCATAGCTGCTATATCTGTCCCAGTCCAATAACTGTGTGTCATCTTGGAGCACCATGCCTACGATTTGGGTCATGATACCAGCCGGCTGCTCTTTGAGAACTATGTTTTCTGGCCATCCATCGGGGTTCGGGAGCCAACTAGGCCGATTCCACTACAACGCAGAACTCAAATACTTTGAAGACACACTTCGGGATACCATATCACATGGGTTCTCTTTAGTCGAATCATACCGGAAATGAGCAGTCGGGACTAGGGCATGTATCTCGTCGATGCGGTTTGTGACATACACTGGTAATTTCTTTTTACTATTTATCCAGTGTAGGGTAATCTGACTGTCTTTCCACACATAGGTTTCAGAGATATGAAATTTATCTTTATAGGCTACTTCAATAAAGTTTACAATTCTTGGAGCAAGCAAAACTGCAGTTAATTCCATTTTAGGAATAGAAAGGGACTCGATTGGCGCGACTTTGGCCAGATAGTGACATGACCCAGAGTCATCGAATGGAACCTCCTCAATGAAACCACGCGACAACTGGTCAGAGATTGTCTGCGAATATTGTTTACAAAACCCAGGGTCAGCAATAAATCTCTTCTGGAGTCCTCGTAATCTACCCACAGCCAAACCTTTGTTGGTGGGCACCCGTCCCTTTTCTTCGGTCCAGGGCAGACGTACCTGATACTGTTGACTCTCAGGATCATACGTGACTGTTTCCTCATATGTGGTCAAAGCTTGCCGTTCAGCTTGTGAATGCTCTTTAGGTGAGATACCAATACGGTCTAAATCCCACAAATCACTTAATTCTTTATGACATGGACATTTGTCCAGTACACATATATTGATCTACTGGGGTCACTGCCACTTTAAGTATTGTAACAACCTTAGTGTTGGAGCTAGACGTGGTTGCCGCATAAGAACCACTAAGGGCATATCCGTATTTGGTAGGGAGTAAAACCAAATTTCCGGCCATTTTGTAGCCAGGTCGCACTATGATGTAGTACTGGTCGGCACCTATTAGTAGCTCCAATTGTGCTGTCTCGGTAACATATGAGTTGGCCAATTTTATGCCACGACGCTGTAAACTAGTGATTTCAATTTTTAGACTAGTGTCGCCCTTGTGTTCGGGGAGATCATTGACAACTATTGCGTCAAGACTATGAAATCTGCCACGATGTATATACTTTAGTGCTACAACAGGATACTCACGAGAGGTTTGTTCCATTCCCTTTGATTCATAAGAAAGGGAAGGTAATACAGAGCTCTTCACGAAAGTCCTCTGCGAGCACTGATCAAGGAGCGATCTGACCTTTACAGTCTTCTTGTACTTACAGTACCCTTTACAGGCAGCTGAACTGTGGGTAACATTTGTTATGACCGGAACTACGAATAAAACAAGGGCACTTAATGATTGGACTAGTAATAGGGCACTATGCACCAACGGTACGCTAGATCCAAACCCTCGAACTTATATGCTGGCGAACAAAACACCTATACCCTCCAGAGTTAATCTGCGATAACGGGGTATCCTTAACTTGGCATAAATGTACTCTACTTCAGGCTAACTCACACTGGTATAGCCTGATAACAAACAAGATGCAAGTTACGTTAAAATGCATAAAAAGGAATCTATGGAAAGATCAATTAAATCACTGCAAGATTTAATACAATAAAAAGATGCTTCAATACAGTTACTCTAAACAACAATAAACTCTTCACTCCTATCTGAAAGAAAGTGAAGTATAGTCCTACAGCATAGACCTGGAAACTTCTGAAGAAAGTCTGATGCTCATAAGATGCTCGTATCTTAAACTATATAAAGGCAGGAGGCAGGACACCACACGTGTAAATCGAATACACTAAAGGATAGGACATATAATGTTAACTGACACGAGCATACTATAAATGCGCAACGGTAGCAATGCTCGACACTAAAAGAAGTACTTCCTCATCAACGAAAGAGTCTGCTATGGTTGTGCGGCTCAACAACAACCTAGACTAATAAACGCTGTGAATAATAATGCGCACATATCAAAGAGCTTATATTAAATACTAACAAGTGTCTACTCGATTAATAATGTCTAGCTGGGATACTTTAGGTAAGGAACTGGGGTTGAGCAAGACAGGCTCGCAGCCTAGCTATGTCCTTAACCTCTGAAGTGCGCATGGGGGTAATTGGAAACGTCCCCCTGTGCTGACGTATTTGAGGTGTTTCCGTCACTAAAATATTCATTGTGCCATTAATAGCATTAATACTTATCCATATGCGCCTATTATGGGTTGATTATAAAGGTATTAACCTGAAACAACAATAAAACGAGTGAAAACAGCGTTTGGATGGTCCAAATCGGAGATATAGCCCGCGAGTTGTATAATGTATGGGTGAGGCAATCTGCTTTCCCGCCAATTTCCCCCAAGGCCACTGAGACACAGTCGATCGATACTCTCTCTCTCTCTCTTGCACTCGCTTGCTATCAGTGATGACCACACCCTCCAATCGGATTTCTAATGTTAGCACGAAAATATACCTCAGAATAAGGGAATAACAGGGAAAATAGGTGATAACTGAAGGAGAGGAGGAAAGTGGGGAAGGAGGGGAGGTAGAGGACTGAGATTTTGCATGGCCCAGGGGCCATTTTTCGATGTCAAAAGTTGATTTTTGTTTTCTCTGACTCTTAAGAGTCTCCCCGCAGTGCGCCGGGGGAACTCTTAAGAGTCTCCCCGCAGCTCCCGGGTTAAGACTGCATCCTTTAAGTTACGTTAATTGACTAGGGTGCTCTCTCGATAAATCCAGATCACAAGTATCTGGTTCTATCCTGGCGACCCTCAAAAGACAAGCAAAGAGGCAGCAAAGTGTGGAACTGGCACAAGCCAAAACCCTCAGTCAACACAATGCTGCACTCATAAAGGACGCAACCGAAAAGACAACCCCGGCTACCACAGGACCGATCGAAGTCGTGTAGGTATAGGCAAACCGTACACACATCGGAGACAACGACTACAGTTACCTTATCCCAGTCTAGCATTAAATAAAAGAGCAGAAACACTAAATCAATAATGGAGACACACTAAGTTCTTAACCTATACTAACTAAGAACCCTCAAACCTATTCTAAGTACATGTAAATATCTCTGAGGACGGCGCATGCAATACAATGGGCCGGCTATGAAAACCGTATGCAGAACCCAAGGGGATAAGTAATTGAATAAAGGCGAGAAGTAATGGAAAAGAAGAATCGAATGAGAGAAACAGTGGTAAAGGGGGGTGATCGGGAGAGAGTATGCAAAGGGATGTTAGAAGCATGCGCGCCAAGCCTGTCCTGACGAGGACAGCTCCTGTGGACCCTCATGGAGGAGGTAAGTTCCACAGGAGCCTGCAAAGGCGCGATGGTCGGCCAATCACGGGCCGATACGTCACAAGACAGCAGGTGTCACGGGACACAGCCAGACACGCCGGCCAATGGCGAGCAAGAAGCAGGAATGCACCCGTGACTCAGACACTTACTACCTTCTCGCTCTGAAAGTCTTTCTCATTCCCACGCTGGTACTATCATCACTACTGTTGATATAAAATATAACCCGTTGTCACAGACGAAAACAAAGACCACCACTGGACTGCCTGTGACAATGCGATTACAAGGAAAGAAAGAACAACATTCTCGGATAACTGTAGCCCATTCCGATGTCCCTGGCGAGCGCTAGTGGCTAACGAGAGGCGATTCTGCCAACGCTGGTTGTCGTCACACCCCGCCCAAGATATGGGATGCTCAATATTAGGCGAGCACCATATCTGACAAGGCAGAATGTCGACAAGACCCGCCACACCTAGCCACTCCACCAGAAATGAAATGCAAAGCTCAATTCTTACATAAAACAACATATTAGCATAAAGAAAATCTTATAACCCCTCCCAAACACAATAGTATAATTTAGCCTGCTATGCTCCCTGAGCGAGCTTCACAGAGCCCAGCCTACTAAGTGAAAGACAGGTTCAACTTAGGACTTTAGCTATAACATTGGCAACTTACAATTAACTATAAAAAAGAAAGAGTTTTTAGGTGATTTTTGTTATTTAATTTTAATGTTGTTTTTGACGGCTGCTCTACAGGGGCAAGCCTGGTTTTTCTCCACTCAAACCCACACACCTGTGGTGATCTACGCCGGATCCTCCACCCTCGACAAACAGTCTGCAATCACATTCTCACAACCGGCAATATGGCGAATGTCTAGATTGTATTCTTGCAACATGAGTGACCAACGTGTCAGCCTCATATTCCGGTTGTGGAATTGGTTCAGAAATTTAAGAGGGTGGTGGTCGGTGTAAATCACCACGACTGGCCCGTAGGCAGGAACATATACTTCAAAGTGCCTGAGCGCCAACACTATTACCAGCAGTTATTTCTCCACCACAGAGTAGTTTTTCTGAGCGGAATTAAACTTCTTGGAAAAGAAACTGACTGGATGCTCCAAACCTTCCTCGTCTGTTTGCATTAAGACGGCACCAGCCCCTACACCGCTGGCATCTGTTGCCAGCTGGAATCGTCTTTCAAAGTCAGGGGCCCTGAGGATTGGGTGAGTGCATAGTAGGTGCTTGACCAGCGAAAAAGCCCTTTCACACTCAGGTGCCCAATTGAACTTTTTCTCTTTTGCTAGTAAGTCTGTCAGAGGAGCTAACACAGTAGAATAACCCCGAATGAAGCGGCGATAGTAACCGATCATGCCCAAAAATCTCATGATCTGCCGCTTGGTGGACGGCCTGGGGAACTGGTTAATAGACTGTATCTTGTTTTTTGGGGGGCACACCGGGCCTAACCCGACCACAAACCCAAGATACTGCACAGTTGCCCGGACAAAGTCGCACTTGCCCAGATTGACCACCAAGCTGGCCTCACTGAGCTTCCGAAACAAGGCTTCTATGTGCTCACAGTGACTCTCAAAGTTGTCATCGTAGATTATAACGTCATCTAGGTAGACAGTGCAGTTAGGGATGTCAGCTACTAACTCATTCATAAGACTCTGGACGGTTGCTGGGGCATTTTTAAGGCCATAAGGCATCACATTGCAACGGTAGGTGTTCCCATCAGCCACAAACCCGCATACCCCCTTCGCCCGCTCAGACAAGGGCACCTGCCAGTAGCCTTTCGCTAAGTCTACCTTAGTTAGAAACTGTGCCTTACCAATCTTGTCTACACTATCGTCAACACGGGGAAGGGGATAAGCATTAGTGGGAGTCAACTCGTTTAATCTCCGAAAGTCAATGCAGAAGCGAACCTTCCCGTCAGGCTTGGGCTGCAGAGTGACAGGAGATGTCCACCTAACTGCCCCCTTCTCAATCAACCCCCGTTCTAACATATACTCTAACTCCGCTCTGAGGGCTGGGAGTTTAATGGGTGGAATTCTGTAGGCTACTGATTTAAAGGGGGGGGGGGGTGATCTCCCACGTCCACGTCATGCACCACTCGAGCTGTGAGGCCTGGATGCTCTGCAAACACAGTGGGGTATGAAGCAAACAGGCGCTGCACGGCTGCACGCTGTTGCTCAGGCAGGTGCACTAGAGCATCGTTAGCCACCTGTCTGGAGTTCCCCGCCCACTGGTCAGCAGAGACATGACACTCCCAGTTATCTTCCACCTTGTCTTCACTGTCCCTCACTCCTTCTCCTCCATGACCGCTGCAGGTCAACACAGGGACAGCGAGAGGCTCAGGGGGGCGCCTCACAAACTCTTTCACCAAATTCACATGGCACAGCTGATTCTTTTTATGCCTATCTGGAGTAGCCACAAGATAGTCTAGGTCAGAGATCTTTTTTACCACCTTATAAGGACCAGCGTACTTGGCAGACAACGGATGACCTGGTAGAGGTAACAGAATCAACACCTCCTGTCCCACCTTAAACTCCCAGAGTTTTGTCTTCTCATCGTACCTCTCCTTCATCAGTGCTTGCGACCATACCAAATTCCTACCAGCCAACTCTAGGCTTCTCTGCATTCTCTCTCTGCTCTCGAGGACATACTTTAACATGGAACATGGTTTTGCTGTGCCCTCCCAGATTTCTCTAACCATGTTGAGGGGGCCTCTGACCTGATGTCCAAAAACTAACTCATTGGGACTGAACCCCAGGCTTTCACCAGGCACCTCCCGAGCAGCGAACAACACATAGGGCAACCCAAGATCCCAATCCTTGCCATTTTCAACACAGTAACAATGCAGCATGCTTTTCAGAGTCGAGTGCCACCTCTCCAACACCCTTGACTCTCTGGGTGATAGGCTGAAGAGACATCTGTACTGATACCTTGCTGCTGCATGGTCTGTTTGAAGAGGTTAGAAGTAAAATTGGACCCTTGGTCTGACTGCAATTCCTGCGGGTACCCTTACCTAGAACAGTACAATAGCAAGTTACGAACAACAGTCTTAGCAGTACCATTTCGCATGGGGTATGCATCCGGATAACGAGTGGCAACATCCATGATTGTGAGGAGGTACTTGTTGCCTGCACTAGTAGGGGGTAGAGGGCCAACCATGTCGATTATAACCTTACTGAATGGTGGCCCGATTACAGGAATAGGGTGTAACGGAGCCTTGGGAATACACTGGTTCGGTTTACCTACTGTCTGGCAGGTACTGCACATTGCCACCCATGACGCCACATTTGCCTTCATACCTGGCCACCAAAACAATTTCGCCAATGCTGCTACCGTCTTACGTACACCCAAATACCCTGCCAACGGTATATCATGCGCCAACCTCAGTAGGCTATCACGGCACACACTAGGCACTACCAACTGATCAACCACTCTCGACCCACCCTCCCAACTCCATCTGGGATCTAGAAAACGCCTGTACAAGATGCCCTCCACACGAAAGAAGTCCCCCGGCTTTGCATCCCCGTCCTCCTCAAGTTCAATTGCACCGTTACTACACTTCTGAAGCTCAGGATCACCTAGCTACAGCCGACAGATATCCGAAGGAGCCAATTTATTTAGGTGCTTCTTATGCCTCCCCTGATACTGGGCTGTTCGATCCTATCTTGTTTAAGCGTGTAACGGTGCTGTCTCGTCGTTTTCTCACGCCCTACCTCCTCACCAAGTGTGACAGGTTCTGGGGCCACTCTGGACCTAAACATTGGTGCTAATACTGAGTCGCCAAGGAGAGCCGCTGGATCAAAACTCACAAAACTTCTCCCAACTTTACCTTTCTCCTTCCGACCGTTACTCCGCTGGTCTGGAGACTGAGGAATAGGCTGTAACACCTTAGATGCACGAGATCGGGTGACAACACACGCCATCTGCTGTAATGACACCTCTCGACCAACTCCTGCCCCTCCCTACTCACGTCGGCCGCCCTCTCGGCAACGACTAAGGGTGGAACCTCAGAAGTAGGCACCGCAAAGTCGTTGCCGAGAAGAAGGTCGACGCCCTCTACTGGCAGTTTCTCTATGATTCCAACATCTATCTCTCGTGTCACACCATCAACCTCCAGCTCCACTCGAACCAACGGGTATGACCGTGTAGTATTAACCCTTTATTAGCGGGGTCGGACTTAAGTCCGGTACGAGATAATTGGACTAAATGGCGGGGTCGGACTTAAGTCCGTGGGTGTATTCCCACCCTAATTTAGGTGGAAAGCGGAACCTGGTGGTCAGGCGGTATACTACAAGGGCCCACCCACATATCCCCACTGCGTGACCGTGACTCAGTGACCCTCAAGCAGCCATAATGGAAGGTCAAGATTTGCCCGTGTTCGATTCGGTGGCCGCCATCCCTAGTGCGTCGCGCCACCCTACTAACCACGCCCGGCTTACCACCCAGGAACTAGATATCATGCTGAACTCTTCAGAACTTTCTAATAAGCTGTTGGATGAAACCGTCGAATGTCTGGGTGAGAGTTTTGGTAGTGTGGATGACTCGGAAGACGAAAATAACCCGATCATAGGCTTTCATCCCAAGCATAATTTGCGTGGGGTTGATGTTGAGGTTGATGTTGGACAGACTGTTGACCATATTGAAGACGTTCCTGACGAAGAATATACTGGTGTGGGTGTTGGTAAGTACAATTTATATTTTATAATTGCTTGAAAGTTTGATTGCAAGCATTTTATCACCTTACGAGCGGGTGGTGGAGTATATTTCCCTGTGCCGCCCAGCGGGGTTTTTTTTTTTACCCTAAATGGGGTTGTTTAGTGCTCTTTTTCATGCATAAACAAGACCCAGAGCGTAATACAAGTATGTATCCCTGAAAGGGCGTAAATTGAGCTTTCCAATGACACCCGAACCATCCTTCTACGATCATTGGTTGTCTTTCAACGATCGTGCAACACGAGTGCAAAACCCTAAACTACGGTAATTTCCTTATATAATTCCCTGTAGTAGGTCCACGGCGGCTGTGACGAGCGGTCAGGAGGTACATTATGCTCTAATCACCGCTCCGCTCTCTCTCAGAGCACATTACGTCCTCAAAATTGCACTCTACAAGAAATGTCCTTTGCATTTTATAGCGTATTATTTGCAGGCGTTCGGTAAATTTCTCACGATAACCAGGGTATACGGTACATTTCTCACGATAATATAAGCAACAACGAAGCTTGGCGAAGATTGTGGTCTACAATATACCTTTTTATAATTGCATGTGACCTTGTAATTGCTTGAAAGTTTGATTGCAAGCATTTTATAGCGTATTATTTGCAGGCGTTCAGTACATTTCTTACGGTAATACAAACAACGAAAGATTGAATATTTGTGCTTGGCATTATATAATTGTGGGGAACAGATGTAGGCCTACCGTATATATTATTTTATCATAATATATGATACATATGTAACATTGTTATATTATCACGACACTCTCTCTCTCTCTCTGTCTCACTCTCTTTGTTTCTACACCTTTGTACTCCTTGGTACTCTCTTTCTCTGATGTAGGCCAGGGCACGCCCCTAACTAATCTTCTCTTCCCTCCCAGGGAAAAATCACACCTAGCAGATGTTCTTGACCTCTCTCTCTCTGTCTGTCTCTCTACCTATATATACATTTATAATTGCATGTGACATTGAAATTGCTTGAGAGTTTGATTGCAAGCATTTTATAGCGTATTATTTGCAGGCGTTCGGTAAATTTCTCACGATAACCAGGGTATACGGTAAATTTTTCACGATAATATAAGCAACAACGAAGCTTGGCGAAGATTGTGGTCTACAATATACCTTTTTATAATTGCATGTGACATTGAAATTGCTTGAGAGTTTGATTGCAAGCATTTTATAGCGTATTATTTGCAGGCGTTCAGTAAATTTCTTACGGTAATACAAACAACGAAAAATTTAATATTTGTGCTTGGCATTATATGATTGTGGGGAACAGATGTAGGCCTACCGTATATATTATTTTGTCATATATATGATACATATGTAACATTGTTATATTATCACAACACTCTCTCTCTGTCTGTCTAATCCTCTCTGGGTCTACCTATATATACTTGTATAATTGCATGTGACATTGAAAGTGCTTGAGAGTTTGATTGCAAGCATTTGATAGCATATCAATTGCAGGCGTTCAGTAAATTAGATAAATATATCAAAATAAGTCCTGTGGGACTATGAAATAGCTATTATTGGACAAGGAAAATATTTTGTTCATCCCTCCACTGGAACATCAACAACAATGTCAACAACGTATCGCAGTCGGCAGTGTGCAGTACTGCCAATACGTATAGCGACTTCCGCTAGATCTAGAGACCTTTACTTCGATCTAGCAACAATGACTTACACTAGCGGTTTTGTTTTGAAATTTCAGAACAATTTCGAAGTGATATTATATGGATTTTGCCAATTCATATTTCTAGTGGTATTTATCATGTCTTACATCTAACAATATATGCTAGCGGATTTAACTTCAATTGGTAACCCTCCCGCTCCATTCGGCTCGAAGAAAATCGATAATGGTGGCACTTTAGTAAACAGGTGATAAACATAACCGCATGGGTATCGGTTTGGTGTATCGGTATTATGGTAAGTTGGCTACCTACTATTGTTTATACGATATAGTAAGTAATGATCAGTAAATTATTATATATTATATATAAAACAAAAACAAAATTCCTGCAAAGCAAGCGAAACAGAGAGAGAGAGAGAGAGAGAGAGACAATGCAGAAACTGAACTGAAGAAAGAGTGAAAAAGATATAATAATACAGACATTTTTACAAGCAAATAAAGAAAGGGATTATAGAAAATAATAATGAGAATTACATATACGGATGAGGAAGAGAAAGAGAGAGAATACAGAAACTGAACTGAAGAAAGAGAGTGAAACAAATATAATAATACAGAAATATTACAAGCAAATAAATTAAATAGACGGATTAGTTAGATAAAATAATAATGAGAAATACATATACGGATGAGGAAGAGGGAAAGCGAGCGAGCCAGAGAGAGAGAGAGAGACAGGAGGCGTGAGAGAGATTAGAGAAAATAGAGAGATTGCAAGCATTTTATAGCGTATTATTTGCAGGTGATCAGTAAATTTCTTACGGTAATACAAACAACGAAAGATTGAATATTTGTGCTTGGCATTATATGATTGTGGGGAACATATGTAGGCCTACCGTATATATTATTTTTCATATATACGATACATATGTAACATTGTTATTATCACGACACTCTCTCTCTCTCTCTTGTCTCTTCCTCTCTGGGTCTACCTATACATATATAATTGCATGTGACCTTCAAATTGTTTGAAATTTTGATTGCAAGCATTTTTCAGCGTATTATTTGCAGGCGTTCAGTAAATTTCTTACGGTAAGGTAGGCAAAAGGCAGTTATGAGATTGAGGTAGGGAAAAGGCAGAACTGCCTATAGCGAGTGTATGAATGGGATTGAGGTAGACAAAAGGCAGAACTGCCTATAGCGAGTGTATGAATGTGATTGAGGTAGACAAAAGGCAGAACTGTCTATAGCGAATGTATGAATGTATGTATGAATGAATGACATGGATGTATGAGGTGGACCAAGAACCAGATGGATGGATGAGATTCGAAACTTTGATAGACGTATATATCACGGTATACGGTAGAAGTAATTCCTTACAATGTACCGTACATCGTGATATATACGCCTATCAAATGATTGCCATCAATATACGGTATATATATATATATATATATATATATATATATATATATACACCGTGATATATACGCCTATCAAATGATTGCAATCAATATACACCAATATACAGTATATATATATCTGTATATATATATATATATATATATATATATATATATATATATATATATATATATATATATATATATATATATATATATATATATATATATATATGTATATTGGTGTATATTGATTGCAATCATTTGATAGGCGTATATATCACGATGTACGGTACATTGTAAGGAATTACTTCTACCGTATACCGTGATATATACGTCTATCAAAGTTTCGAATTTCATCCATCCATCTGGTTCTTGGTCCACCTCATACATCCATGTCATTCATTCATACATACATTCATACACTCGCTATAGGCAGTTCTGCCTTTTGTCTACCTCAATCACATTCATACACTCGCTATAGGCAGTTCTGCCTTTTGTCTACCTCAATCCCATTCATACACTCGCTATAGGCAGTTCTGCCTTTTCCCTACCTCAATCACATAACTGCCTTTTGCCTACCTCAATCACATGTGGATAACACCTCCTGGGAACACCACAAACAAAAAATGAGTCTTCAACACTACCCCATAGGGTGATTTGGAAATGTGTTGTGAAATAATATTATATATAAGACAAAAACAAAAACCTGCAAAGCAAGCGAGAGAGAGAGAGAGAGAGAGAGAGAGAGAGAGAGAGAGAGAGAGAGAGAGAGAGAGAGAGAATGCAGAAACTGAACTGAAGAAAGAGTGAAAAAGATTTAATACAGAAATATTACAAGCAAATAAATGAAATAGAGGGATTAGTTAGAGAAAATAATAATGAGAATTACATATACGGATGAGAAGAGAAAGAGAGAATACAGAAACTGAACTGAAGAAAGAGTGAACAAGATATAATAATACAGAAATATTACAAGCAAATAAATGAAATAGAGGGATTAGTTAGAGAAAATAATAATGAGAATTACATATACGGATGAGGAAGAGAGAAAGGGAGCGCGAGAGAGGGAAAGCGAGCGAGCCAGAGAGAGAGAGAGACAGACAGACAGGAGTGAGAGAGAGAAAGAAAGAGAGAGAGAGAGAGAGAGAGAGAGAGAGATAATACAGAGAATACAGAAATAAGGAGAAATAAGAGAAAAATAAGACCGATTACCGAAGGAATAGTAGACGCGCGAGAGGCCGAAGTCAGGCCAAAGCGAACGCATCCGAACGCGCCCGGGAAATAGACCAAAAAGTACCTCCTCTTCCTCACCTCTTCCCACCCTACACACTCATTCATAACATCCATTCATAGACTTATATGGGGAGACGAAGAGTTGCTCTTTCCAAAAATGATCGTTTCGTTCGCATTGGAGCCAGAGTAACAGCGCTAGGGCGAGTGAAATTGAGCGAATATTTCGGGATTATGCCCGCTGAGCGGTACAGTGTAAAATACCTTACCACCCGCTAAATAAGGGTTAATACCCTGCACCACAACTACCCGTGCCGCGTTTATAGGTTGGCCTGTAAAGTTTTTCATCAGAGTCTGGGATGCACCTGTATCACGCAACAATTCCAACCCATGCTTGCAACCAGCCCAACTCACGCAGCCACGCCCTCTATGGTCGCAAAAAGCATCGCGGACAGTTTTCGAGCCTTCTGGACACTCCTTCACCGGCTGTGCCCCCACATCTGACATATCATCCCGAGTAAATGCAGAAGACCTCAGAGACACCCCAATGTTGCTAGCCAAAGACACGACTGCTGCAGATTGGTTACTAGGGCAGGAACGTGCAAAATGCCCCTTTTTATGACACTTAAAACACTCTACTTCACCCTTTGGACTTCCCCTGAGGTGGGGAAGGGCCCTGACCTTTCTTAAACGGGACAGTTTTTTGTTTGTGATCAAAATTAGTATCATTGCTCTTGTTTTTGTTATTAAATGTTGCATCACTGACTCGGGGGGGTGGAGTGTTGCGCCCCTTGTTAACTGCATCAGTCCGTTGTGCAGACCCGCACCCACGAATCAGCGATAATCTCAGGTCAGCCAACTCAGCTGCCTCTTGTAGAGTTTTAGGACGTTTCTCTTTGAGGTTCAAAGTCAGGTCGCCGCCTGTGCATTTAAAAAATTGCTCTTGAAGGACTAACTGCTCAATCTCTTCGAACGTCGTCACCTTCTCTGACCTCAGCTAATTTCTCAAAGCATCAGACAGTTCCCGGGCATGTTCTAGAAAAGTGCACTCACGACCCTTCGTAACACCCCGAAACTTCAACCTATATGTCTCTGGTTGTAACTCGTACGCCCGCAGAACAGCTTCCTTCAATACCTCATAATCGATGCAAGACTCCAAGGGCAACGCATCATATGCCTTGAGTCCTTTGCCAACCAACCTAGAGGAAACAAGGGCTGCCCAATTAACCTCGGGCCATTGGTGCTCCCGGCACTTCTTCTCAAAACGCAGGAAAAACTCGGTGACACCCGACTCGTCAAATGCAGGGACTAACTTAAGAAGGTGCGATAAAGACTGATCAAGACCTCGATTACCAGAACCGAGACGCTGCCCTGTCGACTCCACCCGAGACTTTTCAAGCTCTATGTATGCACAGTACATGGCCTTTCTCTCCTCAGCCTGAATCCTGAGCTCAGCCTCTCGCTGCCGCTGCTCGAGCTCAGCCTCTCTCTGCCGCTGCTTCTGCTCGAGCTCAGCCTCATGCTTTCGTTGCTCAGCCTGCTGGTTAAGTTTGGCGAGTTCAAGCTGAAACAACATCTCGGCAGACAAACCTTGAGGAGGGGGTGCTACTATCGGGGACCCACCCCGTGAATCACCTAGAGGCATACCCAACCGCCACCGGGTATCGGCCTGCGGGAACGTACCCGGCTCCGGAGCCCGAGGGGGCGCCATGGTAGGAGTCGAGTGGAATGGGGGCTGGGCCAAAGGTGCCCCAGCTCCCGCTCCCCCCGAAGCCCCACGCACCCCACCGAGCACACAGGTAACCAGCTCACCTCTCGCCAAACCGCCAGTACCGAGAAACCCTAAGACCGTGGCTACACACTGCAGTCCATACCGGTCTAGCCCCGACACACGATCTGCTGACACAGGCACCTCCAAAAATATCCGAGCATCCTCCTCATTGTTCACCACCCGAACGCCACTTAACAACTCCACCTTCTCCACCTCCTCGCCTGCTTCCCGTACTGTGTCCTCACTGTACACTGATCCGTCGTTCGACATAGTGTCCACCGGAAATCCTCAACGTTTATAAAAAAAAAAAAGTACCTAAACTCTCATGTAGCACTATTCACTCAAAAAAAATGCTTGAAGACAACTCAAGTGCTATACTACGTTGCCAAAAAAATTCCAACGAGTCCAAAATATTCCTCAAAAACAAATGTCCAAAAATCCTGCAATTATTTCTTAGTTCACTAAATCCTAGACTAAGGTCGCCATTTGGTATGACGACTAAGATAAGATACTAGGCAAGGTCGCCATTTGTTACGACCGGGACTACGAATAAAACAAGGGCACTTAATGATTGGACTAGTAATAGGGCACTATGCAACAACGGTACGCTAGATCCAAACCCTCGAACTTATATGCCGGCGAACAAAACACCTATACCCTCCAGAGTTAATCTGCGATAGCGGGGTATCCTTAACTGGGCATAAATGTACTCTACTTCAGGCTAACCCACACTGGTATAGCCTGATAACAAACAAGATGCAAGTTACGTTAAAATGCATAAAAAGGAATCTATGGAAAGATCAATTAAATCACTGCAAGATTTAATATAATAAAAAGATGCTTCAATACAGTTACTCTAAACAACAATAAACTCTTCACTCCTATCTGAAAGAAAGTGAAGTATAGTACTACAGCATAGACCTGGAAACTTCTGAAGAAAGTCTGATGCTCATAAGATGCTCGTATCTTAAACTATATAAAGGCAGGAGGCAGGACACCACACGTGTATATCGAATACACTAAAAGATAGGACATATAATGTTAACTGACACAAGAATACTATAAATGCGCAACGGTAGCAATGCTCGACACTAAAAGAAGTACTTCCTCATCAACGAAACAGTCTACTATGGTTGAGCGGCTCAACAACAACCTAGACTAATAAATGCTGTGAATAATAATGCGCACATATCAAAGAGCTTATATTAAATACTAACAACTGTCTACTCGATTAAGGGGAGATCTCCACTTGAGGGATTTTTTCTTGACCCCTTTGTCCCTCATGTTTAGCCCCATTGCTTTTGATATTATAAAACGTTCGCCCCATTAATTTAGCGATTTTAAGAACTTTCACCCCATACTAAGACCTTTCGTGCCATTCAGGTGTCGATTTTATCCTGGCGAGAGATAGCGAGCCTATAATTTAAGAGGAACCGGCCTATGGCCGGGAAATTTTTCTACCGAAAAATGTACACATTTATCTTGAAAGGGACTCAAGGGGGTATCATTTTAAGCTTGATGGAGGTCTAGGGAACAAAGTAAATACCTCCCCTTAATAATGTCTAGCTGGGATACTCTAGGTAAGGAACTGGGGTTGAGCAAGACAGGCTCGCAGCCTAGCGATGTCCTTAAGACTGCATCCTTTAAGTTACGTTAATTGACTAGGGTGCTCTCTCGATAGATCCAGATCACAAGTATCTGGTTCTATCCTGGCGACCCTCAAAAGACAAGCAAAGAGGCAGCAAAGTGTGGAACTGGTACAGGCCAAAACCCTCAGTCAACACAATGCTGCACTTGTAAAGGACGCAACCGAAAAGACAACCCAGGCTACCACAGGACCGGTCGAAGTCATGTAGGTATAGGCAAACCGTACACACATCGGAGACAACGACTACAGTTACCTTATCCCAGTCTAGCATTAAATAAAAGAGCAGAAACACTAAATCAATAATGGAGACACACTAAGTTCTAAACCTATAAAAACTAAGAACCCTCAAACCTATTCTAAGTACATGTAAATATCTCTGAGGACGGCGCATGCAATACAATGGGCTGGCTATGAAAACCGTATGCAGAACCCAAGGGGATAAGTAATTGAATAAAGGCGAGAAGTAATGGAAAAGAAGAATCGAGTGAGAGAAACAGTGGTAAAAGGGGGTGATCGGGAGAGAGTATGCAAAGGGATGCTAGAAGCACGCGCGCCAAGCCTGTCCTGACGAGGACAGCTCCTGTGGACCCTCATGGAGGAGGTAAGTTCCACAGGAACCCGCAAAGGCGCGATGGTCGGCCAATCACGGGCCGATACGTCACAAGACAGCAGGTGTCACGTGACACAGCCAGACATGCCGGCCAATGGCGAGCGAGAAGCAGGAATGCACCCGTGACTCAGACACCTTACTACCTTCTCGCTCTGAAAGTCTTTCTCATTCCCACGCTGGTACTATCATCACTACTGTTGATATAAAATATAACCCGTTGTCACAGACGAAAACAAAGACCATCACTGGACTGTCTGTGAAATGCGATTACAAGGAAAGAAAGAACAACATTCTCGGATAACTGTAGCCCATTTCGATGTCCCTGGCGAGCGCTAGTGGCTAACGAGAGGCGATTCTGCCAACGCTGGTAGACGTCACATATTACTGTCTGTTTACTCATACTTACGGACATTGTTGTTGAGGTTGTTGGAGTTGATTCTACTCTATTACTACCAGCACCTGCCGAACTCACCTCTCTCTGCTTTTGGCACAGGGAGTGAAAATGTTTGCCACGGCAGAATTTAAAATTCTTAATATTACGGTTTGTACACCAGTTACTACCGTGTTCACTGGAGAGTGTCAGAGTACTGACAAAGTAAAATAGTTTATCTTTATTTTTGGGAGTATGATAGTATACATTATATAATTAAGCTTGTTGGAGTATTGGGCTGGGTATATAATAATCAGTATATACTGTATAATATCAGGATAAATATGGATATTCAGATCACTTATATTGTTGATAGTGTGTAAGATATATAAAGCACTTATTTCAAAGTTACTGTTTACGTTAAGGGGTATCGGGTAATTTAAGATATATCTAATACATAGTTATCAATATATGTTGGTGATGGATATTCAATTAAAGCTTCATTAATTTTACTTCATCAGAGATTCGCTATACGTAATTCAAAGGTTTGTATTTCGCAAGTGATTAAGGGGTTTCATTTATATGGATTCGTAATACAAGAGTTTCCAAGCTGAATAAGAAGGCAACGTAAGCGAATTTGAGATCTTGTTCAGAAACTATATTACACTAGTTAATGCTTCAATCCCTCTTTTACGAGCTGAGGTGAAACAGTTGCATGAGTGGGAGGTCAGTCAACCAACGCACCCTGAGCTGAGCACACCTGCTCTCCCCTCCTCGCCTACTTGCCGATGCCAGCCCGCTATATTGACCCAGCCAGGACCTCCTCTGCTTGGGGAGCCTCTACTGATGCCTGTGCAGTGTCGTGGGTATACGAGACGCATCCTCGGGATACCAGTGTGGCCAGCACGCCAGAATACTTCAGTAGCCTCTTTCAAGACCCTGGTGATGCGGTCAGTGACGGAATTGGTTGGGACCGGCTAGAAGTGGGTGTACGGAAGTGTGGAGAGCTACGTGTCTGGCCACCAGGAGGTACTTGTGTCTGGCCGCCAGGAAGTGTATCTGGCCGCTAGAAACGTCTTATGGGCGTGGCCGCCAGGAGCGACGTGTTTGTGTGTGTGGCTGCCGAAACCACGTGTGTAGCGGCCAGGAAGGACTTGCCTGGGAGACGGTGAAGTGTGGTGAAATTGCTTGGAGAGTTTTGAGTAAAACTACCTTATAAAGACTTCCATCTTTATAAAAGTAATTATTAATTCTTGGTTCTTGGAACTATTTATGAAAGGCTGTATTTTTACAAAAGCTTTAACATAATTCCTTGTTCATAGTTTTGAATTGTTCTTGTGTCTGCTAAATGTTGATTAACTGAAGTAAAGTTTTGATACAGGATCTGATTGATTACTAAATAATTAAGAGATTAATGTTGCCATCCTCGAAGCCTTACAAATTAAGTTAACCGCCTTTTAAATAACTTGATCAACTGTGCATATGCTATACTGCATAATACATGAACAAATATAATCGTTTGTGTGTATCTTATCCCTGTACCAATTATTGTTATTTCTAGAGCACTATATAGAGGGTCTAATTAACTGAGTGTATTTCCAAACATATTGCACTCCTAAACTTAACAGAGAGACACCCGACACAGAACCGTAGTTGCCTGGCTCTCTTTATTCTGAGAGAACTTTTCTTATATTTAGAGCATTTGTACCAGGGATGATTATTCCCGTTACACAATTTACAGGCAAATCGGCTACTATCGCTCTGTGTCGTGAATGTAGCTGTAGCCATAGGAAATTCCTTCACAGGGGTATCTTGACCCACCATGTTGTAGAGTTCTGCCTGAAAACACTGTGTAAAAGTCTTATAATCTAGACTCTGATCACCCATCTCCCTCCTAACGGTTTTCTTAACTGGTGATGGCAATTTATTCAATAGTGTAACCACGCAGAATTCCTCTAAACTTACACTTTGACTAGTCATAGATCGCATCGCACTTTCCATATTGGCGCAAAAAGCCAGCTTTAGTTGTGCTGTTTGACATTTAGGTGAGACAAGGTCATGAAAGTTCATGATGTGTGATGCTTTTACTCTGTCGGGATGCCTGAAGGTCTCCCGAAGCAAGACCACGGCGGGGGCATAACTCCCTGTAGCTGACCCCTTAACCCAGCAAGTGTGGCAAGACTTATATAAGGCCTACCGGTGGGCTGCGGGAAGCCTTATATAATCCAAGGCCTAAAAAAAAAACATTTAACACCTTACGAGCGGCCTATGCGGTTTATTTATGTGTACCGCACAGCGGGGTGTTTTTAGCCAAAATAGGGCTGTTTACGTGATCATTTTCATGCCTAAATAAGACCCAGAACGTAAAACAAGTACCTATCCCTGAAAGGGCATAAACAGAGCTTTCGAATGACACCATAACGATCCTTGTATGATGGATAGTTTTCTTGCAATAACCGTGCAACGCGAGTGCAAAAAGCAGGTAATTCGGTACTTTCAGTACATAATTGAGTATGTAGCGAGTGAGAGAGGGAGGAGGGAGCTGAGATTTGTGTCAGTAGGTTCGCCGCGGTGGTCTGGAGCAGTCATACGCTCGCTAGTCTCCTGCCACCACTTGTCTCTCTCTCTCAGCCACATTACGTGCTGAAATTGCCACTCGAGTTATGTCGAGCGCCGCCACATAGTCCAGCTTTATTTAACTCGACTTATGTTGCTCGCCGCTAATTAAGGGTTAAATCAGCCCAGTATCTTTTTTTTTTTTTTTTTTTTTTTGTTATTGCCCCTTGGCCATGCCAAACATCACTCCTCCACATACCCTCCTTCCACCCCCCCCACACCTTCAATTATCACCTCTTCTCCCTGTTATTCCCTTATTCTTAGGTATATATTCGTGCTAACATTAGCGAGTTGCTAGCAGGGCGTGGTCATCTGTGTTACCAAGCGTGGGAAAGAGCGAGAGAGAGACTACCACGCAACAGTGTCTCTCCAGCCGTCGTGACGGCTGGCTGGCTGGCAGGCTGCCTCAGCCATAAGTTATGTAACTCCCGGCCTCTATCGCCGATTTTGACCATCCAAACGCTGTTTCCACTTGTTTTATTGCTGTAACAGGTTAATACCTTTATAATCAACGTAAAATAGGCGCATATGGATAAGTATTAATTATATTTATGGTACGATGACGATTTGAGTTTAGGAAACAGTCTAAATACCTCCGCACAGGGAGGGGTGGCCAATACCCCACCTACTCAGCGGAGAGGTTAAGTACGTCAGCTTTTGAATCGCACTTAAATCAGTCTTGTCATGCACCACACATCAAAACATATCCCAAAATTCCGTCCATAATTTGGGGTCGCCAGCGAAGGTAGGCAAAGTCAGGTGCGACAATTTAACACCTGATACTTTCTTTGTTTCAGACCGATTATGCCCTTCTGAGTTACCAAGTTTCTCCTTCAGCATAGCGATTATCCCATAGATTTCAAGTAAGTAGATGGTATCCTCTTTGTTTTCCTTATAATACTCAGTGTCAGAGGTATAGAGCGGCAACAAAGCATCTTGATTGGCTTCAAACTTGGCCACCTGTGTCTGCACGCAATGCAATTTTGCCTCGACTTCTACCCGAATCGCGGTTTCCAAGAACTACTCTAAATCCCTTGACAGGACGGTTAATGACCCTTTAATGCCTGCCCTACGGCGTTTGCTTTGGGCTAGATCGTCCATTGTCACCTTTAGTAAAAAACGGATTGAAATTGCGAAATACACAATTTGCATTAATGATTTAGCCGAAAGAGAAAATTCTTCCGCCGATCAAACTCGGTTCCGACTTAACACTTAAACACGAGTGGCGGTATTCATTAGTGGAAACTTATTACATTATTATATCAAGGGTCAAAAGAACACCCATGTTGAAATAAATGTATCTAGTTTATCACTATGTGGTAAGGCCAACACCCTAAAACGCGAAACTAATTATATTTTGATAGGCTAGGTTATATTTTAATTCAAGAAGTTAACATGATACTACATTTAGAAAATTAAGTTAACTTGAAGGAAAATTTAAATATTAAGTTAGTCTACCAAGATGCTAAATTTAGAAGAATAGGCTAACTTGAAAGAAAATTAAATTTTAGGTTAGGCTAACAAGATGCTAAATTTAGAATAGGTTAACTTGAAGGGACAATAAATTTAGATTAGGCTAACATGATGCTAAATTTAAATATTGACAATTTTGAAAGGGTAAAGCTAAGCTAATTAGATATGGTGTTGGATCAACCTAGTGCGTGTGCATATTCAGTTCCACGAATCTCCTGTCCAAGAGGGCTTCTGCATTGGCACCGAAAAACACCCGAGCCGACTCCACCAACTCCCTGAACAACCGGTCTGATGCGGGGTAATTTAAGTGGACCCCATCAGCCGCAAAATCGTGGCCGACGTGTTAATGGAGGAGTATCGGCTCCGGGTGTACGGCAGATTCCTCTTGAGACACTGGTTGAATGAGTTCCTGATCTTGTTGAACTCGTCAGCTTCAATGCCCCTAGGGTTCTGCCGCTTTTCGATGCCGACGATTCGACAACAGCCCCCGGTCTCACTCTCTACCTCCCTAGCCAGTTCCTGGATCAAATTGGCCAGTTCCTTTGGGACGACCCCGCGTGTCACGTCGTTCCCCACAATCACTAGAAATGTGAGGTGGGGTCTCCAGCTGACCAATTAGGCCTCTGTTCCTCGTAGAGAGGTTACTGTGGCGCCAGGGGCTGCGAGAGGCTTTATAGTGAAGTAGGGATGGTATATTGGTTTGTCTAAATATAAATCCCTGACAAACGAATGTCCTATGATGGCCATTTTCTTAATGGCCCCAGGATACCTAGCCCTCTCAGGTTCAAAGTCCTCTCCTATACCCCCCCCCCCCCCCCCCCCTGCTGCGCCATGCCTAAACAAAACTTGAGCCATGAGGCGACCCTCGCGGCCAACAACCACAAAAAAAAACAGGGAAATAGGGGAACAAACTAACCGCGCCGCCGCTTAAGCTACAACAACACCACCGCGCTACGATACCAAACAACCGAGATGAGTAGAAGAAAATTTAAGAGGGTCAAAGGATCATTTATTATGTGGATATTATTGGAGGAAATAAACTGTAGAATTAATGACACCACACAATAGTATATTTACCTGGTTGCTGGATCATAGGCGACGGGTAAGGTTAATGTGGAGTCGAACTAGGCAACAAGATTGGCGGTATGGTTGAGTGAAAACAAGGGAGGAACGAAGAAGTTTAGTGGATAGTTAATGACAGAATGGGGCCTCTAGACGTAAATTATAATGAGGAGGATAATAGTAGATAATCGGTGAATTGATGGGAATCTACGTTGAGGTTAGTTCTATCGTGTTAATGGAATGAAATGATAACAAGAGAAGTAGTACTATCAGCGGTGGAGGTCGGAGAGCAAGTGAGCTCTCAGACAAATCGTGGGGCCTCTGCTTGTTCGCGTGTGCACAAACTGGTCGGGAGATATTTCCCTGCCTCTAATTAATTACCTAAGTTTATAGGAACGATATATTACTACTTAATATAATACAGAACATAATTCAATATTCTTCTTATTTATATTAAATCATATTATTATGATTCTTATTCCTACAACCTTATTACTTAAGGTTACACTTAAATTTAGACTGTCCAATACTTATGGAAATATAAGTATGGACAATTGTTGCACACAAATGCGCAACATCCACCTTTGGCTTGACACTGAGGATAGAGATAGTAGGAGGATGCAGAGAAGGGTTTGCTGTCAGTAGTCCGAGATACCGGAGTTTCGGTGAGAAAGAGAAGATCAGGGTTTGGAGAGGAGAGGGGGTGTTCCACAGAGTGGAAGTTAGAGGAAAGGCCACGAATGTTGCTGAAGTGAATAGCAAGAGTAGAAGGAAGTGGTCCAGAGCATTGTATGGAGTCGTTGCCAGGAGTCAGTCCGTTAGGGGCATTTCTGGTCGCCCCCCCCCCCCCCCTCCAACACTGGGGGCTCCAAGGCGGTCGTGGTTTCGTATTTTTTTCTTCTGCGAGGAAAGGTAGTGTAGTGTGTAAGGTGTTTGTAGTATAATGTATTGATAGGAGGAGAAGGTGTTTTGGAGGGCAGGCTGGGGTTCCCCTCAATATTGATGAGGCACAGAAAGGATCAGTTTATTAGTAATGTGTGGGGAAGTGTGAGTTAACCCCTTCAGCACGGTGATGCCTTTTTACCTTTGATTCTGGCTACAATTAGGCGGTTTTATGCAGTTTAAGTAGGACCTTTGTAATTCAGAGGGTTCTTTAAAAACGCATTTGCCCCTTCGAGTCCTACAGGTATACAGTTAACTTGATTAATTCACAGAGACATACTCCCAGAGCTTGGAATTTAATGTCTGGTAACACTGAATATTTGTGGTCTGCCAAACGTACGATTCTTTATCTGCCCCCACCCACCTCCAACCCCCAACCCACCTACCAACCCCACCACAAACGCAAGTGCTCCACAACACCTCTCTTCCCGTTCCTCCCTTTCCACCACACCTATCTATCCTATCCCATTCATACCTGTCTCCTCTGATAATTTGCACAACGCTTTATATATATTTACCGGGGGGGGAAGTAGATTAATAGTAGCCTACAGTTTACAAAAATATATTATTCAGCTGCCCATTGAAGGAGTAAAATATGCCGAAGCATTACATTATTATTATTATCATAAGGCAGAGGAATGTGAAGCGATTTGTCAAAGGAGAATTGTAAGTCAAAAAATATGGCAATCAGACTCTAACAACGATTGTGGACAGATTTTTCAAAATGATTCTACTTAGGTTACATTTCATCCATTGCCATTATTCACTAGCAAATTGACATCCTTACATAATACAAATGAGGTCTAGAATGTATTCGTGAACTGTGCTCTCTCTCTCTCTCTCTCTCTCTCTCTCTCTCTCTCTCTCTCTCTCTCTCTCTCTCTCTCTCTCTCTCTCTCTCTCTCTCTCTCTCCTCTCTCTCTCTCTTTTAAAAGGTGTAAATATGCTTTGTTTTTATTAACCCTTTCTGTACCGGTGACGTATTTTTCTTTTGATTTCAACTATATTTAGATAATTTTATGAATCTTAGGAAGGACTTGTGGTAGGTAAAAGGATTAATTGAGATAGTCTGTAGCCTTTTAATTGGTAGACGTCCTTCCTAAGCTTAATAAAGTCGTCTAATATTTGCCAGAATATAATGAAAAAAGATGTCACCGTTACTGAATAGGTTAATGTTATTTTACTGAAATTTAGAGCATCTACATTATGTTCGATTCACGGTTCCAAAACATTTAGAGCATCTACATTATGTTCGATTCACGGTTCCAAAACATTTAGAGCATCTACATTATGTTCGATTCACGGTTCCAAAACATTTAGAGCATCTACATTATGTTCGATTCACGGTTCCAAAACATTTAGAGCATCTACATTATGTTCGATTCACGGTTCCAAAACATTTAGAGCATCTACATTATGTTCGATTACGGTTCCAAAACATTTAGAGCATCTACATTATGTTCGATTACGGTTCCAAAACATTTAGAGCATCTACATTATGTTCGATTCACGGTTCCAAAACATTTAGAGCATCTACATTATGTTCGATTCACGGTTCCAAAACATTTAGAGCATCTACATTATGTTCGATTCACGGTTCCAAAACATTTAGAGCATCTACATTATGTTCGATTCACGGTTCCAAAACATTTTGTCTCATGAACTCAATTCCTCTTACTATTTCCCTACAATATCTTTCTACACGCCGCAATGTTGCATCTCTCTAACTCTTCTATCTCTATTACAACAATCAGTGTTCTCTCAGTGCATACCCCATTTCTTGCGGCGAGTGCAAGGCACCCGCCATTCAACAGTCCCACTCCTATTCTGTCCAGCTCTCCAACCCAAGAATTGGCAACTTTTCTCAGTCTTTCTTCTACTCAACAAGTGAACGCTGGAACTCTCTCCCTCAATCAATCTTTTTTTCATCCTATTAGTTAAGCTGCTGTCAACTTGGTGTGTGCGGGTATTTTGACCCCAACGTCCCAAGAATTTAACTCTGTCACACTCTTGGCTTTAGGAAGACATTCCTTACAGGCAACCAGCCTTTTTTCTCCTTCTTACACATAGGACAACAATGTGTGTGCAAGTGTGTGTGTTAATAGTGCTACTTGTATTGTATGTGGTAGTGACATCTGTGTGGGTGTGAGTGTGTATGTTTGGGGGTAGATAGTAACTGTGTGATTCGTTTCTGTGTGTGTTTGTCATAGTATGTGTGTGTAAAGATGTGCAAGTTTGTGTAGTGGTTGTGTTGACAGTGGTTGTGTTGGCAGTGGTTGTGTTGACAGTGGTTGTGTTGGCAGTGGTTTTGTTAGCAGTGGTTGTGTTGGCAGTGGTTGTGTTGGTAGTGGTTGTGTTGGCAGTAGTTATGTTGGTAGTGGTTGTGTTGGCAGTGGTTTTGTTGGCAGTGGTTGTGTTGGCAGTGGTTGTGTTGGCAGTGGTTGTGTTGGCAGTGGTTGTGTTGGTAGTGGTGTGTTGGCAGTGGTCGTTTTGGTAGTGGTTGTGTTGGTAGTGGTTGTGTTGACAGTGATTGTGTTGGTGGTGGTTGTGTTGGTAGTGATTGTGTTGGTGGTGGATGTGTTGGCAGTGGTTGTGTTGGTAGGGGTTGTGTTGACAGTGGTTGTGTTGGCAGTGGTTGTGTTGGCAGTGGTTGTGTTGGCAGTGGTTGTGTTGGTAGTGGTTGTGTTGGTAGTGGTTGTGTTGACAGTGGTTGTATTGGCTGTGGTTGTGTTGGTAGTGGTTGTGTTGGTGGTGGTTGTGTTGGCAGTGGTTGTGTTGGTAGGGGTTGTGTTGACAGTGGTTGTGTTGGTAGTGGTTATGTTGTTGTTGTTGTTGTTGTTCCCCAAGCTGCCAGGCCGAACAGCCCCAAGGCCCCGAGCAAGGCCAAGGCTATTACCAAGCGCCCCCACAGAACCCTCCCTGCTGACCACAATAAAGCCTGGGTGACCGAAGCCACTCCATGGCGGGGAGCTGAGGAAGGTGCAGAAACACCCGGGAAACCAAAGCCCCACACAGGGCCCTGTGCCCCTCAGCAATTATGAAGAGAAAGTTGAGAGGCAAACGAAAAATGTGATGCTTTGGCTTCCAATCTTGGTAGATTGGGAGGTCAATCCACGGAAGAGACGCCGTCACTTGAGATCTAGAAATTATATAAGTAAAAGGAACAGTCAGAGTAAGCTAGGGGTATGGCAGAGATCGCTCAGTTCTCACTCTGATAGACCAGCTAGTGGTTGTGTTGGCAGTGGTTGTGTTGGCAGTGGTAATGTTGAGTGGTTGTGTTGGCAGTGGTTGTGTTGGCAGTGGTTGTGCTGGCAGTGGTTGTGTTGACAGTGGTTGTGTTGACAGTGGTTGTGTTGGCAGTGGTTGAGTTGACAGTGGTTGTGTTGACAGTGGTTGTGTTGACAGTGGTTGTGTTGGCAGTGGTTGTGTTGGCAGTGGTTGTGTTGGCAGTGGTTGTGTTGACAGTGGTTGTGTTGGTAGTGGTTGTGTTGGCAGTGGTTGTGTTGGCAGTGGTTGTGTTGACAGTGGTTGTGTTGACAGTGGTTGTGTTGGCAGTGGCTGTGTTGGCAGTGGTTGTGTTGGTAGTGGTTGTGTTGACAGTGGTTATGTTGACAGTGGTTATGTTGGCAGTGGTTGTGTTGGCAGGGGTTGTGTTGGTAGTGGTTGTGTTGACAGTGGTTGTGTTGACAGTGGTTGTGTTGGTAGTGGTTGTGTTGGCAGTGGTTGTGTTGACAGTGGTTGTGTTGGCAGTGGTTGTGTTGGCAGTGGTTGTGTTGACAGTGGTTGTGTTGGTAGTGGTTGTGTTGGCAGTGGTTGTGTTGACAGTGGTTGTGTTGACAGTGGTTGTGTTGACAGTGGTTGTGTTGGCAGTGGTTGTGTTGACAGTGGTTGTGTTGGTAGTGGTTGTGTTTGGCAGTGGTTGTGTTGACAGTGGTTGTGTTGACAGTGGTTGTGTTGACAGTGGTTGTGTTGACAGTGGTTATGTTGACAGGGGTTGTGTTGACAGTGGTTGTGTTGACAGTGGTTGTGTTGGCAGTGGTTGTGTTGGCAGTGGTTGTGTTGACAGTGGTTGTGTTGACAGTGGTTGTGTTGACAGTGGTTGTGTTGGCAGTGGTTTTGTTGACTGGTCGTGTTGGCAGTGGTTGTGTTGGCAGTGGTTGTGTTGACAGTGGTTGTGTTGGCAGTGGTTGTGTTGACAGTGGTTGTGTTGACAGTGGTTGTGTTGGCAGTGGTTGTGTTGACAGTGGTTGTGTTGACAGTGGTTGTGTTGGCAGTGGTTGTGTTGACAGTGGTTGTGTTGGCAGTGGTTGTGTTGGCAGTGGTTGTGTTGACAGTGGTTGTGTTGACAGTGGTTGTGTTGACAGTGGTTGTGTTGGCAGTGGTTGTGTTGACAGTGGTTGTGTTGGCAGTGGTTGTGTTGGTAGTGGTTGTGTTGACAGTGGTTGTGTTGGCAGTGGTTGTGTTGACAGTGGTTGTGTTGACAGTGGTTGTGTTGGCAGTGGTTGTGTTGACAGTGGTTGTGTTGGCAGTGGTTGTGTTGGCAGTGGTTGTGTTGACAGTGGTTGTGTTGACAGTGGTTGTGTTGGCAGTGGTTGTGTTGACAGTGGTTGTGTTGACAGTGGTTGTGTTGGCAGTGGTTGTGTTGGCAGTGGTTGTGTTGGCAGTGGTTTTGTTGACTGGTCGTGTTGGCAGTGGTTGTGCCTTGATAGCGGATATGATAGAGCTTGAGGGTAATTCTATAGGATGGTGATGATTGTATGGTTTCTTTTCTTCGATTCTATTGTCGTTTCATGACCGCGATATCGCCAATGGTGTATGCAATAACTTGCAGAAATATCGTCGAATGGTTGCATGTAGTCATCCTTTGTCGGAGTGGCTGACGTTCAAATTTGATTGGTGTCGGATGTTGTCTGCCTATGTTGCAGACGATATCAACAACCAGTGGCATATGTTGCAGACGATGTCGCCGGCATTTCGCCAAATATTGCAAGACATGTTGCGGAAATTGGGCAAAGTCGGGCATGTCGGAAAGCCCCTTATGGTACCTAGGCACGGTAATGAAGAATAGCAGTAGCAGCTTTCAAATATAGGAATCTGGTGTTATCTAACCTGAGGCGTTACCTGTTTGGTGCATTAAGAGTTTGTCTTCTCTCACACACTGGTCAAATTGTACAGAAACTCACATCTGCCCTCGCCGTATCTATATAAATCTATATCAAATGTTGTCTCTACATGTATACTTACTCTCTATTTATGCTTCCGGTTCCACATACACACACACACACACACATACACACACAGACGTGATGTATATATATATATATATATATATATATATATATATATATGTATATATATATATATATATATATATATATATATATATATATATATATATATATATATATATCCCAGCTGTAATGCTAGGTATGTCGGATGTACTTCCAGACATTTCAAAATTAGAATATCTGAACATTTGGGTAGGAGCTATAGAACGGGTCAATATCTTAATAAAATGCCCTTTTCGGCCATAAGAAATCATTCACATGAGAATGACCATCTTTTCTCAGAGAATGATTTTGAAATAATAGGTAAATTCAATAATGAACAAGATACTTTTTTAGGGGAAAAGATATTAATTCAACAACTCAAGCCTGAACTAAATACTATGAACTGATTCAATTGATTAGTCAGTTTTCAAATAGTTTAGTTTTAATTGTGTCATATTTGTTTCGTTTAATTTCAAATTCATTAGGAGTTTTTCACATTGTACGCCCAGTCAGAATATATAATTTTCAGATGTTCTTTTGTTTTGTGTCTTTGGGGTTGTCGGTGTTAGTGTCAAATAATGGTCTTCAGTTGTACTCGAGGTGGGTTTGGGGTTGGATCTAGGTGGGTAGGGATTGGTCTTTATTATTTAGTCATATCGCATTAGTTTTCCTTTTATTCATGCGGTACTGGTGTTTTGTTAACGAATTAATTTCATTTAGGTATTTTATACCCCTATTTACTTTGCATTTAAACTATTTTACGGGTCCTTCTATTTACGAAATGTTATTTATGGTAATTTCATTTTATAGGATCGTGTACTGACCTGATGATGGACGCAGAGTCCGAAATATTGCAATAAATATGAAGATGGGGATCTGCCTTGTTTTGGCTACCCTTTTCCTTTTGAAAATACGTTATCCTGGAGGACAACTCACTGATATCATCATTAATATATATATACCGGTATATATATATATATATATATATATATATATATATATATATATATATATTATATATATATATATATATATATATATATATATATATATATATATATATATATATATATATCACAAATACATGTGAACTAATAATGTTTTCAATACTCTCAGTCGGGATCGAACCTCCGACATTCAGAACGAGTGGACAAACTGTTAATCCACTACACCAAGGCGTGATAAAGTAATCTTAACCATTTCCTGTATATATTAAGGAGAAGGGAAATCCTACTTGGAGAATCTATTGCAATTCATGCACAAGTCGCAGGATTCATATTCCAGGACAATATAGGGATATTTACAAAATTACCCACTTAACTCGGGTTATAGAGATTTCATTTTTATTCTCTCCCAGCCAAGCATGAGAGTCATTAATATCAAGTATATCTCACAAATACACGTGAGCTAATAAATGTTTAAATATTCCCAGCCGGGATCGAACCTCCGACATTCAGAAATGAGTGTATAATATATATATATAATATATATATATATATATATATATATATATATATATATATATATATATATATATATATATATATATATATATATATATATATATAACTTTCATTACTAAAATGAAAGAGTTATATTCCTGTTTTCACATCATGAATAATATCGTAGATTTCGTGCGAGCCAATACTACTTCACTATGAGGAACCAGACAGACAGACACAAATTTAATAGTGGATAGACCGACAGGCACATGCCCTGTATTAATGAAACATTTATATATAATATATACACATTTTAACATTGTTTTATGTCAAAGGCTGGAGTAGCAGCCACATTTACCATATATATATATATATATATATACCGGTATATATATATATATATTGTTACGTATCTTGATCCTCAAGTGGTTAACTTGATGAATCTAGATAGCACAGAGATATATATTAAGGTATCAGTCAGCTGAAGGCAAAACAAAAGTAAAATCTAATAAAATAATTTCCTGTTGTTGCTTCCTTTCCTTTTGGATCTTAGGACTTCGTATCCTTTATTGACTGATACTCTTTAATTATGAAAAATACTTAAACTAATTAAAGTCATGTAGTATTTATAAAGAATTATTATTTAACCGAAGCTTAGTAGGCTATGGTTATGAACCGAATAAGTTATAGCTAAAGAAGGACTATTAATTTTATAAAAAGTCTTGAAAGATTAATATTAAATAAGAATATTTCTGTCTCTTACCCTTTTTGAAATGAATAGATAGTTTTCTTATATGTCCTTTTATTTATATGTAATTTAATTATTCTTGGTTCTTGTCTTACGTTAATAGTATTATATTATTATTATCATCAGGATTAATATCAAAGTCACATAAAAAGTTAGATATATATTTAATAATTAGTTAAATGTATTTCTTAACCACGTAACATTGAGGTTTGATTATGAGTAAATAAAGTTACAGGATCGCTTCATAGATTCGATTCAGGTCTCACTCAAATAATATGAAAAGCAAAAATAATATTTTGAAGCTAAAGAATTTTCTTCAGCTTAGGAAATCACTAGAAGTAATATTAACACAGCCATGTTAGTCTAAGGCGATATTACTAATAGGAGACAATAGGATCACCGTACTAAGCACCGTTAAGCAATGTAAGCTTAATTAAAAGAAAATGAAAGAACTCGTAAGTATTAATATAAAACAATAGTATTACTTTCATCATAACCCAATTACTTAAAGAGTTGCTTTAGTCCACAAGTTAGTCAACTAAAATAGTTAAGTACATAATAGTAGCGTTAACGTTAATTCCCAATCAAATAGTTAAGTACATAAATAGTAGCGTTAACGTTAATTCGCAATCAAATAGTTAAGCACATAATAGTAGCGTTCACGTTAATTCGCAATCAAATAGTTAAGTACACAATAATAGCGTTAACGTTAATTCGCAATCAAATAGTCAAGTACACAAAAATAGCGTTAACGTCCCAATCAAATAGTTAAGCACATAATAGTAGCGTTCACGTTAATTCCCAATCACATATCTCACTAACCAACATAACGTAAGTGTTTACACCGAACACACTTAACACACATTTATATAATCTGACTGACAGTCACAATCCCATTAAAATACTTCACCCCGTCTTCCTCCAGCTGCAAGTTCACCTTCCCCAACTCCAAATGAGACTGATTTGAATGCCCACAACTCGGGTCTTATATACCAAACAATGATAGTGTAGGAACGAATCAGGAGGCGGGGGTTGGTGCCTGCTCCAATCATAGCTCCTCGAGTCGCATAACAGGTGCCTGGTCCACTCACAGCTCCTGGCGTCGATCATACGTCATAGCATCGGTCATCGAGGTAGTTTGCAGGGTCCCCTATGACGCACGCAGGTGTGAAGGCTTGTTTGCAAGTATGGGGGCGAGCTGGTTTACCCACTCGCTCGTTCGCTCGCTAGTCTGCTTCACCGTTTGGGTAGTTTGGCTCCTTCAACTCTAATTCTAACTCTTAAATTAACATACAGGGCTCCGTATGTCAGAATATATAAACATATATATATATATATATATATATATATATATACATAAGGGGAGGTGTGGTGGAGTGGTCTTGCCACTGGCCTGGTAATCCAAAGGTCCCGGGTTCAAATCCCGACGTATCAATGGCAAGATATTATTGGGATGGAATTTGTGCTGTACCTGGTATCAGTGCATTACCACAAGCTCACCGAAACGTCAATAAAATACCCTCATTGTTCCCTGATTTAATAGCACTGTATGAATATTCCCATATTCAAAATATGCTATAGGGGTGCAATGCCTGGTGAGTTATCTGCTCAACAGGTGGCGTTGTGTGTGTGTAAGTGTGAGACTCCGAGTGTAGGGGGTGAGACAGTGAAGCACGGGAACGAGGTGGCTTCAGAGATGGGGTCGTTTCGGGCCATGAGTGAGCACCGTGCCTCATGTGAAGGCAAGATGGCAGGTGCTCGTTGTACTCTACGTGCTTCACATGTCTCACTCCCTAGACTGGAACAAGACCTCACGGGCTTCACTGTTCATTGTAAAGCGGTGAATGTTAAGGCTCTCAGCCTTAGCCCGAGAGGAAGTAAGTTGGAATATAGTAGAAGAAAAAAAAAAAAAAAAAAAAAAAAAATATATATATATATATATATATATATATATATATATATACTGTATATACCGGTATATATATATTTAGCAAAACGCATTATGATAATAGTTTATCAAGTTAGACTGCTTCCCAACCACTGGCAATAGTGAAGTTTGCTTGAGTGGCTACCTATTGACGCAAGCAGTATAACCCATAGAAAATATTAATGGATAACAAAATTATAAATTGGCAAAGATCTTATTTTTAAAGTCACCCTCCATTAACAAAATAGAAGTAAACGATTACTCAATGAAAATTGATGGAACACAATATTCAAGAAAGTTCGGGGAAAAAATATTTACAACGCCAACATTTGGTAGAGAGAGAGAGAGAGAGAGAGAGAAAAAAAAATCTGTGTTTTGCCAGACTCAAATATGCTGGTATTTGGTAACGCAGATTTTGTAGCTATATTTAATAAATGGACAACACAAATGTTATTTCAAACGTGCCTCATATTTAATAACAGTCGCATAGTTAAAACAAAAATTGACGTTAAGGGGAGGTATTTAGTTTGTTCCCTAGACCTTCATCAAGCTTAAAATTACACCTCCTAGACCCCCTTTCAAGATAAATTTGTTCATTTTTCGGTAGAAAAATTTCCCGGCCGAAGGCCGTTTCCTCTTAAATTACAGGCTCGCCATCGCTCGCCAGGAAAATATCGACACCTAAATGGCACGAAAGTTCTTAAAATTTACAAAAATGGGACGAAAGTTCTTAAAATTGCCAAACTAAAGGGGGCGAGCGTCTTAAAATCTAACAAGCAATGGGGCTAAACATGAGAGAAAGTGGTCCAGAAAAAATCCCTCAAATGGAAATCTCCCCTTAACCCTTAAAGAGCGGCGGCGGACTTAAGTCCGCCTCCAATTTGCAGCAAGTTAGGAGCATTATTAAGGCTTTTAAAGGGTTAAAATAGAGTGCAAATGGCCGGGAGCGCAGCGGGCCAGACAGCCGACTCCCAGGGCTTACCGCCACCCATTAACTCATGCTCCCTGTGTTCTCGAGAGGCCGGCAGTATAGCCAGTAGTGAGCATAGCTGGGAAAAATATGCCGCTGTACGCTAACTCCCATGTTACTGGTATCACTGTATGAGAACCACGAGTGCTACGTAGCTCGTTCTGGTCTCATTTTGAAGCTTTTAGTGCCTAGTTTTTTGCTGAATACATTTCTTTTCATGCAGATACTTGATTTATCATTCAGGAGGGCCTGAATATGCCCAAATAAGCCCAAAAAAACCCGCTCGCCAAGGGTTAAACATGACCTCGGAATATTATCTACAGAATTGTAATACGTGAAATTGACATTACAATATATTTGATTAACGTGTTTCACAAGAACAGTGAATGTCTTGTTTTATTGTCTAATATATTATAAGAACATAAGAACATAAGAAAATGGGAGTCTGCAGAAAGCCGATTGGCCTAAGCAAGGCAGATCCCTGTCCCACACAACCCCAAATCAATTACAAAGCCCAATTATAGGCTCAACACTCTAATACCCTGAGGATCATCTTACCAAAACGGTTAGAGATTAACGCAGGATTATGGGGGTCTGCAGAGCGCTGATTGGCCCAACCCGGCTGATCCCCCTTCACACCCAACCCTTCTCGTCCATATGCTTATCCAATTTTATCTTAAAGCTCCCTACAGTTTTAGATCCCACTATAGCACTTGGTAGTCCATTCCACCCATCTACAACTCTGTTACCAAACCAATATTTGCCTATATCTTTTCTGAAACGAAATTTATCTAATTTGAAACCATTGGTACGAGTTCTTTCGCTATCACTGAGCTTTAGTACATTTGTCATGTCCCCTTTGTTAATCCCACTAACCCACTTGAACACCTCTATCATATCCCCTCTAACTCTGCATCTCTCTAACGAATGTAAACCTAATTTCTTCAACCTTTCTTCATACGGAAGATTTCTAATATTATGGATCATTTTTGTCATTCTACGCTGTACTCTCTCCAATGAATCTATGTCCATTCTGTAATAAGGACACCAAAATTGGACAGCATAATCCATATGGGGTCTCACTAATGACAAGTAAAGTTTTAAGATAACATCAGCAGTTCTGTTACTCACACTCCTAGAGATGAACCCGAGAATCCTGTTTGCCTTATTACGAACGCCTATACACTGTTTTCTAGGCTTCAAATCATTGCTAACAAACACACCTAGATCTTTCTCGCAGTCTGAATGTTCTAATTCTAAAATAGCTAGTTTATATTTAACATTTGTTTGCATCTTCCCTATCTTTAATACCTTGCATTTGTCAATGTTAAACTTCATCTGCCAGTTTACTGACCATTCATGTAAGGTATCTAGATCCCTTTGGAGGCACTCTATATCGCTATCTGAATCAATTGATCTCCCCATTTTAGTATCGTCTGCGAATTTACTTATCCTACTAGTTATACCTAAATCTAGGTCATTTACGTATATAAGAAACAACAGGGGACCTAATACCGATCCCTGGGGGACACCACTTTTGACTGCTCCCCACTCTGACTTGGTACCATTTATACTGACTCTCTGTTTCCTACCAATTAGCCATGACCTAATCCATCCCAACAACGCCCCACCTATTCCATGTGCCTCAACCTTTCTCATCAATCTCTCATGAGGGACTCTGTCGAAAGCTTTACTGAAATCTAAATATATAATATCGTATGACTTGTCATTATCTACTGCTTCATATACCTCTGAGAAAAAACTAAGCAAATTAGTAAGGCAAGAACGTCCCTGTGTGAATCCATGCTGAGAAGAATTGATTAAGTTAAATGTTTCTAAGTGGTTTCTCATTTTCCTAGCAATAATTGACTCTAGTAGCTTTCCTATGATTGAAGTGAGACTAATGGGACGGTAATTGGATGCTATTGATTTATCACCTTTTTTGAAAATCGGAACTACATTTGCAAGCTTCCAAGCTTCTGGAACTATACCTGTTTCTAATGAATTGTTAAAAAGAAATGTTAATGGGTAACTTAACTCATCTCTGCATTCTTTTAATACTCTGGCATATACCTCATCGGGACCAGGCGATTTCTGAGGTTTCAGTCTGTCAATTTCCTTAAGCACATCATTTCTACTTATAGTAACCGTACTTAACCTATTTTCTATACTATCTCTATATACCTTACGGACTTCTGGAATCTGTGCCAAATTTTCATTAGTGAAAACGGATAGAAACTGACTATTTAATGTACTGCACATTTCTAAATCATTTTCTGTCATTTCTCCTATCGAAGTTTTAAGGGGGCCTATTTTATCTCTAACTTTAGATTTATATAGCTGGTAAAAAGCCTTAGGGTTATTTTTTGAGTCATTGGCTATCCTGATTTCATAATTTCTTTTGTCTGTCCTTATACATTTTTTAACCTCTCTTGATAGATTCTGATAGTAAGCAAGTAGGTGAATTTCGCCTTTCTTTATTTTTCGATATATTCCTCTCTTTTTTCCTAGAAGGTCTAATAGTCTATTATTCATCCATTTGGGTTGGTTCTGTGTTGATCTAAATTTTCTTTTTGGGATATATTTATTTTGCGCATTGTGGAGTGAAGAAATAAAATTATTATATGTAGCTGTCAAATTATCCTGAGTTAAGACAGGTATCTGAGAGAGAGTATGTTCATTAGCGCACCTGGGTCCACTTAATAGTTTAACCATAGGATCGACTCTTAAGGCTCGTCTTAATCCACCATAATTGGCTTTTCTGAAATCTGGGATAAGTGTCGTATTCTCTTTAGCCTTTCCTGTCCATTGTATGTTAAAATAAATTGATTTATGATCACTATTTCCTAGTATAATGTATGTTTCACCATAAATGAACCTCTATTTGAAATTAAATACTCATAACTTAATTGGCCAATGTTCATATAGTATTAATTACCCTCTCCTCCCTATCCATATTACTTTTCCCAGCCTGTTACCATTTTCGGACTTGCTTTCTACCCCACCATACACACATTGTCTACCCATCTTTCCACCCTCCTAAATATTTTGTTTTCTCCTATCACTCCCTTCTTACTATTTATCCCTGCCCTCCCCCGCTTCCCCTCCCTTTACTCATCTACCGCCCCCCTCCGTACCTCCGCCACACACGCCAACCACTCCCCATACCAATCCATTCGCCTAGTGGGTTTCCCTTCTCCTTAACCCTCTCCGATATATCACGCGATTTTGAGCCTATTAGGGATACTATAAAACCTTTGTTACCATCAGGAGTATATAGAAACCTTTAGTTTAGTTACTTCAACCTCTGCAGTTGTCTTTGAGTCAGCTGTGGGCAGAAAACTAATTTTGGAGAGGTAATTATAAGAGTGAGAGAACTCTATTTCTTATTGCTAATCTGGCAACCTCTGCATCATATGTGCGTGAAAGGGTTAACATAAATAGGATAGAGGGTTGAGTGTCTTTTAGACTGCCGTGGTGTAGTTGATTAAAGCGTCGGCTATCGTCCTGACGGTCGGCGGTTCGAACCCCACTGAGAGATTAGAAACATTTAGTGGCTCACGTATATTTGTGATATATACTCAATATTTGTAACTCTCATGCTTGGTGGGTTAGAATTAAATTAAATCAATTTCGGCCCGAGTTGCGTCGGGACACTCAGAAATCCTTGTATGTATTCTGGAATATGGATCCTACGACTAGGTATGAATTGAAATATATTCGCCTAGTGGGTTTCCCTTCTCCTTAACATAAATAAGATAGAGGGTTGAGTGTCTTTTAGACTGCCGTGGTGTAGTTGATTAAAGCGTCGGCTATCGTCCTGACGGTCGGCGGTTCGAACCCCACTGAGAGATTAGAAACATATATATACAGTATATATAAATATGAGATGACAGGGTTGCAAACCAGGGGCAAAACAACCCCCACAGTGGTCCTAACAATGCAGGGAAATGAACCTACAAGAGTCAAAATAGCTGCAGTGAAGGAGAGCAAAAGAACATGGAAGAAGCCACAGCAGAGGGTGGAAAGAGAAACCACACAGTTTCCCCAGGTTTCCCATGATGCTCTAATACCTGCAGAGATAATACAGTCTACCCAACAAGGGAGACATACCCATGCTCTAATCCCTGCAGGTATAGGACAGTCTACCCGCCAAAGGTTATCACATCCGGGGCCTACCAGAAGTTCGAACCCGGACCAATCATCAGAGATCCCTGTCCAGCCAATTGCAGAGCCTGAGACAAACACAAAAGGTAGGCACTCAACAGCAGCCGGATTTGGAATACGACGAAGAAGAATTTATGCTAATTCCGCATATAGATCCAATACAATACCTCTACAGATGGAACCAAGAGAATCACCTCTACAGTACCTCACTTGAGGAGTGGAAATAATAGAAAAGGAATTAGGAGGAACAAAAGCATGGCTTGCAATATAGAAAAAGTCAGGAAGAGAGAATCAAAGAAAAACATTTATCATGCAGCCATGCAAGCCTTTTATATAAAGAGTATAATCTTAAGATATAGAGAATAACCTTGTACATGTATTATTAGGGTAAGTGTATTTTTAGAATAATGATTGCCTTCACAATAAGGAAAAGAATGAGATTCCCATGGCCCTACTATTCTGAGATAGGTCAAATTGAGTTCAAATTATCATTCAAATATAGCCTGACTGAAATTGGGGGAAGGTATGCAAACTCAGGTAATACCTTCCACTGGTTCAGCTTTTAGTGGGTAGAGAACAGTGTTGGCTATACTTTTCTATAGGACAAGCCTGTACCTATAGTAAAGTTCAACTAGGGTGGCAAACGAGAGTGTGTTAGAGGAGCCAGGAGCAACCTTCTCTAGTGTCCGTGAGAGAGGCAGCTCCCTTTGACGTCCAGCCGGAGGAAGAATTATGAGTCCTACATCGTCCAGATTCTCCCTCATGGAAATTACTTCTCCTCTACACCCATACCCTAAGTGTCTCTGTGTTTATAAGTTTTGGGAGTTATTGTGAAGGTAATATAAAATATGCGAGTGTTCAATTTAACTTTTTCGCAGAGATCCGCTTCTAGGACTCCCATTGTCAATTTAGTACACATGTGAGATTTATCAAACTTCGATCTGTGCAGTGATTTTATATAAGTACGGTGTGTCTATGTAATTCATGTTCAAGCATTTGTTCAATTATTTCTACCTATGTTACATAGCCGATATTATACGTGATACTTAGTGAAAGCTCTCAGATTTTATTCTATTGTATTATTATTCATTACATGTCCAAGTCGAAGTGAAGTGTATAACGAGGGCTATTTTCCTTCTTAACCCTTTATTGGCGGCGCGCAACTTATGTCGTGTGAAAGAAATTTGGACTAAGTGGCGGTTCACAACTTATGTTGTGTGCCATTTTCACCAGTAATGTTGCTGAGAGAGAGAGATAAGTGGTGGCAGGAGAGTAGCAAGCGTATGACTGCTCCAGACCACCGTGGCGGACCTACTGACATGAATCCCACCCTCCCCCACCCTCACGCACTCGCTACACAGGGAATTATGTAGGGAAACTACCTAATTACATGGTTTTTGCACTCGTGTTGCGAGATCGTTGCAAGAAAACTAGCAGTCGTACAAGGTGTCATTGGAAAGCTCTGTTTATGCCCTTTCAGAGATAGATACTTGTTTTATGCTCTGGGTCTTATTTAGGCATGAAAATGATCACGTAAACAACCCTATTTAGGGTAAAAACACCCCGCTGGGCGGTACATATAAATTACCGCCTAGGCCGCTCTTAAAGGTGGGGGCTCATGGGTTGAGATAAACATGGAATGATAATCGCCAAGCTGTACATAATTATCTTGCAAAATGCAATGGCACTGAAATAATTATTAACAATGATATAAAGGATTTTGTGGATCGTCTATACCGGGCCTGTGACGTCACAAGAGTGTAAGTCCACCATCCAGTCTAGGCTAAGGATACTGGTGTGACGTCACTATGACGTCACAGGCCCGGTATAGACGATCCGCAAAATCCTATATACCATTGTTAATAATTATTAACAATAATTATTATATTGGAACAAGTAGAGTGTTTTAAATATCTAGGAGGAACAATAAGCAGGAGTGGAGGTATGGAAGTGGAGGTAAAACAGAGAGTGTGTGAAGGAAGGAAGGTTTTCGGAGCAATGGGAAGTATGTGGAAGACGAGAAATCTCGGAGTGAAAGTAAAAAGTGCACTGTATCAAGGAATTGTTGTGCCAACAGTGATGTATGGGGCTGAGACATGGGCTCTGAAGAAAAAGGAGAAAAGAGGGCTGGATGTGATGGAGATGAGCTGCTTGAGGAGTATGTGTGGAGTTACTCGTAGAGACAGATTGAGAAATGAAGAGATACGTAGGAGAGTGGGGCAGCAGGAACATTTGTCAGCCAGAGTGGACAGAAGGGTGCTGAGCTGGTATGGTCATGTTGAACGAATGGGAGATGAAAGGCTTACAAAGAGAATATGTGAGTCAGGTACAAGGGGAGATAGAAGGGCAGGAAGACCCCCATTGAGATGGAGAGACTGTGTAAGAAAGGCTTTGGATGATAGAGGAATGACTATAGATCAGGCAGGGGAAGTGGTGGTGGACAGGAGTGAATGGAGAATGCTTGTGAATAGTTGAGTGAACACGTGGTCATTTGGAGTAAGGGGTCGGGCGCAAGTTGGACTAGATAATAGTCCATCAGGCGCCTGGCCCGGGGAGACGATTAATATGAAGGGTGTGCCTGGAAGTGTGGTGGGAGGGCTTGTCGCTTTGGCTCCGCTGCATGTCTGCCTGCCGAGATCGGAACCTCTCCTGGTGGTCAGGGGCCGGGGGAGTGCTGGAGCGACCTTGGTAACCCTGGTCTCTGGGTCTTCTCCTGGGTGACCTGGATGTGTGAGAGTTTGTGTTTTTTATCTGTGTTTATTTTTTGTTTTATGTTGTTTTTGTGTTTTCCCTGTTCTTGCTCTGTCTTGAGTCGGCTACCCCCAAAATGGGGATTGGGCCTGAGCATATAGATAGATAGATAGATAGAATAATTATTTCAGTGACATTGCATTTTACAAGATAATTATATGCAGGTTGGCGATTATTTTCCCATGTTTACCTCAACCCATGAGCCCCCACCTTTAAGGTGTTAATTAACCCTTGACTAGCGGGGGGTTTTGGTCTATTTTGGGCATATTCAGGCTCTCCTCAATGATCAATCAAGTATCTGCATGAAAAGAAATGTATTCAGCAAAAAACTAGGCGCTAAAAGCTTCAAAATGAGACCAGAACGAGCTACGTAGCACTCGTCGTTCTCACGCAGTTGTACCACTAACATGGGAGTTTAGCGTATAGTGGTATATTTTTTCCCGCTATGATCACTACTGGCAACACTGCCGGCCTCTCGAGAACAGAGGGAGCGTGAGTCAGTGGGCGGCGGTAAGCCCTGGGTGTCGGACATGTGGCCTGCTGCGCTCCCGGCTATTTGCACTCGATTTTAACCTTTTTAAAGCCTTGATAATGCTCCTAACTTGCTGCAAATTGGAGCCCGACTTAAGGCGGGCCCCGCCAGTTAAGGGTTAAAACATAAATCCTAAACTTAACTCCTAAACTGAGGACCGTATTACGTCCAATTATAACAAGAGAATACTTAGCGTATAAAGTGGCCACCGCTGAAATTAAAGAACCCGTCCGTTGAGTTAGAATTAATCTGTATTCAAGATATCTAAGTTGTATTAGTTCTTGTGAATAATATAATCATATACGTTGTTACCCGGGCTATGTAATTCTTTCACCACCAATTTAGGAATTCAGATTATACATTCCTATATTCATCAAGCCTGTATTTCTGGTTATTGATATATTACTACGTTGTTCGGTAATTAAATCATTATAACGATTATTAAAGTTATAGTAAAGCGCTACTTAGTTCTGCGTTCCATTCAGCAGTTTGTTAATTTATTCAAACTTTTTCTGATGCCATAATTTTTGGCTATTTAATAAGTTACTACTTTGTTCTGTATCTAAGTCATAATAGCTCTTATTAAAGCTATAATAAAGCGCTACTTCGTTTAGCGTTACATTCAGTAGTTTGTTAATTCATTCAAACTTACTTGTCTATAGCTATTGTGCCGCTACAATTATTTACTGTGAATCTGATTTCCTTACTCCGTGTAATTTTAACTCATTTACGATTGAATTTATTTTTTGTGTATCGTGTGAGAGATTATTCACAATAATTCTTTGATAGTTAAATTCAGATTTAAATTATCATACCCCCTAGAATAAAGCGAAGTTAATATCTTCTAAACTCGATTTAACGTTGCACTAAATAAAAGCTTTACTTAACCTGACCTCAGTCCAACTGACCTGTACCCCCGTGAGAGGTACCTTTGAGCGTACACCTGAGCGCGGCATTATTTGTTTTTCACGCCACACAGACCTATGCGCAGCAGAGTAGTTGACCTCAGTTGCCATACCTAGCAATTATTATACATCGCATTATACACTTGACCCGTATAGATATTGTCATCAGTATTTGTATTTGTGTATGTATATTATACATCGCATTATACACTTGACCCGTATAGATATTGTCATCAGTATTTGTATTTGTGTATGTATATTATACATCACATTATACACTTGACCCGTATAGATATTGTCATCAGTATTTGTATTTGTGTATGTATATTATACATCACATTATACACTTGACCCGTATAGATATTGTCATCAGTATTTGTATTTGTGTATGTATATTATGTAATTGTGTATTTCTTTTTTGATGCTTTGTAAGTGACAACATTATTTCACTAAAGAGTAAAACTTATTCAACTCTTTATAAGTCACATTGTGTTTATATTGGAATCCTACTCATTATAGTAGGGGTTTTGATACCGCATTTCCTGTACCTATGTTTACATAATAATATGTTTACATAATAAATACGAGTATAATTATTCCGTGTGCATATTGTGTTTTGGGAGAGTAATCTTAAAGTAATATATATATATATATATATACTGTATAATTATATACTCTCTGTCCTGTTGGGGGGCCGTGGCTCGGAACCTTGCCCTCCATGACAGAGTTCTCCAGCACACGTAGATCTTCCTGCGGCGCTTGGGTTGACTCAGCCACCTGTGATTGATTCCCTGTGATGGACTGTGGCAGGGTTTATTGGGCTGCCCAAACAGGCCTTATTTCAAGAATTAAGATCAAGATCACCTTTAATTGCCTGGGGCAAAAAGTGTCTGGGTTCAGTACGCCATAGGACTTAAATAGAGTTCCCATAACACTTCTCACTACCTAAAGGGCTACCTAAGTACAAGTAGATAGGCCAATTAAATCTACTATTAGCTATTCAAATAATTAATGTTGTTGTTGTTGTTGTTGTTGTTCCCCAGGCTGTCTGACCTAACAGCCTCAAGGTCCCGAGCAAGGCCAGGGCCAGAACCAAGCACCCCCACAGAACAATCCCTGCTTTACCACTAAGAAAGCGCAGGTGACCGAAGCCGCTCCCAGGCGAGGGGCTGAGAAGGGTGCGGAAACACCTCTGGAGGTTCCTGACGGGTAGTAAGATGGATAAATTGAGTTTTGGATGTAACAATTATATGTAACAAGGTTTTCTCTACCCCAATTGGAAATAGTAGTTAGATCAGAAGATACGCATTTTATTGCTTCAATACATTTACTTTTGAGGGACTGCTGGCTGGGGCATTCTGGAAAACTAATTGAGTGGTGTAAAGTAGAGTCGTCTGCATATGAATGGATGGGACTAGATGTACAGTTGAGAAGATCATTTATGAAAATTAGAAAGAGAATAGGAGATAGGACAGAACCCTGAGGAACACCGGAGTTGATAGGATGAGGAATTGAGCGATGGCCGTCCTATAAGTTTTTATGTGAATCCCACCATATTCAGGTATGTATGTATGTATATACTCAGGCACATACCCCATTGCTGGGAGTGGCCGATTCGAGACAGAGCCCGAACAGAAACAACATTCAAGGGTTCCAATTTTCAAGGTCCGGGACCATCTTCACACACCCTCGCCCCTTTCTCTGTCTCGGAGGAGGATTCCTAGCCACTTGCCCCCAGAAGGAAAAGTAGGGGTGAGGTGGGGTTGGGCCGTACTACTAGTGGAAAAATATTTATCTAAAATCACAAGAAGGCTGGAAATGAGAAACATTATTATGTGGATGAAACTGTCATTACTTGCACATCCATTGGCATGCAGATAATTACGAAATACAGTATGCTTGCAACACTGGACAATAAATTCAAGGGGGGTTAAATTTGTACGACCATCACTCAGGGGGTGATGTACCATACAGACCACCAAAAAATTGCTTACAGCTTAAAATTCCGTGGTTCCCAAACCCATGGTCGTGACCCAAACAAGGGTCACGAGGGTTATTCTGAGGGTCGTGGGTGGTTCTGGAGAAATATAGTTAAATATAGTGAAAAACTACTATTTGTGCAAAAATGTCATCGTGAAACTTGTGAATGTGTAAAATTATATGATTACATTATCAAATGAATGTTAGACTCAAGACTCAAGTCTTAAGAAAAAATTATCCAGTATTTGAAATCCTAAAACAAAAAAATCCCATCACATGAAGAGTTTCGTTCATTAGCTAATCCGTGCGGCTACCGTAAATTATGCCCAATACTCGTACGCCGTACGCTACGGGATGTTGTGTGCTTGGCTTGGAACTGTCTGATGGCCAGTGACCTTCAATCACTCAGTTACTCTCCACTCGAGCGTTAGCCAGTCCTATTATTCAGTGATATTCCAGAAGTTTGTTAAAAATGAATGGTTAGTATTGTCTGCATCCTACTTGTTTATGTATAATTGTATATACTTCAATTCAACATGTCTGAAGATATTTTTTGTTTTTTTGCCACGATGTTCAGTAGTGCGTGTTTAGGATAAGGTGTAGAATGGTACATGTTTGGGAGGTAAATCTAACATTTGCTATCCTACTGTAGGTCTGCCCACCCTTGACATACAGTATTATTGTATTATACTATTAGCAGTTTACACTTTCATCTTTAACCCAGCGAAAAGAAGTTATTTGTGTTTTACGTAGTGCATTTTACTTAAAGTAAAATTGTCTTCTACCATATACTTTTTCTTATTGCAAGAAGTAATAATGTCAATATGATATTTACTTTTTACCCGTTTTCATACAGCAATACAATTAAAATGTGCTTATTAAATTTACTTTTCACTGATTGCAAGAAGTAACAGTCGTGTTTTTACTGATTGGAAGAAATAACATTGTGATTATAGCAATTATTGTTTTTACTTAAACAGTGACCTAAAACCCAAAATTGCCCATTCATGTTCTTATGCTGAGGGTTATACAGTATTTATATATTTTGGTTTCTTATTACCCGTTTTCACTCTGCAACCTAGAACCCAAAAACCTTTGTAATGATAATAGTTCTTAGTATATTACATTGATATAACAACAAGCAAGATCAAGAATATTTTTGAGTATGTGAGTGATGATGTTTTTGATGGGGCGAAACCACAAAATGTACTTTAACAGTAAATATTATATATATTATACTTTTTGTTGTCTGTGGATTATTACGAATATATCCCTAAATTTATTTATTATAGGCCTGTGAATGTGGGAGGTTTCGTTGACTGCATTTCATGGTGAATAATTTAACTGTGCTCATCTTTAAGCTTAATGTTGGCATATTATTATTTTTATTTTACAAGTCATATTTCCATTTTTTGACTGCCAGATAGACTGTTTGGGTAAGCGAGTGCCAGTGAGGAAGATGAGTTGTGCAATCAACTATACGGGTGTGTGCATTGGTGTGAAATCTTATCATGTTGAGAACCTCAGTCATTTTCCCCTTGAAATATGATGCATTCTAAAAGTGTTGTTTTCATTACTACTTTAATGGCAAGAATGTTAACGCAAAGTACAGTTACAGTATAGACCAGATATTTGTAAGTATGGCTTCGCTGAGTTTAGAGAACGCTCTGGAAATGTCAGACCTCAGTGTGTCCAGTGCCTTCAAGTCCTAGCTATCGAATCCATGAAAGATAACAAACTGAAGTGCCATTTGAGTTCACTTCATCCAAATCTCACTGGAAGGAAAAAGAAGTGTTGGTAAAATGAAGGCGGATTGATGCTCCCAGCTCATCTTTTTTTCTCTGGAGACGGCTTCATTGGCGTCCTTTGTAGTAGCATGGAATAGATGAAAAATGTCTCATGAGTCAGCTAGTGAAACCAGGTGCAGTGGCAATGGAGAAAACTCTTAGTGGAACATATGTTGATAAGAAGTTGGAATCAGTACCACTTTCAAATAGTAATATTAAATGTGGAATTGACCTGATGTCAGAAGATATATTATCTCAACGTATTGTGGCTTTGAAAAAAGTAGGAAATTTGTCACTAGAGACAGATGAATCAGTGGACATTGCAGGTGACCCCCAACTCATGGCTTTTGTTTGGTACCAACGAGAAGAAAACATACTAGAAGAGTTTATTGCAGTGCCTTGATATCTACCACCACTAGAGGATTTTTTTTTTTTTTTTTTTTTTTTTTTTTTTTTTTTTTTTTTAACACCTTACGAGCGGCCTATGCGGTTTATTTATATGTACCGCCCAGCGGGGTGTTTTTAGCCAAAATAGGGCTGTTTACGTGATCATTTTCATGCCTAAATAAGACCCAGAACGTAAAACAAGTATCTATCCCTGAAAGGGCATAAACAGAGCTTTCGAATGACACTATAACGATCCTATTATGATGGCTAGTTTTCTTGCAATAACCGTGCAACGCGAGTGCAAAAAGCATGTAATTAGGCACTTTCCCCATACAATTCCGTATATAGCGAGTGAGAGAGGGAGGGAGGAGGTGGGATTCGTGTCAGTAGGTTCGCCGCAGTGGTCTGGAGCAGTCATACGCTCGCTACTCTCCTGCCACCACTTGTCTCTCTCTCTCAGCAACATTACGTGCTGAAATTGCCACACGACCTATGTCGAGCGCCGCCACATAGTCCAGCTTTATTTAACTCGACTTATGTTGCTCGCCGCTAATTAAGGGTTAAAGAAACATGTACTAGACTGGATGAACAGATGTATGTACAGATGTTACATGAACTTATTTTATCAAGTTTTACATACTAAAAATGTAAGCATATACATAACTGTCTTGTAAAATCATTAGGAATATAACAATCAATACAAATATAAAACTAACTAATCCAGTGTTTCAGGGTGTAGGGTCGCAAGGGCCAAGAAATATTGTATTAACTCCTTGCGACATATTATGTTCCAATAAGTCCGAGGAGGCGGTTGACAAGTATTTTAGGTCTTGAATTTGGCTCATGAGTGTTGTCGAAGCCTTACATTTTTCGCGATTTCCATCCACCAGAATGCTGTTTATTGTGATGTATCATATATCAGTGGAAAGAGGAATATTTATAGTACATGATAAAACAAAACAAAAATTAAATAAATCGAAATATGAAAGTGTAAATGAGTCCGGAATACAATTATTTCCCATGCAATTGTCTTCACACCATCCTAGCTCTAAATTGTGAGTGATGACCATATATTTTTTTTGCTCAAATAATAGTATTTTTTCTCCTCTTTCCAAATCTGAAAACAGAAATTGTTTATCTTCAATAGTTCTCAAGCAGTGACCGAAAACAAAAAATATATGATTTTGATTTATATGGTTTATAACATTTTCGATTTATTTCGTTGCTACGAAGTGTATGGTTTTAAATTTAGGCTGTATGAATTCGGCAAATAATGCTGATGAGTATAAAACAAACTAGAAGTTCCTAGGACAAATACTTTTTGCGCTATGAATATTTGAAATGAAGAGCCAAAATGCGAATATTTACGCTTCACCCATCTCTGTTCCGGCGATGGTAGCCGGGTTCCGAGCCGTTCCCCACCTCGTGGTTGCGTTATTTGCTCGGATATGTATATAACTGTATATATCACCGGAATCGGAAAATTGTGCTCTTTCCAATGGTGAAAACAAAAATAATATAGCGTAATTGGTTCGCGAGCTATGCACAATTGTTTCCATGCAGTGACCGAAAAAAAAAATATATGATTTTGATTGATATGGTTTATAACATTTTCGATTTATTTCGTTGCTACGAAGTGTATGGTTTTAAATTTAGGCTGAATGAATACGGCAAATAATGCTGATGAGTATAAAACAAACTAGAAGTTCCTAGGACAAATACTTTTTGCGCTATGAATATTTGAAATGAAGAGCCAAAATGCGAATATTTACGCTTCACCAGTCTCTGTTCGGGCGATGCTAGCCGGGTTCCGAGCTGTTCCCCACCTCGTGGTTGCTTTATTTGGTCGGATACGTATATAACTGTATATATCACCGGAATCGGAAAATTGTGCTCTTTCCAATGGTGAAAATAAAAATAATATAGCGTAAATGGTTCGTGAGCTATGCGCAATTGTTTCCATGCATTGTTATTGTTATGAAAATATATGAGAATGTTTATACAGTTGTATATCTTTGCCACAATATACAACACTTTTATATAATTTGTGTTGCCAATAATTGTATAATGTTCATAGAAGACATGTCAGTCATGAAGGTTGCCAATTTTACTTACCTGGTAGGGCTACAACCCTTTCCAACGAGAAGGGAAATGGCTCCTGGGTTGACACTGAAAAAACAAAATAAGAAAGCCAGGTTATCTTCAGGTAATAAATTCAGAAATAATTCTATTGTACACGAAAATAAAATAAAGTAATATATATATATATATATATATATATATATAAATATATATAAATATATATATACATATATATATACAAGGTGTCAAACAAAATATAAAGAATGGTAAATGGTAATGTATGTGTGTGGATATTGTTACGTATCTTGATCCTCAAGTGGTTAACTTGATGAATCTAGATAGCACAGAGATATATATTAAGGTATCAGTCAGCTGAAGGCAAAACAAAAGTAAAATCTAATAAAATAATTTCCTGTTGTTGCTTCCTTTCCTTTTGGATCTTAGGACGTAGTATCCTTTATTGACTGATACTCTTTAATTATGAAAAATACTGAAACTAATTAAAGTCATGTAGTATTTATAAAGAATTATTATTTAACCGAAGCTTAGTAGGCTATGGTTATGAACCGAATAAGTTATAGCTAAAGAAGGACTATTAATTTTATAAAAAGTCTTGAAAGATAAATATTAAAGTAAGAATATTTCTGTCTCTTACCCTCTTTGAAATGAATAGATAGTTTTCTTCTATGTCCTTTTATGTATATTTAATGTAATTATTCTTGGTTCTTGTCTTACGTTAATAGTATTATATTATTATTATCATCAGGAGTAATATCAAAGTCACATAAATAGTTAGATATATTTAATAATTAGTTAAATTTATTTCTTAACCACGTAACATTGAGGTTTGATTATGAGTAAATAAAGTTACAGGATCGTTTCATAGATTCGATTCAGGTCTCACTCAAATAATATGAAAAGCAAAATATAATATTTTGAAGTAAAAGAATTTTCTTCAGCTTAGGAAATCACTAGAAGTAATATTAACACAGCCATGTTATTCTAAGGCGATATTACTAATACGAGACAATAGCATCACCGTACTAAGCACCATTAAGCAATGTAAGCTTAATTCAAAGAAAATGAAAGAACTCGTAAGTATTAATATAAAACAATAGTATTACTTTCATCATAACCCAATTACTTAAAGAGTTGCTTTAGTCCACAAGTTAGGCAACTAAAATAGTTAAGCACATAATAGTAGCGTTAACGTTAATTCGCAATCAAATAGTTAAACACATAATAGTAGCGTTAACGTTAATTCGCAATCAAATAGTTAAACACATAATAGTAGTGTTCACGTTAATTCCCAATTAAATAGTTAAGCACGTAATAGTAGCGTTCACGTTAATTCGCAATTAAATAGTTAAACACATAATAGTAGTGTTCACGTTAATTCCCAATTAAATAGTTAAACACATTACACACCTTAAACACATCACGTTAATTCCCAATCACATATCTCACTAACCAACATAACATAAGTGTTTACACCGAACACACTTAACACACATTTATATAATCTGACTGACAGTCACAATCCCATTATAATACTTCACCCCGTCTTCCTCCAGCTGCAAGTTCACCTTCCCCAACTTCAAATGAGACTGATTTGAATGCCCACAACTCGGGTCTTATATACCAAACAATGATGGTGTAGGAACGAATCAGGAGGCGGCGGGTGGTGCGCGCTCCAATCATAGCTCCTCGAATCACATAACAGGTGGGTCGTCCACTCACAGCTCCTGGCGTCGATCATACGTCATAGCATCGGTCATCGAGGTATGGGGCGAGCTGGTATGGGGCGAGATGGTTTGCCCACTCGCTCGTTCGCTCGCTAGTCTGCTTCACCACTTGGGTAGTTTGGCTCCTTGAACTCTAATTCTAACTCTTAAATTAACATACAGGGCTCCGTATGTCAGACCTCCCCCCTAGAAAAGAGTTTAAGGAGTATAGTACATAATATTAAACATAATACATAAATAGATTCACCACCAGATTGGCAACAGCAAGATTATAATGAGGATATAATAAGGATATCACCCAAAGTAGGCAACGTCTCCAGGTACCACATCAGAACATAGCCGGAACGTAGCTGGAGCGTTATTCGAACTGCAAGGCATCTCACAGCTGAAGGCTTAAAAGCGCACTACAAAAGCATGATATTTACCTCGCTACAAGGGAGAGCTAATTGCCAAAATCCTCTCATTAAATTAAACTTACTGCTGTATGAGGCCAAACTGGTAAATGCAATCTTTGATCCGTGGCAGTGGGTAGGTATCGTTCTTTGGGACAGCATTGACTTGCCTATAGACCCTACAAAACCTATGGCTCCCGTCTGGCTTTGGCACAAGTATGACCGGACTACTCCACTGGCTTAAGGCCCTAGTGATCAGTTCATTAGAAATCATAAAGTCAAGCTCGACCTGCAGTATACTCCTGCGTTGTGGCGAGACACGGTAGGGGGATAGTTTAATGGGAGTTGCATCCCCTACGTCGATGTCGTGCACGGCCAAAGAAGTGAGCCCTGGAGTATCACGGAACACACTGGGAGACTGAGATAAAACAGAGATTAGTTGGTTCGCTTCATCAGAGGGAAGATGACATAGTTTAGATGGTAATTCCCTCAAAGCCACTGAATTATATTGAAAGTTGGATAGGCTACATGACAAGTCAAAGTCTGCATGGATACCTTCAGGCTCTGGAACAGTCTGTTGCGGGTCAGTAAGAGAACTGAAGACTTTGTCCGCACCAGGCTGCTCACAGGTCCTGACATTCACTGCCACAGTGGGAGAATCTGGAAGAGAGGAATCAGGGGACCTATGGTAGGGTTTCAACATATTTATATGGAATACTTGCGTGGGCTTTCTCCTGTCTGGGGTAGTCACTAGATAATCGGTAATGCTCACCCTCCGAATGATCTTATATGGGCCCCTGAACTTGGCAGATAATGGTTGGCCAAAAAGGGGGAGCAGGACCAAAACCTCATCACCGGGCTTAAACTCCCTCTCACGGGCTTTTCTGTCATACCATTTCTTCATGGAGCTTTTAGCCACTGTCAAGTTTTGAGCGGCAAACTCACATGAGGACTCAGCCGGGTTTTGAAATCTGAAACATACTTGAGGAGGTTTTGGTTCCCCTCCTGGCCAACTAGGCTATCCTGCAATAGTTGCAAAGGACCTCTTACCTGGTGACCGAAAACTAGCTCATTAGGGGAAAAACCCAGGGATTCAGTTGGAACCTCACGAGTAGCAAATAAAAGAAAAGGTACCCCCTTATCCCACTCAACTCCGGTCTCTGTACAATACTTACGTAACATTCCCTTTAATGTCTGATGATATCGTTCGAGAACCCCTTGACTCTCTGGGTGGTAGGTGCTAGACTTTACATGCTCGATACCCAACTCCTTCAGGGACTGCTGGAAAATGTTAGAGGTAAAATTAGTTCCTTGATCACTTTGCACCTCATGGGGGAAACCCATTCTGGTGAAAAATTTGAGCAGTTCCTTGATTACAGTTGGAGCAGAGGTAGTCCTTAAGGGTATAGCCTCTGGGTAGCGAGTTGCCATGTCCATGATAGTTAATAAATAAATGTTACCTTGGGAAGTCTTAGGCAATGGGCCTACAATGTCCACTACCACCCGAGTAAAAGGATTCTCGAAAACGGGCAAGGGCACCAGAGGATGTACAGGCACCTTCTGATTGGGTTTTCCTGTCATCTGGCAAGTGTGACACACTCTACAACACTCCACTACATCTGCACGCATTCCTGGCCAGTAAAAGTGGGATCTGATTCTGTCTAGAGTTTTTCTCACACCTAGGTGTCCTGCCAATGGTATACAATGTGCCATTTCCATGATATCTTTACGACAAGGTTTGGGGACTACTACTTGATGGACGTCCCAAGCCCCGTCATCGATTGGTCTGTGTGGCGGTCTCCATCTTCGCCACAATACTCCTCCTTTGAGGTAGAAACATTCACCACCCTCCTTCTCACATTCCTCTTCACTCACGGACCTGGCAGCTAACTCCTTGCATTCACAATCATCTCTCTGTAGCTCTACCAGGCCACTAGGACAATTTGGAGGGGTTTCATAGTCATCGTTAGGGTCAAGATGAGCCATAAAGGTGTCAGATAAATCCACCTCAGTCACATCATCAGGCACAGTTGGAGCATCATTCACACTCTCATCATCCCTTTCATCAACTCTTACATTCGGTACATTTCTGTCTGAGGGAACTGCTACTTGAGACATTGAAAGTTTGTCAGCACACACAGGGAAAACAGTTGGCAACACCTTGTCGAGCTCACCGGTTAGTGGCTCGTTAACAGGGGAAAGTGACAAAATGGGGTCGGGTCGGACCTTCTCACCTGCTACATCATTCCCCAAAAGGAGTGTTACCCCAGGCACAGGGATATCTTGGGACCTACACAAAGCTATGGTGGCCTCACCCTGTAGTAACTCACATTCAATTTCGCCTTTTACCAAGTATGCATAAAACTGGCCACCAGCACCTCTCATTACAACTGGTTCGCCAGGTGGGCACTCAGTGTAAGGATTCACCATGAGGGTGCTAGTAGAACCTGTGTCTCTCAGACTTTTTACCTCATGCATGCAACCATTTAATCTCACGTTGCCAGATGAAATAAAGGGACGGTAACTGTCCTGCACTGATGGTGAAATTATTATTGGTTTAACCCTTGTGGGTTGCACCACACATGCTACTACACCCCTGTCTAGATGATTTACGTTAGCTGCTAGGTACTCCTTCTGTCGAGAGTCTTGCATTAAAGGAACTTTTGGTGCTAGGTACTCCTTCTGTCGGGAGTCCTGCATTAAAGGAACATTTGGTGCTAGGTACTCCTTCTGTCGGGAGCCCTGCATTAAAGGCACACATGGAATTTGAGATACGGCGGCAACTGTCTGCCCCGATCTCTCCGTTTTTTCCTTGGCCCAGCACTGATAAGCTAGGTGGCCTCTCATGCCACAAAAAGTACATACTTTAGGGGATACGGGAACGTTCCCTCTTTGAGCATTACTATTTATTTGGGGCCCACCTCTGTTACCATTGCCCTGAGTCGCATTTTTAGTTGGGGGAACATTTCTATTTTGGCTAGCTGGGGAAGACGTTATAGGCTTGTGACTGGGTCTGTCAGATTTGTGATTGGGATACTTAAAATTAGAACTAGAATTATCGTAGGGCTTCTTCCCACGAAATTTGTTGTTGAGCACGTATGTGTCAGCCATGTCAGTGGCGTCGGCAAGACAATCTACCTTTTTCCCCTTTAAATGATAGGATACAGAAGAATCAATTTTCCATAGGAAATTTTCTAACAGGACCAACTCCTTCAGATCGTTGTAGCTAGTGACTTTCTTACTCTTGACCCAATGATTGAAAGTTTTAGTCATGGTCCTGGCAAATACCTTATGGGTTTCTTCTACTTTCTTCTGGTTTTTACGGAAAGATTGCCTGTAAGCCTCAGGCTGCAATTGATAGGTTTTTAGGATAGCTTCTTTGAGATTGTCATAATCCTGCCTAACTTCTGCTACTTCTGACAAATACGTGGCTCGAGCCTGCCCTGTCAAAACAGTTTGTAACATAAAAGGCCATTGATCTCTTGTCCACTTCATACCTCCAGCAACTTCCTCAAACAAAACAAAGAAATCCTGCACATTATCCTCAGTGAAAGGTGGAATGACACTAGTCATAGTTAATCCCAGAGGGGGAGCAATTACGGGAGCATTTGTATTGACATTTAGTTGAGCCGTACGATATTGATATTCACATTGTTCTGTCGTTGCACTGGCATTTATTCTGGCTAGTTCTATACTTGCGTTGGCTTGTTCGGTATTGCTTTTATTCTGGCTTCTTCTATTTGTAGTCTGGCTAGTTCCAGTACTTGATCACCGGTCAAACCAGGTGGCACTTGTTCATCAAGTTGGCTAAGTTTACTAGGGATCCCACCAACTGCTCCGTCACCCTCCCCGCCTTCTACAGGGAACAGGTGGGTTTTTATGGTCTGAGCCACCTCTACTTTAGACATGTTTGAGACAGATAATTGGAGATGTGAGGCAAGCACTTTCAGTTCAGATTTTGACAGACAGTCAATATCAGGGGATGTGGGTTCTGATTCTATGAAAACTCGAGCATCTTCGTTATTAATTAGTTGAGGCATGATTAATATTTGATTGTTAAGTAGTGAAACGTTAATGAAACTGAGTGAAACTGTATGAAACGAATCCTGGCAAGGTCGCCACTCTTCTGTTACGTATCTTGATCCTCAAGTGGTTAACTTGATGAATCTAGATAGCACAGAGATATATATTAAGGTATCAGTCAGCTGAAGGCAAACAAAAGTAAAATCTAATAAAATAATTTCCTGTTGTTGCTTCCTTTCCTTTTGGATCTTAGGACGTAGTATCCTTTATTGACTGATACTCTTTAATTATGAAAAATACTGAAACTAATTAAAGTCATGTAGTATTTATAAAGAATTATTATTTAACCGAAGCTTAGTAGGCTATGGTTATGAACCGAATAAGTTATAGCTAAAGAAGGACTATTAATTTTATAAAAAAGTCTTGAAAGATAAATATTAAAGTAAGAATATTTCTGTCTCTTACCCTCTTTGAAATGAATAGATAGTTTTCTTCTATGTCCTTTTATGTATATTTAATGTAATTATTCTTGGTTCTTGTCTTACGTTAATAGTATTATATTATTATTATCATCAGGAGTAATATCAAAGTCACATAAATAGTTAGATATATATTTAATAATTAGTTAAATTTATTTCTTAACCACGTAACATTGAGGTTTGATTATGAGTAAATAAAGTTACAGGATCGTTTCATAGATTCGATTCAGGTCTCACTCAAATAATATGAAAAGCAAAATATAATATTTTGAAGCAAAAGAATTTTCTTCAGCTTAGGAAATCACTAGAAGTAATATTAACACAGCCATGTTATTCTAAGGCGATATTACTAATACGAGACAATAGCATCACCGTACTAAGCACCATTAAGCAATGTAAGCTTAATTCAAAGAAAATGAAAGAACTCGTAAGTATTAATATAAAACAATAGTATTACTTTCATCATAACCCAATTACTTAAAGAGTTGCTTTAGTCCACAAGTTAGGCAACTAAAATAGTTAAGCACATAATAGTAGCGTTAACGTTAATTCGCAATCAAATAGTTAAACACATAATAGTAGCGTTAACGTTAATTCGCAATCAAATAGTTAAACACATAATAGTAGTGTTCACGTTAATTCCCAATTAAATAGTTAAGCACGTAATAGTAGCGTTCACGTTAATTCGCAATTAAATAGTTAAACACATAATAGTAGTGTTCACGTTAATTTCCCAATTAAATAGTTAAACACATTACACACCTTAAACACATCACGTTAATTCCCAATCACATATCTCACTAACCAACATAACATAAGTGTTTACACCGAACACACTTAACACACATTTATATAATCTGACTGACAGTCACAATCCCATTATAATACTTCACCCCGTCTTCCTCCAGCTGCAAGTTCACCTTCCCCAACTTCAAATGAGACTGATTTGAATGCCCACAACTCGGGTCTTATATACCAAACAATGATGGTGTAGGAACGAATCAGGAGGCGGCGGGTGGTGCGCGCTCCAATCATAGCTCCTCGAATCACATAACAGGTGTGTCGTCCACTCACAGCTCCTGGCGTCGATCATACGTCATAGCATCGGTCATCGAGGTATGGGGCGAGCTGGTATGGGGCGAGATGGTTTGCCCACTCGCTCGTTCGCTCGCTAGTCTGCTTCACCACTTGGGTAGTTTGGCTCCTTGAACTCTAATTCTAACTCTTAAATTAACATACAGGGCTCCGTATGTCAGAATATATATATATATATATATATATATATATATATATATATATATATATATATACAAGGTGTCAAAATAAATAATGGTAAAATCAATGTGTGATTGTGTGTATATATATATATGGTGTCAAACCAGAGAAATATGTGCAAATTTCCAAGCCACCCAAAGAGGTACTGCACTGGACTCGTTATTTTTTTAGAGTGGTTTCCCCAGGAGGCCTATATCCACTCTAGTGGAAATTGAATTGTGTCACAACCCTTTCCAACGAGAAGGGAAATGGCTCCTGGGTTGACACTGAAAAAACAAAATAAGAAAGCCAGGTTATCTTCAGGTAATACATTCAGAAATAATTCTATTGTACATGCAAATAAAAGAAAGTAATATATATATATATATATATATACACACAAGGTGTCAAATAAAAATATAAAGATTGGTAAATGGTAATGGTAATGTATGTGTGGATATATTTATATATATATTATATATATATATATATATATATATATATATATATATATATATATATATATATATATATATATATATATATATGGTGTCAAACCATAGAAATATGTGCAAATTTCCAAGCCACCCAAAGAGGTACTGCACTGGACTCGTTATTTTTTTTAGAGTGGTTTCCCCAGGAGGCCTATATCCACTGTAGTGCAAATTGTTTTTTTTTTTTTTTTTTTTTTTTTTTTTATGTTGATGGTGATGATGATGATGAGTGAATGAAGGGGGGCCCCGACCCTTGGAAGTGATGATTGAATGAATGAATGATTGAATGATTGAATGACTGAATGAAAGGGTGATGAAGGTGAATTATTGATGATGATGATGATGATGGGTGAATGAAGGTGGGTGAATGAAGGTGGGCCCCGAACCTCTGAAGTGATGATTGAATGAATGATTGAATTATTGAATGATTGAATGACTGAATGAAAGGGTGATGAAGGTGAATTATTGATGATGATGATGATGGGTGAATGAAGGTGGGTGAATGAAGGTGGGCCCCGAACCTCGGAAGTGATGATTGAATGAATGAATGAATTATTGAATGATTGAATGACTGAATGAAAGGGTGATGAAGGTGAATGGAAGAATGCATAAAGACTGAATGAATGAATGGGTGATAGTGATTGGAAAGGAATAATGAAGGTGAATAGGAGAATGCATAAATGAATGAATGAATCGTGCAAAGATCCTGGCTATAGGACATCTGCATCGAGTTGATGGTACTTGTTAAAGCAACCATTGACATCGATGCAGAGGCTAACGCGGCAAGACCTGCAGCGAAAGCTCGTGTCCTTGCGAATTTGGCTCCTGTAACACACACGGCACCGCTTTCGCTTTCCGCCTGGGATAGTCTCGAAAACGTGTTCCAAGTTCCTGTTGTACCGGTCATGGTCCAGTACAACAGGACGTGGCCTGGAACCCCGTCCTCTAAGAGGACCTATCCGACGGCCTCTTGGTGCCTGAGCCCTAGCTTGAACGTCCATTACTAGTGGAACCCAGGCGGCATCCATGAGGGGTGCTGCCCGAGCGCCACCAGCAGCAGCAGCTGCACCCGCTACTACTGGTGCGGGGGGGTCAAGTGGTAGGTCATCCACTTCCTCCTCATCATCAGTAGCATCGTCCGAGTCCGATACTGGTGCCGCCTGGGGTGCATTCTCAGCGAGTGCTCCCCCGACGGCAACAGCAGCAGCAGCAGCATCTGGACCTGGTGAGGGGGGGGGGGGGGTCATGAAAGAGTGCTCCCCCAACGCCTCCACCAGCAGCAGGAGCACCAGGAGGAGTGCCAGGATCATCAGCAGGAGCGGCTGGGGAGTCTGGATTGTCGTCCGGTGGGGGCGACCCAGCTGAGCTTCCGGAGGATTGCCGCCGACGCCGCCTGTCTCGCCTGAGACGGGTGCATGGCTCGTACTGACCTTCTGGCAAATCCTGTGCACGCCGGATGCGTCTCCCCGACAAAGGCCACTCTGCAGGGTTGAAGTGCAACAAGGAACGGACTACGCTTTCCTGGAACGCCAGCATAGTCATCTTCCTGCGGGGGTTGCACTTCTTGAAGAGTACGAAGGCATTGAAGAGGGCCATTTGGATGAAGTAGAATACGATCTTCTTCGTCCATTTGACCGTTCTTCGCTGGATGGGGTAGTACTGGATCATCTGATCAAAATGATCCACCCCACCCATGTGGCGGTTGTAGTCGTCAACACAAACGGGCTTCATGATGTTCTTACGAGTTCGCTGCCACCTGCCTTGTACCTTCTTCTTGACAAATGACTGCTTTGGAATGGTGCTCTGGTCGTGGAAGGTGGACACCATGTTGACAGTCCGTTTGTCTTTCCAAAGCATCACTAGGGTTGTGCCGTTGTTCATCGCCTCAATTGCATCGTCTTCCAGTGTCGATGCATGGGCAATGTCGCGCAACCGCTTCGGAGCCCCTCGTGCAAGCCTCAGGGTGCCACACACATAGATCTGGTGGTGTGTGAGCATGTGGTGGCACAGGTCAACTGAGTTGTAAAAGTTGTCCATGAACAACTTGTAACCCATGCCTTGCAGGGACTCCGTTAAACCCTCAACCGTTTTCTGGAGAGTTTGACCAATACCAGTGTAGACTTCAAAGTCATACACGAAACCAGTCGTGGACTCTGCCAGGATGTACAGCTTGATAGCGTACTTCTTCGGCTTCATCGGGTTGTAGCACTTGAATGAAAGGCGACCCTTACACCCAAGGCAGCCTTCGTCGATGGACACCTTCCTCTCCGGGACGTAGGCAAGCTTGAAGCCAGCAAGCAGGTAGCGCATCACCGTGCGGATCTTCACTAGCCTGTCTTTGGTCTGCTTGATGACTGCCTTGCTGTTGAACGTGTGAAAATTGCTCAGCAAGGCTTGGAACTTGGTGACCTGCATGGTCGTGCGAAACGTTGGATAATTATGGACTCCATCATTTAGCCAGTAGTGACGCACAGTGGGGAGTTTGTTGACACCCATGAGGAAGTACAGACCAAGGAATTTGGCCATGTCCTCCTCACTGAACGATGTCCACAGAGAACCAACGAATAAGGCATACGCGTTGGTCTCATTCACCAGGAACCTGAGCAGTTCTCTTGTAAAAAAGAGCTGGAAGAACTGCAGTGGTGTCACTGGTGCTGGAACCCGCAAGCCAGGGGTTCCAGTGAAAGGATCAACGTTGGGTGTGAACGGGTCTGACGTCCACATCGTGATCCTCAGCATACACGGTGGGGGGGCGTGGAGGTGCACGTGCTGGGAGAGCACCACGTCGTCCGCCTGGACGACGTATGTAACCTCTGCGGCCCCTGGGCCTACCACCTCGGCCCTTCACGGGCCCAGATTTTCGGCGGGGAGGGGGAGGGGGGTCGTCTTCTGCGGAAGACGAAGGGGGTGGGGGTGATGGTGGATGTGATGAGGGTGATGGAGAAGGTGGTGTGGTGGAGTCAGGGCGTGTGGGTGATGGTGGATGTGATGAGGGTGATGGAGAAGGTGCTGTGGGTGGATGAAGTGGGGCAGGAGGAAGCCTCTGTGGAAGCTCCTCATCGATTTCCGCAGCAATCTCATCGTGCATGATTTGGCGATGTTCAGGCGGAACAAACGCCATGTAGCGCGCCTCGCTGCCCCCGCTGTTCCCCAAGGAGATCAGCGAGGGGGAGGCTACGCTGGGAGACAGGACATGTGATGGTGGGGTGTTCAGACTACCCACCGGCAGGAGTGGAGCCAGGATGCGGGGGCTGTCTGAAATGTTGCTGGCCGGTGATTCTACATGAGGTAACAAGGGACCGCCATGCAGGTTGTGTCGTGAAACAGGAGAAGAAAAAGAATAGAATGTGTGGAAATTCAGGAATGGTGTGACGACATGAGAGGATGTTGATGGTTGTGGTGAGAGTACATGAGTGGATGTTGATGGTAGGATGGGTGCTGGTAGGACGGGTGGGGATGGATGAGGTGGGGTGATGTGGAGTGATGTACGGGCTAGGTGGACGGCTGGTGATGAGAGGTGGCGAGGTAGGACGACGGGTGATGATGAGCAGTGGCGAGATGGGGTGGTGTGGAGTGATGTACGGGCTAGGGGGACGGGTGATGATGAACAGTGGCGAGAGGGGGTGGTGTGGAGTGATGTACGGGCTAGGGGGACGGGTGGTGATGAGAAGTGGCGAGGTAGTGCGACGGGTGATGATGAGCAGTGGCGATGAAGGGGGACGGTTGATGAGGAGACGTGGTGAGGTTGGGCGACGACTGGAGGTGGAGGTTGTGGAGTTGGTGGAGTTTGTAGAGGTGGAGTTGGTGGAGGAGGTGGAGGTGCTGATGTGATGATCCTCCTCCTCTTCCCCCTGGGCGGTGGAGAATTGGTCAAACCATCTTCATCTCCATCCGTCTCACCTGCCTCATCTGTCCACTCCTCTTCCTCGCATCCCATGTCGTCCTCGCTCTCGCTCTCGCTACTGCTCATATCAAGGTTGGTGTTGAGGACGGAGGCCAGCTGGTCCTCCGGGATGGGGCGTTTTTTATCCATGGCAAGCTAGATGTGTAACGGATCTGTAATGGGAGGGGGGGGGGGGTATAAAAACAAATGCACAACAGAACCAAGAAAAATCAAAACAAAAATATATATATATATAAGTATATCAATCTACAATTAGAAAACAATATGGGGCGTTTTCTATCCATGGCTGGCTAGATGTGTAACGGATCTGTAATGGGAGGGGGGGGAGGGCGGGGTATAAAAACAAATGCACAACAGAACCAAAAAAAGCAAAAATATATTCATATACTGTATATATATAAGTATATCAATCTACAATTAGAAACAAATATATAAATACAAAAATAACCCTCCACCCAATTTTTTTTTATATATATATATATATATATATATATATATATATATGGGGGGAGGGGGGTATAATGGGGGAAGAGGGGGAGGGTGTATAAGGGGGGAGGGAGGGGGCATAACTTAGATAAATACATAAATACGAATGATATATATATATATATATATATATCTGACATACGGAGCCCTGTATGTTAATTTAAGAGTTAGAATTAGAGTTCAAGGAGCCAAACTACCCAAGTGGTGAAGCAGACTAGCGAGCGAACGAGCGAGTGGGCAAACCATCTCGCCCCATACCAGCTCGCCCCATACCTCTATGACCGATGCTATGACGTATGATCGACGCCAGGAGCTGTGAGTGGACGACACACCTGTTATGTGATTCGAGGAGCTATGATTGGAGCGCGCACCATCACTCTCCTCCTGATTCGTTCCTACACCATCATTGTTTGGTATATAAGACCCGAGTTGTGGGCATTCAAATCAGTCTCATTTGGAGTTGGGGAAGGTGAACTTGCAGCTGGAGGAAGACGGGGTGAAGTATTATAATGGGATTGTGACTGTCAGTCAGATTATATAAATGTGTGTTAAGTGTGTTCGGTGTAAACACTTATGTTATGTTGGTTAGTGAGATATGTGATTGGGAATTAACGTTAACGCTACTATTATGTGTTTAACTATTTAATTGTGAATTAACGTGAACACTACTATTATGTGTTTAACTATTTAATTGTGAATTAACGTGAACACTACTATTATGTGTTTAACTATTTAATTGGGAATTAACGTGAACGCTACTATTATGTGTTTAACTATTTGATTGCGAATTAACGTTAACGCTACTATTTATGTACTTAACTATTTGATTGGGAATTAACGTTAACGCTCTTATTATGTACTTAACTATTTTAGTTGACTAACTTGTGGACTAAAGCAACTCTTTAAGTAATTGGGTTATGATGAAAGTAATACTATTGTTTTATATTAATACTTACGAGTTCTTTCATTTTCTTTGAATTAAGCTTACATTGCTTAATGGTGCTTAGTACGGTGATGCTATTGTCTCTTATTAGTAATATCGCCTTAGACTAACATGGCTGTGTTAATATTACTTATAGTGATTTCCTAAGCTGAAGAAAATTCTTTTGCTTCAAAATATTATATTTTGCTTTTCATATTATTTGAGTGAGACCTGAATCGAATCTATGAAACGATCCTGTAACTTTATTTACTCATAATCAAACCTCAATGTTACGTGGTTAAGAAATAAATTTAACTAATTATTAAATATATATCTAACTTTTTATGTGACTTTGATATTACTCCTGATGATAATAATAATATAATACCATTAACGTAAGACAAGAACCAAGAATAATTAAATTAAATATAAATAAAAGGACATATAAGAAAACTATTCATTTCAAAAAGGGTAAGAGACGGAAATATTCTTACTTTAATATTTATCTTTCAAGATTTTTATAAAATTAATAGTCCTTCTTTAGCTATAACTTATTCGGTTCATAACCATAGCCTACTAAGCTTCGGTTAAATAATAATTCTTTATAAATACTACATGACTTCAATTAGTTTCAGTATTTTTCATAAGTAAAGAGTATCAGTCAATAAAGGATACCAAGTCCTAAGATCCAAAAGGAAAGGAAGCAACAACAGGAAATTATTTTATTAGATTTTACTTTTGTTTTGCCTTCAGCTGACTGATACCTTAATATATATCTCTGTGCTATCTAGATTCATCAAGTTAACCACTTGAGGATCAAGATACGTAACAGAAGAGTGGCGACCTTGCCAGGATTCGTTTCATACAGTTTCACTCAGTTTCATTAACGTTTCACTACTTAAAAAACAAATATTAATCATGCCTCAACTAATTAATGAAGAAGATGCTCGAGTTTTCATAGAATCAGAACCCACATCCCCTGATATTGACTGTCTGTCAAAATCCGAACTGAAAGTGCTTGCCTCACATCTCCAATTAACTGTTTCAAACATGTCTAAAGTAGAGGTGGCTCAGACCATAAAAACCCACCTGTTCCCTGTAGAAGGCAAGGAGGGTGACGGAGCAGTTGGTGGGATCCCTAGTAAACCTAGCCAACTTGATATACAATTGCCACCTGGTTTGACCGGTGATCAAATATTCGAACTAGAACAAGCCAAACTAGAACTAGCCAGAATAAATACCGAAGAAGCCAGAATAAATGCCGAAGCAAAGACCGAACAAGCCAGACTAAATGCCGAAGCAAAGACCGAACAAGCCAGACTAAATGCCAGTGCAACGACCGAACAATGTGAATATCAATATCGTACGGCTCAACTAAATGTCCATACAAATGCTCCCGAAATTGCTCCCCCTCTGGGATTGACTATGACTAGTGTCATTCCACCTTTCACTGAGGATAATGTGCAGGATTTCTTTGTTTTGTTTGAGGAAGTTGCTGGAGGTATGAAGTGGACAAGAGATCAATGGCCTTTTATGTTACAAACTGTTTTGACAGGGCAGGCTCGAGCCACGTATTTGTCAGAAGTAGCAGAAGTTAGGCAGGATTATGACAATCTCAAAGAAGCTATCCTAAAAACCTATCAATTGCAGCCTGAGGCTTACAGGCAATCTTTCCGTAAAAACCAGAAGAAAGTAGAAGAAACCCATAAGGTATTTGCCAGGACCATGACTAAAACTTTCAATCATTGGGTCAAGAGTAAGAAAGTCACTAGCTACAACGATCTGAAGGAGTTGGTCCTGTTAGAAAATTTCCTATGGAAAATTGATTCTTCTGTATCCTATCATTTAAAGGGGAAAAAGGTAGATTGTCTTGCCGACGCCGCTGACATGGCTGACACATACGTGCTCAACAACAAATTTCGTGGAAAGAAGCCCTACGATAATTCTAGCTCTAATTTTAAGTATCCCAATCACAAATCTGACCGACCCAGTCACAAGCCTATAACGTCTTCCCCAGTTAGCCAAAATAGAAATGTTCCCCCAACTAAAAATGCGACTCAGGGCAATGGTAACAGAGGTGGGCCCCAAACTAATAGTAATGCTCAAAGAGGGAACTTTCCCGTATCCCCTAAAGTATGTACTTTTTGTGGCAAGAGAGGCCACCTAGCTTATCAGTGCTGGGCCAAGGAGAGAACAGAGAGATCGGGGCAGACAGTTGCCGCCGTATCTCAAACTCCATATGTGCCTGTAATGCAGGACTCCCGACAGAAGGAGTACCTAGCACCAAAAGTGCCTTTAATGCAGGACTCTCGACAGGAGTACCTAGCAGCTAACGTAAATCATCTAGACAGGGGTGTAGTAGCATGTGTGGTGCAACCCACAAGGGTTAAACCAATAATAATTTCACCATCAGTGCAGGACAGTTACCGTCCCTTTATTTCATCTGGCAACGTGAGACTAAATGGTTGCTTGCATGAGGTAAAAATTCTGAGAGACACAGGTTCTACTAGCACCCTCATGGTGAATCCTTACACTGAGTGCCCACCTGGCGAACCAGTTGTAATGAGAGGTGCTGGAGGCCAGTTTTATGCATACTTGGTAAAAGGCGAAATTGAATGCGAGTTACTACAGGGTGAGGCCACCATAGCTTTGTGTAGGTCCCAAGATATCCCTGTGCCTGGGGTAACTCTCCTTTTGGGGAATGATGTAGCAGGTGAGAAGGTCCAACCAGACCCCATTTTGTCACTTTCCCCTGTTAACGAGCCACTAACCGGTGAGCTCGAAAAGGAGATGCCAACTGTTTTCCCTGTGTGTGCTGTCACACGTTCAATGTCTCAAGTAGCAGTTCCCTCAGACCGAAATGTACCGAATGTAAGAGTTGATGAAAGGGATGATGAGAGTGTGAATGATGCTCCAACTGTGCCTGATGATGTGACTGAGGTGGATTTATCTGACACCTTTATGGCTCATCTTGACCCTAACGATGACCATGAAACCCCTCCAAATTGTCCTAGTGGCCTGGTAGAGCTACAGAGAGATGATTGTGAATGCAAGGAGTTAGCTGCCAGGTCCGTGAGTGAAGAGGAATGTGAGAAGGAGGGTGGTGAATGTTTCTACCTCAAAGGAGGAGTATTGTGGCGAAGATGGAGACCGCCACACAGACCAATCGATGATGGGGCTTGGGACGTCCATCAAGTAGTAGTCCCCAAACCTTGTCATAGAGATATAATGGAAATGGCACATTGTATACCATTGGCAGGACACCTAGGTGTGAGAAAAACTCTAGACAGAATCAGATCCCACTTTTACTGGCCAGGAATGCGCGCAGATGTAGTGGAGTGTTGTAGAGTGTGTCACACTTGCCAGATGACAGGAAAACCCAATCAGAAGGTGCCTGTACATCCTCTGGTGCCCTTGCCCGTTTTCGAGAATCCTTTTACTCGGGTGGTAGTGGACATTGTAGGCCCATTGCCTAAGACTTCCCAAGGTAACATTTATTTATTAACTATCATGGACATGGCAACTCGCTACCCAGAGGCTATACCCTTAAGGACTACCTCTGCTCCAACTGTAATCAAGGAACTGCTCAAATTTTTCACCAGAATGGGTTTCCCCCATGAGGTGCAAAGTGATCAAGGAACTAATTTTACCTCTAACATTTTCCAGCAGTCCCTGAAGGAGTTGGGTATCGAGCATGTAAAGTCTAGCACCTACCACCCAGAGAGTCAAGGGGTTCTCGAACGATATCATCAGACATTAAAGGGAATGTTACGTAAGTATTGTACAGAGACCGGAGTTGAGTGGGATAAGGGGGTACCTTTTCTTTTATTTGCTACTCGTGAGGTTCCAACTGAATCCCTGGGTTTTTCCCCTAATGAGCTAGTTTTCGGTCACCAGGTAAGAGGTCCTTTGCAACTATTGCAGGATAGCCTAGTTGGCCAGGAGGGGAACCAAAACCTCCTCAAGTATGTTTCAGATTTCAAAACCCGGCTGAGATCCTCATGTGAGTTTGCCGCTCAAAACTTGACAGTGGCTAAAAGCTCCATGAAGAAATGGTATGACAGAAAAGCCCGTGAGAGGGAGTTTAAGCCCGGTGATGAGGTTTTGGTCCTGCTCCCCCTTTTTGGCCAACCTTTATCTGCCAAGTTCAGGGGCCCATATAAGATCATTCGGAGGGTGAGCATTACCGATTATCTAGTAACTACCCCAGACAGGAGAAAGCCCACGCAAGTATTCCATATAAATATGTTGAAGCCCTACCATAGGTCCCCTGATTCCTCTCCTCCAGATTCTCCCACTGTGGCAGTGAATGTCAGGACCTGTGAGCAGCCTGGTGCGGACAAAGTCTTCAGTTCTCTTACTGACCCGCAACAGACTGTTCCAGAGCCTGAAGGTATCCATGCAGACTTTGACTTGTCATGTAGCCTATCCAACTTTCAGTATAATTCAGTGGCTTTGAGGGAATTACCATCTAAACTATGTCATCTTCCCTCTGATCAAGCGAACCAACTAATCTCTGTTTTATCTCAGTCTCCCAATGTGTTCCGTGATACTCCAGGGCTCACTTCTTTGGCCGTGCACGACATCGACGTAGGGGATGCAACTCCCATTAAACTATCCCCCTACCGTGTCTCGCCACAACGCAGGAGTATACTGCAGGTCGAGCTTGACTTTATGATTTCTAATGAACTGATCACTAGGGCCTTAAGCCAGTGGAGTAGTCCGGTCATACTTGTGCCAAAGCCAGACGGGAGCCATAGGTTATGTATGGACTATAGGCAAGTCAATGCTGTCACAAAGAACGATACCTACCCACTGCCACGGATCGACGACTGCATTGACCAGATTGGTACAGCCACCTATATCAGCAAGATTGACTTGATGAAGGGATATTGGCAAGTAGCTCTCACCCCCAGAGCAAGGGAAATATCATGCTTGTAGTCAACAATCAAGCCTTCTGCTGTAACGTAATGCCCTACGGCTTGAAAAACGCCCCAGCTACATTCCAGCGCCTCATGAATTTGGTGACTGAAGGGGTACCTGGGTGCGTTGTCTACATCGATGATATTCTTATCTTTTCATAGTCATGGGAGGAGCATCTTTACCAACTTAGATTGCTATTCTCAAATCTTGCTGATGCCAATCTGGTGGTTAATCTTAAGAAATGCACCTTTGTAAAGAGTACGGTCCAGTATCTAGGATATACGGTAGGTCAGGGGCAGGTTGCACCTCCTCAAGCAAAGGTGGAGTCTATTCTAGAATTCCCAACTCCTAGCAGTAAGAAACATATCCAAAGGTACCTAGGCATGATTGGCTATTATAGGCGTTTCATTATAAATTTTTCAAAGTTGACAGCTCCCCTGACAGATCTTCTCCGTAAGGATGTGAAATTTGTGTGGTCCTCTGAATGTGAAGAGGCCTTTATTGCTACCAAGTATATATTATCTAATTATCCTGTACTCCGAGCTCCTGATTTTAACAGATCTTTTTCCCTGGCAGTGGATGCGAGCAATACCGGGGTTGGTGCAGTGTTGCTCCAGGAAGACGACTGTGAAGTATTGCATCCTGTGTGCTATTTCAGTAAAAAATTAAATTCTGCCCAACGTAACTATTCAGTCATTGAGAAGGAGTTGTTGGCATTAATTTTATCCCTTCAATACTTTGCTGTCTATGTGCAATCTGCCTCTGGTGCCATCACTGTATATACTGACCATCACCCCTTAAAATTTTTGCATAGGTTCCAAAATAAAAACCAACGACTGACCAGGTGGAGTTTGTTGCTGCAGGAATACTCCCTGGATGTCAAGCATATTAAGGGGGTCCAAAACGTGCTAGCCGATTGCCTATCACGTATCTAGATTACATTTACCAGGTTGGCCTCCTACAGCAGTAAGTTTAATTTAATGAGAGGATTTTGGCAATTAGCTCTCCCTTGTAGCGAGGTAAATATCATGCTTTTGTAGTGCGCTTTTAAGCCTTCAGCTGTGAGATGCCTTGCAGTTCGAATAACGCTCCAGCTACGTTCCGGCTATGTTCTGATGTGGTACCTGGAGACGTTGCCTACTTTGGGTGATATCCTTATTATATCCTCATTATAATCTTGCTGTTGCCAATCTGGTGGTGAATCTATTTATGTATTATGTTTAATATTATGTACTATACTCCTTAAACTCTTTTCTAGGGGGGAGGTCTGACATACGGAGCCCTGTATGTTAATTTAAGAGTTAGAATTAGAGTTCAAGGAGCCAAACTACCCAAGTGGTGAAGCAGACTAGCGAGCGAACGAGCGAGTGGGCAAACCATCTCGCCCCATACCAGCTCGCCCCATACCTCTATGACCGATGCTATGACGTATGATCGACGCCAGGAGCTGTGAGTGGACGACACACCTGTTATGTGATTCGAGGAGCTATGATTGGAGCGCGCACCATCACTCTCCTCCTGATTCGTTCCTACACCATCATTGTTTGGTATATAAGACCCGAGTTGTGGGCATTCAAATCAGTCTCATTTGGAGTTGGGGAAGGTGAACTTGCAGCTGGAGGAAGACGGGGTGAAGTATTATAATGGGATTGTGACTGTCAGTCAGATTATATAAATGTGTGTTAAGTGTGTTCGGTGTAAACACTTATGTTATGTTGGTTAGTGAGATATGTGATTGGGAATTAACGTGATGTGTTTACTGTGTTTAATGTGTTTAACTATTTAATTGTGAATTAACGTGAACACTACTATTATGTGTTTAACTATTTTATTGGGAATTAACGTGAACGCTACTATTATGTGTTTAACTATTTGATTGCGAATTAACGTTAACGCTACTATTTATGTACTTAACTATTTGATTGGGAATTAACGTTAACGCTCTTATTATGTACTTAACTATTTTAGTTGACTAACTTGTGGACTAAAGCAACTCTTTAAGTAATTGGGTTATGATGAAAGTAATACTATTGTTTTATATTAATACTTACGAGTTCTTTCATTTTCTTTGAATTAAGCTTACATTGCTTAATGGTGCTTAGTACGGTGATGCTATTGTCTCTTATTAGTAATATCGCCTTAGACTAACATGGCTGTGTTAATATTACTTATAGTGATTTCCTAAGCTGAAGAAAATTCTTTTGCTTCAAAATATTATATTTTGCTTTTCATATTATTTGAGTGAGACCTGAATCGAATCTATGAAACGATCCTGTAACTTTATTTACTCATAATCAAACCTCAATGTTACGTGGTTAAGAAATAAATTTAACTAATTATTAAATATATATCTAACTTTTTATGTGACTTTGATATTACTCCTGATGATAATAATAATATAATACCATTAACGTAAGACAAGAACCAAGAATAATTAAATTAAATATAAATAAAAGGACATATAAGAAAACTATCTATTCATTTCAAAAAGGGTAAGAGACGGAAATATTCTTACTTTAATATTTATCTTTCAAGACTTTTTATAAAATTAATAGTCCTTCTTTAGCTATAACTTATTCGGTTCATAACCATAGCCTACTAAGCTTCGGTTAAATAATAATTCTTTATAAATACTACATGACTTCAATTAGTTTCAGTATTTTTCATAAGTAAAGAGTATCAGTCAATAAAGGATACCAAGTCCTAAGATCCAAAAGGAAAGGAAGCAACAACAGGAAATTATTTTATTAAATTTTACTTTTGTTTTGCCTTCAGCTGACTGATACCTTAATATATATCTCTGTGCTATCTAGATTCATCAAGTTAACCACTTGAGGATCAAGATACGTAACAATATATTATATATATATATATATATATATATATTATATCAATGCTCCCCCACCCAAAAAAAATAAATAAATAAAAAAAAAAAATATATTATATATATATATATATAAGATAGATAAATACATAAACACGAATTATATATATATATATATATATAGATGATATTGGGGAAGAGGGGGAGGGTGTATAATGGGGAGGGAGGGGGCATAACTTAGATAAATACATAAATACGAATGATATATATATATATATATATATATATATATATATATATATATATATATATATATATATATATATATATTATATCAATCTACAATTAGAAAAATAAAATAAAAAAATAACCCTCCCCTCCCAAAAAAAAAAAAAAAAAAATATATATATATATATATATAATGGTGGGAGGGGGAGGGGGAGGGAGGTGAGGGGGGGAGGGGAGGGAGGTATAATGGGGGAGGGAGGGGGTATAATGGGGGGGGGAGGGGGGGTGTAAATTGGGGGAGGGAGGGGGCATAACTTAGATAAATACATAAATACGAATGATATATATATATATATACATATATATATTATATCAATCTACAATTAGAAAAATAAAATAAAAATCAAAAAATAACCCTCCCCCACCCAAAAAAAAAAAAAAAAAAAAAAAAAAAAAAAAAAAATATATATATATATATATATATGGGGGGAGGGGGAGGGGGAGGGAGGAGGGGGGAGGGGAGGGAGGTATAATGGGGAGGGGGGGAGGGAGGGGAGAGGGGGAGGGGGCAACATAGATAAATACATAACACACGAATTATTATATATAGATTATATGGGGAAGAGGGGGAGGGTGTATAATGGGGAGGGAGGGGGCATAACTTAGATAAATACATAAATACGAATGATATATATATATATATATATATATATATTATATATATACATATAATATTGTATCAATCTACAATTAGAAAATAAAATAAAATAAAAAAAAAAAATAACCCTCCCACCCAAAATAAAAAAAAAAAAAATATATATATATATATATATATATGGGGGGAGGGGGAGGGGGAGGGGGGGAGGGGAGGGAGGTATAATGGGGGAGGGAGGGGGGTATAATGGGGGGGAGGGGGATGGGGGTATAATGGGGAGAGAGGGGGAGGGGGAGGGAGGTATAATGGGGAGGGGGAGGGGAGGGGGCATAACAGATAAATACATAAACACGAATTATATATATATATATAGATTATATGGGGGAAGTGGGGGAGGGTGTATAATGGGGGGGGGGGGGGGCATAACTTAGATAAATACATAAATACGAATGATATATATATATATATTATCAATCTACAAATACAAAAAAAAAAATAAAAAAAAAAAAATATATATATATACATATATATATATGGGGGGAGTGGGGGGGGAGGGGGAGGAGGTGAGGGGAGGGGGTATAATGGGGGGGGGAGGGAGGGGGTATAATGGGGGGGGAGGGAGGTATAATGGGGAGGGAGGGTATAATGGGGGGGGGGAGGGGAAGGGGGGTATAATGGGGAGGGGGGGAGGGAGCATAACAGATAAATACATAAAGATTATATGGGGGAGTGGGGTATATGGGGGAGGGGGCATAACAGATAAAAACATCAATACAAATGATATTATATATATATATATATGGGGGGAGGGGGGTTATAATGGGGGAAGAGGGGGAGGGTGTATAATGGGGGAAGAGGGGGAGGGGGCATAACTTAGATAAATACATATATACGAATGATTTTATATATATATATATATATATATATATATATCTAATTAGAAAAAATAAAAATAAAATAAAATAAAAAATAAAAAATAACCCTCCCCCACCCAAAAAAAAAAAAAAAAGATATATATATATATATATATATGGGGGGAGGGGGAGGGGGAGGGGGAGGGAGGTGAGGGGGGGAGGGGAGGGAGGTATAATGGGGGAGGGAGGGGGTATAATGGGGGGGTAGGGAGGGAGGGGGAGGGGGCATAACTGATAAATACATAAACACGAATTATATTATATATATATAGATTATATGGGGGAAGGGGGGAGGGGAGGAGGGGATGGAGGAAGGGGGAGGGAGGTAGGGGGTATAATGGGGGGGAGGGGGGAATAATGGGGGGGAGGGAGGGGGAGGGGGGTATAATGGTGGGAGAGGGAGGGGGAGGGGGCATAACATAGATAAATACATAAAGATAATATGGGGGAAGTGGGGTATCTGGGGGAGGGGGCAAAACATAGATAAATACATAAAGATTATATGGGGGGAGTGGGGTATCTGGGGGAGGGGGGAGGGGGCATAACATAGATAAATACATAAAGATTATATGGGGGGAGCGGGGAATGTGGGGGAGGGGGAGGGGGCATAACAGATAAATACATAAATACGAATGATATTATATATATATATATATATATATATATATATATATATATATATATATATATCAATCTACAATTAGAAAAATAAAATAAAATAAAAATAAAAATTAAACCTCCCCAACCCAAAAAAAAAAAAAAAAAAAAATATATATATATATATATATATATATATATATGTAGGGGGAGGGGGAGGGGGAGGGAGGGGAGGAGTATAATAATAATCTATAATAAATAGATACTAGCCTAGTAATATTTATATGGGGGCAGGGGGAACGGGGGGGAGGGGGGAGAGGGAGGGGAGGAGTATAATAATAATATATAATAATAATATATAATAAAATATAATATATAATAATAAGGGGGTATGGGGGAGGGAGGTATAATGGGGAGGGAGGGGGAGGGGGTTATAATGGGGGAGGGAGGGGGAGGGGGGTGTAATGGGGGAGGGAGTGGGAGGGGGATATAATGGGGGAGGGAGTGGGAGGGGGATATAATAGGAGAGGGAGGGGGAGGGGGATATAATGGGGGAGGGAGGGGGAGGGGGATATAATGGGGGAGGGAGGGGGAGGGGGATATAATGGGGGTAGGGGGTATAAAAATAAAAAAACATAGTATATACAAGAGATCAAGTGACTGTCTAGGGAAGGGTCACTCAGGTCAACTCAGGTCCAGGTACCCTATTGGGAGGTGTGAAGCCAAGGGAGTGGTATTCGAAGGTGTGAAAACCACCACAACTACCATCATCACCACCACCACCACCACAACTACCATCACCACCACCACAACTACCATCACCACCACCACAACTACCATCACCACCACCACAACTACCACACCTAACACCACCACCACAACTAACACCACTGTGTTGACAGAAATGTGGAGGCATATATATACAGTAGGCTATATATATATATATATAATTTTACATACATAATAGGGGGAAGGCGGGGGGAGGTGGGGTATATGGAAAAAAAAAAAAAAAAATATATATATATATATAGGCTTCCCCCCCAAAAAAAAAAAATATATATATATATATGCTGGGCCTACCCCTAATAAAAAAAAAAAAAAATAAAAAAAACAGAAAAAAAAAAATATATATAATTATATATATATATATATATATATATATATATATATATATATATATATATATATATATATATATATATATTATATACAATAAGAGTTTGTGGTGGGGGACATTTATGTTGGGTATAATAATAAATAATAATAAAATAATAAATAATAAATAATAAATAAATAATAAATAATAATAAATAATAATAATAATAATAATAAATTATAATATAATAAAGCAAAAATATAAATTAAATACCAATATAAATACTTTTTTATGGGTGATCCCATACACAGGAATAACAGGTATAATAATAAATAATAATAATACAAATAATAAAATAGGCCTAAACACAAAATAATAAAATGGTGGTGGTGGTGGAGATGGTGGTGGTGGTGGTGGAGATGGTGGTGGTGTTGACACAAATAGGGTTGAGTTCATTTTCTGACCTGACCCACGGTCAGAAAAGGGACCCTACCCTATTGGTGTCAACACCACCACCATCTCCACCACCACCACCATCATCACCACCACCACCATCATGACCATCACCACCACCACCACCCCGACCATCATCACCACCACCACCACCACCATCTCCACCACCACGACCACCACCATCACCACCACCACGACCATCACCACCACGACCACCACCACCACCACCACCACCACATCTGACCATCACCACACCACCACCACCACCACCACCATCACGTCCACCGCCACCACCACCAAAAATGTTGACTGTACTTACTCACACTGCTGAGATTCCCTCGTGGCCACCAAGCCGTATATGTAGAGTGCTTTTGCCAATAAAAAACTTACCTCCCAAGCACTTTCCACCAATAAATTATCGAGCAAAAATGCAAGCACTTTCCACCACTAAATTTTCGAGCAAAAATGCACAGGGCTGAGGGAGCATGGCGACATATGCTCGACCAGTAATGAAAGTTTTTTCCACTAAGAAACACTAATACAAGGTAAGATACACTACTTGAACGGATAAATAGCAATATAAATGACTGATATTTATATGAAAGTGTTCCACAAACAAGCAAAACGTTTGGCAAAAAGCATGGCCCCTCGTGGGCTCCTCCACCTTGGTCACGTAAACACCAGAGAATGCTCGACCAGTAATGAAAGTTTTTTCACTATGAAACACTATTACAAGGTAAGATACACTACTTGAACAGATAAATAGCAATATAATTGACTGATATTTATATGAAAGTGATCCACAAACAAGCAAAACGTATAGGCAAAAAGCATGGCCCCTCGTGGGCCACCTTGGTCACGTAGCCTACACCAGAGAATGCTCAACCAGTAATAAAAGTGTTTTCACTACGAAATACTTATACAAGTAAGATACACTACTTCATGTGATAAATAGCAATATAATTGACTCGATATGGTATGAAAGTGATCCACAAACAAGCGAAACCATGGCCCCCTCGTGGAGCCCACCTTGGTCACGTACACCAGACTAGCAAAACACATCACTAACATGGTTATTTTACCCTAAATAAGAATAACACAATAATCCATCGATAACCCAATGATATAGCACTTCGTTTGGGTTATATTAGGGCGGTACTACCAGCCAGGCTGGGCAAAATGGAGGCCCCTTGGTTTAAAGGGCCGCGCACACCCACCTACTAGGCTGGCTGAAGGGAAGAGACTGGCTCTCTCTACCACCGCGGGGCCCTCACAGGGACGCTAGGGGGTTGCTAGATGTGTCCACATGTACATCTAACTTATCGGACTTACCAGCCAAAAGACCGGCTCAATTGCGTCATAAACTTATTTTCTAGCAATATAATAAGTCCATATGACGCGATCGCGTCATATGAGTTATTGGTTCACTCTGCCATATGACGCGATCGCGTCATATATGTCTGGGAGAGTTAAGGGTCGCCATCAAAATAGTTTGGGAACCACTGGCTTAAATGGACACTTAGATATATATTATTTTAGCTCTTATACTTAAATAGTAAAATACACTACTATAATTGGGCAAAATAATTGGCTGGAGGCCAAGTATTAAGCAAATAATAATTCAAATAATCATATAAAGAAAAAGAAGGCATATATTATCAGAAATTACTTTTGCTGCATATATAATTGCATGGATGGATGTATAAGTCATGTTAAAAGACCTTTTACAGACCCAGGGGTAACCTACCATACACGGAAATTTTCACGTACGGAACAACACCTACACTAGGTTTTGGGGAAGAAAATTGGGGGAAATTTTATTAACAGAAATAAGTCTGCCAAATCTGGCCTATAACATGCCTTAGTGCTTATATTCACTCTACTTACCCATATCTCTGTGAGCTACAATACCTTAAGATTATCATAAATATTCATAGAAACGCATAACATTACATCAGACATGACAAAAAACAATATAATGACCTCACATACTTATTTCAATGCTCCGTCTGGCGTCACTCAGTCCGCCAATTGCTATGCATGCAGTGTTGCCAGTGCTACTAGGATTTTCTGCTACACCTAATTTCTAGCGATTTAGGGCTGTCGTATGCTACATCACCGAGTACGGTCCAACCCCACCTGACCCCTACAGTAAAAGAGACAGATATAAACGGCCAAGGTTGTGTAAAGGATGCCAAACTTCACTCTGGGCAGGACTAGCCCTCACCCCATAACACCATATTCATTATGCTAGTTAATACTAACATTGGTGTTAAGCTAACTAAATTCTCGATAAGAATTTCTAATGTCGAAGGTCAAGATCAAGGTTATAGGTCAAGGTCAAAGGTCAAAATAAAAAAATTACTACTACAGTGCATTCATTCGACATATATCGACAGGCCCCGCCCACTTCCCCAACCGTTATCATACGGCTGGCATGACTGTGCGAGATAGGGGTGTCCAACAGGGTTACCAAATCAGCACAAAAATATTATTTTAATCTGTTTGCAGAAGTAACTAGAAAAATACAAACTAGTAAATGCCTACCTAATATTGCTAGAATATTACTCCAATATTGATAACATGTGCTAAAAGATTCGGAGTATAGTCAGCATTCTTATTGCTAGGTGTAAAATATTGCCGCTAGATGAAGTCAATATTTACTTAACAATTTAAATTATTAAAAATGGCCTACAAAGCCATCTACCTTTCTACATCAACGAGTGAGAAAGAAATGTTAAGACTGGAGCCTGTCTTTAACAGCTCCATTCCCTTGTTCAAGTAAATACTTTTAGATCTAGCGGTAAGGTAGCTACATTGGCAACGCTTCTCTCTCAAGGTTTCAACTGTCACTGCGCTGCCATTCAACATCAGTTCAGTTCCCTCCTGTCTTCTGAAGGGGGAAGATGGCGTCTCCTGCCCATACCCCTGGCAGACCTGCTGGTTCTCCCCGACATGTCAGTCAAGCCAGGAATATTGTCTTGAATGTATTCATGTATTTTGATAAGGAGAAAACTGAGCCAGTTGATCTGGTGGTGAAGAAAACCTCTGAGGCAACGAAAGTTTCACAGCCATTAATTAATAAGATCAGAACTCAGGCAGGAAGATTGAAGGAGTCTTTCATTCACCAGTTTGCCAGCAACGGCTTTCACCCATACTTGGACCATTGACAACTTTGATCACTTCACAATATGAGAGAGAGAGAGGGAGGGGGAGGCATTGCGGTTACGGTACCGTACCCTATACACCCAAACGCAGTCGCTCGCTAAGCCTAGCTTAATATTTTTCTACCTCTGCTCTGCCCAAGTAGACGGGGTAACAATGGTAATGGAGTTTTACTTTTCTGTACTATGGTATATGGTAATATTGTATAGTAAAGAATAACTGCAAATATGCATGTATTAAAGCGCTCTTACATCCTATAATTAATTTTACTTGGAGCTCTTATCAGCTCCGTGGGAAGGTGACAAGTGACTTGTCCGAGATTATGGTATGATAAGCTCTACTTCATCTACGGCGCTGGTGGAAGCGGGCGGGGCCTGTCGATATATGTCGAATGAATGCACTTTATTTCATATTAACTGTAAGATTCTCACTAGGCATATCATGTATATTCGAAATACCTAGGCCAAAGTCATACAAGAATACTCATAATTCCATTTCATAGGGCAAGGTCACAGGTCAGGGTCAAATATAAGGTCAATATGCTCATTTCTTTACTATTCATGCAAATTTCACAACATTCGTTGAGAGAGTTGTGCTTTAAATGAAAATGAAAATGTAAAATTTTCAGACATCATGAAGGTCAAGTTGTCCAGTGTTGGGCGAACAAGGGTGTTATATGCTATGTGTTTGATGTCTTGTGTACAATTGTGTAAATTCCTCCTCAAGAACCCTAGTGTGCGGTTTGCCTGACTTTGTATGTGATGAATGTGGATGTTGAATCTTAGGTTGGTGGAGAGGTGGGCGCCAAGATATTTGTATGAAGGAACTTATTCTAGTGGTTGGTTGTGTAATGTGTAATTGAAAGTGATGGGTGATCGGGAGCGGGTAAAGCGGAGAAGTTTACATTTGTCGGGGCGGAAAGACATCTGCCAGGTGTTCTCCTAATGTTCGAGGGCGTTTAAGTCGTGCTGGAAAAGTCGACAGTCGTCTCTAGTCAGTACGGGCCTAAACATCAAACTATCGTCGGCAAATAGTCTAGTAGAAGAGTTAGGTGTTGACAGAGGAAGGTCATTAATATAAAGAAGGAAAAGAAGAGTACAAAGGAGTACAAAGGAAATCAAGCAACAACAGGTCTAGTGACCCTTCTAGGCTGCTTGTCCTCCAAAACACTGAGGATCAAGTGTCGAAACAGTGGTTTAGAGTGGGTAAGGGAACATTGGAAAGGGAACTAATGTCCGTGGCAGGATTAGGAAGTTAGTAGGGGACAGATGGGTTAGTAACTGAGGGGAGGATAAAATAAAGTTATTCATTTACAAATGCAGTCAGTCGCGGGTTTGATGCGAGATATTTGTCTAGGCGGAGTTTAAATGAATCAACGGTGCTGCAGTCTATAACGTCTCAGGGAAGCCCATTCCACAAGTTGACAACTCGATTGAAGAAGAAATTCTTAGATTCGTGTGAGTTAATAGATTTACCAATAATTTTGCAACCGTTTCCCCGTGAGTAATTAGATTGGTCAATAGTGAAGTACTTACTACAGTTCATATTGTCGATGCCTTTGATGATTTTGAACACTTGAATTAAGAGGGCCAAGAACGGTGGCTTGTGGGACACCAGAAGAAACAGTGACAGAGCCTGAGGAAGAGTCGTCAAGGAGTACTCGTTGAGTCCGTTTTGTAAGGAAATTAGTGATTCAGTGAAGAGTAGCTCCAGTTATACCGTAAAAAACTAATTTATGCTGAAGTCTTTTGTGGAGGACTTTGTCAAAGGCTTTGACGAAATCGAGGACAATAGCGTAAACCTGTTTAATGTCTCGTCGATCCAGTTGTTTAGTTAAGTCATGATATGTGGCAATGAGTTGTGATTCGCATGATCTTTTGGGCCAAAATCCATATTGTGTATCAGTAAGGATGTTGTTTGCGTTAAGATGATTCATAATGTGTTTATGTATAATGTGTTCTAAAATTTTGCATGGGATGGATGTGAGTGAGATGGGTCTATAAATCTTTGGGTCAATCCTGTCACCTGTCTTGAAAAGGGGAGTGATGTTCGCACAAAGCCAGTCAGGTGGAAGGATGCCTGTGTGAAGTGACTGGGTGAAGATACTCTGCAGGATGGGGGCAAGGATTGAGGCACAATTTTTAAGGATGATGACAGGGATGTTGTCAGGACCAGTGGCTTTGTTTGTGTCAAGTGTCTCTAGTAGTTGCTGTATACCGTTAGTCGTTATGTCTAGGTGGGGTATGGGTGGGTAGGGGTTTTCTGGCATGTTAGGTATTTGGTTGTTTTCTTGTGTAAATACTGATTGGAAATGAGTGTTGAGTATCTGTGCTTTCTGTTCTGGAGTCGTTTGTAGAGTGTCGTTGTTGTCTTTTAACCCTTAAAAAGCGGCTCACCACTTAAGTCGAGTTAAATAAAGCTGGACTATGTGGCGGCGCTCGACATAGGTCGAGTGGCAATTTCAGCACGTAATGTGGCTGAGAGAGAGAGACAAGTGGTGGCAGGAGACTAGCGAGCGTATGACTGCTCCAGACCACCGCGGCGAACCTACTGACACAAATCTCAGCTCCCTCCTCCCTCTCTCACTCGCTACATACTCAATTATGTACCGAAAGTACCGAATTACCTGCTTTTTGCACTCGCGTTGCACGGTTATTGCAAGAAAACTATCCATCATACAAGGATCGTTATGGTGTCATTCGAAAGCTCTGTTTATGCCCTTTCAGGGATAGATACTTGTTTTACGTTCTGGGTCTTATTTAGGCATGAAGATGATCACGTAAACAGCCCTATTTTGGCTAAAAACACCCCGCTGGGCGGTACACATAAATAAACCGCATAGGCCGCTCGTAAGGTGTTAACACCTTATTGGCGGGCTAGGCGGTCTATTTGACCGTACCGCACAGCGTTTTTTTTTACCCTAAATAGGGTTGTTGCGTGATAATTTTCATGCCTAAATAAGAGCCAGAGCGTAAAACAAGTATCTATCCCTGAAAGGGCGTAAACAGAGCTTTCCAATGACACCCGAACCATCCTTGTATGACCACTGGTTCTCTTGCAACGATTGTGCAACACGAGTGCAAAAACCCTATAATTAAGTAATTTCCTTACATAATTCCCTGTGTAGCGAGTGAGAGAGGGGGGAAGAAGGTGGGATACAGTTCAGTTGGTCCACGGTGGTCATGCGGAGCGGTCGTAGGGTTACTATGCTCGTCCCACCGCTCAGCTCTCTCTCTCCGCAACATTACGTGCTGAAAATGGCGGTCGACAGATGTCGTGCACCGCCACATAGTCCAAATTTATTTCACTAGACATATGTCGTGCGCCGCCAATAAGGGGTTAAGTGATGTGATGGTGGTGGTATCCTGCCTGCGCGACTTGAAAAATTTGAAGAAATGTTTGGTGTTGTTTCTGATGTTCTCTGCGAGATAAGAAGCTATGTGTTTGCGTTCCGCTTTTTTTACGTTTTTGCATATGTTTTTTGGTGTGATGTATACGCGGTCCAGTTGTCAGGTGTGTTGTGTGTCTGCGCGCGTTTATAAAGTCTTTGTTTTTTGCGATGTTGTCTGCGTAGATCCCTGGTGAACCATGGAAGAGTATATCTACTTGATGGGTTTTTTTGTGGTATGTATTTGTGCATGGCTGTATGGATGGTGTGTTGCAAGTTATTCCAGTTTGTTAAGAGGGGTCTTGTGTGTGGGTCTGTTATAAAAAAGTCATTTTTGAATTTAGTTAAGTCTTGTTTGATCGCGTCTAAGTCAGCTCTGGAGTAGATAAAGATAGGTCTTGGTCGCTGTTTTTGTCTAGTTGGTCGGAGATCAGCGTCAACAAGTACAATGTCATGGTCGCTCAGTCCTGGAACAACTTGTGTGTTTGTTATGTGAAGAATATTGTTAGTGAGAAATAGGTCTTAGGTGTGAGATGTGGTAGAAGGCCGCCGTCGCCACCGGGGCGAGTTGAGGTTTGTGTTCGTGTTGGCTTGAGTACTGTTTGTGAAGGTGAGAATGTATTGATGGTGTCTATGAAGGTGTCGTGTAGTTGGCATCTGTTAGTGTGGGGAATGATAGGATCAGGAGGATCAATGGGGGAGACGGCTGTCCAGTCAATGTCAGGGAGGTTAAAATCGCCTGAGATCCATATGTGCTTGTCTGCATTGACACGTGCTAGGGATGTGTGAAGGTTGTGTAAGTAATCAGTGTTGGAGGAAGGTGGTCTGTAGAAAGCAGCGAGAAGGAGTTATTTACAGTTGGAAAGTTGGAGTTGGGTCCAGACGATTTCACAGTCTGTGTCGAGGTCCGGTCTGTGTTTAACTGTGAGGCCAGGTTTGGTGGCAATCAGTACACCACCACCTTTCCCGGCCTCCGGCAATCGGTCTTTACGTATTACTGTCATGTTAAAGGGAGGGGGGAATATTTCTGTTCGAGCCAATGTCCGGCGTCAACCATGTCTCTGTCCCTATTATGATGTCAGGGTTATAGGTGGTGATGGTATGCTGTAGTTGGGGTATTTTTGATTGGATCTATCTATCTATCTATTGCCTGATGCCGTGATCCCCGAAGGTGTGGCCACGAACGAACCGCCCCCATGCACCTCTGTCCCCAGTCACCGCCTTCGTTCATGTACTTCCTCACTCCATCCTTCCACCTCTCATTCGGTCTACCTCTCCCTCTCTGTCCCTCCTCCTCGCTCTCGTACACCCTCTTAGTCATTCTCTCGCTTTCCATACGTTCCATATGGCCGAACCATCTCAAGTTGTTCCTTTTCACACTTTCCAGCACATCTACCTCCACACCACACCTCCTTCTTACTTCCTCATTAGTCTGTCTATCCCTCCATGATTGGATGCTGCGAAAATTAATATTAACCCATGGGATCCGGGAGGCCTCATATGAGGCAAAACGTATTTTGGTTAGGAGTCCGGAAGGCTTCATATGAGGCAAAATCAAAATCAAAGGGTTTAAATCGTGCGGGCGGATTTTTGTTTATGCGTGGGCTACCGCAGCGCCACCAAGCACAAACTAACATGCAGCATCAGTTCTCGTCACGCACCCAACATGGATGGAGCTAATCCAAAAAAAAATCGCTGTGTCCGAATCGCCGCCCGCCGTCGCGTACCGTACGCCTAACAAAAGCAAGGCTAAAACGACCAAGAAAACAGTGCTTAGTCCCAATGGTGTTGCACACACTCTGCAAGACCTAAGTGAATATAGTGAATTGAGTGTATATAGTGAACCGAGTGAACTTGGGAGTGACTTTGACGAAGAACAAGTGGTTAGTGGAGATGAGGGTGAAGTGGCTGATGGATTAGAGTTTCTGGGCTTTATTAGTACCGATTAGGACGATAATGACGATGATAATGACGATGGTGAATGCGGTGCTCGGGAATATAGTGAACTGAGTGATCTTGGGAGTGACTTTGACGATGAAGAAGTGGTTAGTGAAGATGCGGTACCGTACGCTCGCCTAGCCTAGCGTAGCTTAGCCTAGCCTAGCGTAGCCTAGCCTAGTAAGTGAAAGTGACACACAAATGTATAACAAGTAATAATAACTCAATAATAACAGTGAGTGACAATAATTCATAACAAGAAGAGTAATAAGAGTGAAAGTGACACAATAATATCCAATAACAGTGAAAGTGCCGAAAATGTTATAAAAAGTTTCACATAACTCAATAATGGTTGTAAAAGAAATAAATGACACAATAACTATGACATTATAACCATAGAAACATAATATAGTCTACCTGTACCAAAGCCACCGAAGCAACGAGTGACTTAGTGCGTGCTAGCCAGGGCCTCGGCGAAGCATTCGGACACGGGCGAAAATATGCGGGAAATTACCTCCATTCCCATCATCATATCTCGGCAACCACTTGTCGTAGCGATGTCAACTCAACGCCAGTTTACAGACGGAGGTTGCTTCTACACTATGCAAGTTAGTTGACTGCTCTAGGTGGTCTCAATCAGTAGATATCAAATTATGAAGATAGCCATTTTTCAGGAATACCCCCGGACACGACGATCGCCTCATATGAAGGCCCCCGGATCCGGAGGGTTAAGGAGGCGGAGGGTTGTTGGACTATGATGAGGAATATCAGATATGGAGTCAAGTGAGTTGGGAGAAGATATGGAGGAACAGTCTAGGGTAGAGTCGGATGGTATGGAGGTGGAGGTGGAAGATAAGGAGGAATGAGACCTAGGGGGGGTAATGATAGGAGATATGGGGTGAGAGTTTAGGAAGGAGGAGGAAGGGGTGGATGGATGGGAATGGATATAAGTGGAAGGTGAGGATTCTAAGGAAGAAGGAACTGGTAGTGTGGGGCACATTGATAAGGAAGGAAATGGATGGTTTGAGGGTGGTGGTGATTGGTGTGAATGGTTTAGAGCAGGTGAGTAGTGATTATGTGAAGGATTTTGGTTGGAATGGGGTGTATTTATTATTGAGGATGAGTTGCGAGAGGTCGATGAGTCCCCGGAACACTGGGAGAACATCTGGGGACTCGGTATTATGCTAATAGTTAGTGGTGGAGAGCTGTGAGATGGAGTATGTTTGACTGGTGTTGAGTGTTTAGGGTTCAAGAGAGAGGTGTGTTGTTTAGGAGGATTGTTCGTGTTATGTTCATTTAGAGTGTCGAAGGAGTTGTATAATGGGATGGGAGAAGATGAGAAGAAAGAACTAGAGAAATTAGGCATGCCGCAACTGTCGCAGATCCACGAGACGCTATTGTCAACTAATCCAGCATAAACCTGTGTGAAAGATCTGAGACAGCTGACATGATACCAGCCTTCATGTTCGGACCAATCACCTAAGGGTTCACACTGAATGGTCCTCTGTCCCCATTTAACCGCTTTTCTACAAATATAACATGGGCATTTGGGACAGTAGGGTCCAGGGTTGACCATAGCGCCTGTGTGTCCACACAGTAGCAACAGTAGTAGGATGGTGTGTTTATGATGTGTGTTTGTATTGTTGTGGAGTGGTTTGGAGCACTGGGTTACAGAAAGGGCTAGTGTTGTTGTGTCATTGTATGTGCTTGGTGGTGTTTGAGCTAGTTTATGTGTAACTGAATGTAGTGTCAAAGCAAGGAGTGTAATTGTAATAATATGTGAGGTAATGTGTGAGGCTAAGAAATGTGTTAGATGTAAAGACTTTACCTTATGTGAGGGTGAATATTTCCGGTGTTTGCGTGTTCTCTGCTATACTCGAACTGTGTTATTGTGGCCTGTCATGGTAGTTTGGGGCAGTTCCAGTCAGGATTAAAAAAATACATTAAACGAGTATATTTTAAAAAAATTGCTAGCGTTGCTTAAGTCAAATGATAAAAGGTCTAATTCTAAATTGTAAAAAAAGATTACAATGCGTCAAGTTAAAAAAGCTAATGTTAATGTTTGGTTAAAAACCACTCAGCTGGACAAGGGGGCGGGGCTAGGCAGGGCGGGAAAACGAGAGGGAGCAGCTGCGTCCACACTGTCTGGCAGTTGGCACACAATACCAGTAGTGCTGCTGATAGTAATGGTGATAGTGACTAGAAGTGATGATGGTGACCCATCGCAGAGTTGGCTATGCCGTTTCGATTTTGAGCAAAACGGCACATGTACTTCATATAAATATAATAGAAAAAGGTACACCAGCGCAGAAACGGTTTACATTATATACGTTACATTATTTTGTTATGAGGTTTATAGCTATGCATTATAGTTATTGTTGTTGTTGTTGTTCCCCAAGCTGCCTGGCCGAACAGCCCCAAGGCCCCGAGCAAGGCCAAGGCCATAACCGAGCGCCCCCACAGAACCCTCCCCGCCGACCACAATAAAGCCTGGGTGACCGAAGCCACTCCATGGCGGGGAGCAGAGGAGGGTGCGGAAATGCCCGGGAAACCAAAGCCCCACCCAGGGCCCTGTGTCCCTCAGCAATTATGAAGAGAAAGTTGAGGGGCAAGGGAAAAATGTGACGCTTTGGCTTCCAATCTTGGTAGATTGGGAGGTCAATCCACGTTAGAGACGCCGTCACTTGAGATCTAGAAAATATATAAGTAAAAGGAACAGTCAGAGTAAGCTATGGATATGGCAGAGATTGCTCAGTTCTCACTCTGATAGACCAGCCCATCACCATTATAGTTATACATATAGCTAATTGTATGAAAAAAGAATAAAACAACAATAAACTTCCTAGGCCTAATAGTTCTTGTTTCTATGAATATTTATATATATGCATCCTTCAAATGCGAGTAACACTCTAACAGTTTCAAAATTCAAATTGTTTACACAATTCAATATTATTTCGATACACTAACTATTTATATGAAAAAAAATCACCTGAATAATGGAAAACAATCTCATTATGTATTATATATACTCTTACCACTCACAGGAGGGTGCCAAGACTCACAAATCAGCCATGTTTAAAGGGCGTGTGGACCTTACTTCCTCGTCTGACTGTGAACACACACTGACCACTTGCTCAAGTATTGATGTTTTTGCAGTGTGACGTATTGTCAGTCAGTGTTGCCAATAGCTTGCCTATTTCTTCACATTGATTGCTATTTGTAGCGAACATTTCACGCGGATCAAGTTGTTTGTTTTTTTGTCATCAAAATTCTTAAGATTTGCGCTGGCTTGGGAATGCAATTAACATGGTTCTTGGTTTTGCTCCTCAAGGGGTTTGCGGCCGGCAAACCAGTGCTTGGCATTGTCTCAAAATTGGGTGACATGTAGCACAATATACCACCACCTTCTCCCCTTCCATCTACTTCTTCCCCTTCACTCTCTTTCCTTCCCTACCTCTACTACACCCCCATCCCCTTATCTAAAATAGCTTCCCCAACCTCTAATAAGCCCCCATCAATCTACAACCACCCTTTCCTCAAATCCACTGTATGAACCGGGAATGTGAGGGTGCGAGTGTCAGTGTGTGCCTAGACGTGGGTGAGAGAGGATGTCACCCGCTTGGTAGTCCAGCTCCCTCCATTGCCCACCATTAACAGGGCTGTTTATGGGAATATATGTTTATTACACCTAATTTCTGGGTAAGCATTCTTCACATGTGCCTTTTACTTGGAGTCCATATACATGTGCTACAATAATATTGCTTTCTACTGTAGATAAAAAGAATAATTTGAGAATCTTGCTCTCCCGACCATCACCATTTCCGTGCTCACTCGTTATCGACACACGCCAACCATACAACTTCAAACCCCAACCTTGTCTTAACCACATTGGTTTGGATGGAAATATAAATATGGTTGGATGTGGGAATGGATTTCGAAGACTTTGACTAACTTTTCAACCTATTTTGCAAGATTTAATTTGTTCTCATACTTAGGGAGTATACCACTCCCACCGGCCTCACGCAGTCCTTAGGTTAAGATATACTGGTGCATGTTTAACTCGTAAACTGCGAATCTATGGATGTTCAAACCCTCCCGTCAAGCGAAGGTATCATGTTGTATTCTGACTAAAATCATCATAGTACCATATATATAATTATTACTTATCCATCTGCACCTATTTTGCTTTTAATATGAACATATGAATATTTAAGAGCAATAACACAAGTAGGAACAGCATTTGGGGGGTGAAAAAGACGTATCATTGCCGCCCGGTCATATCATGAGGCGAGAGCTGGGGCGGCATATATGCTCCCTCTTCGAGGTGTAGAGCGACACTGAGGCCTTGCACTAGAAGTCTCTCTGTTGCAAGGATCTCTAGCTGCCTCGCCCGTGTTAAAGAGACCGCGTGACGGAAATTCGCGCCAAAAATTACCCGATAAAAGGGGCAATAAGAGGAAAAATAGCTGATAATTGAGGAGGAGGGGAAAGGGGGGGGGGGACACATATGTAGGAGTGGTAGCAAGTAATGGAGTCCTAATCACAGATAACTGTGTTTTGTGTGCCACTGGGATATTTAAAAAAAAAAAATTATGCTCTGGATCTATTGAGGATGGTCGCAGTGCACCAGAAAAACCTCTATTGAGAACGGTCACTGTTTATGGGTTAAAGTAGCATTGCTTGTAACATAGCCAATTAATGCTACACAGTAAATGGGTGATATTACTTGTTAGAGGTTAAGGTATATTCATGTAGTTTTATATGAAGTTCATATAAAACTTCGTTCGTTCAGTCACGATCCCTAATTTCTTTACCCCCTTGGCTCGAGGTGAGTCGAAGCCAGGATTAAAGAAGCATTAGGCAAGCGGACACAGCCCCTTCATGATGAGACCCCAACTTACCTGAACCACAACTCATGAGCACAGTTATGAAGCAGTATTAAATCCAATGTAATAACATGTTACGTTATTAGTATTTAATTGACAATGTTATAAATGTATTTCAAGCATACCACAGAAAACACCATGTTTTCTTACTATTGTATTAAGTATTGCAATTATTCACCCAAGAAGCGCGACAGGCCTTCAGGAAGTGTCTGTTAGGCGAATGCGATAGACCTTCTGGAAGAGAACCCATGACAAAACAAAATATATATACTGTATATATAAATACCCCAGTATCTGTGTAATGGAAGAAATATGTGATTAGGTGGTATACCTGTTCACCAACAGCCCTTGCCTTCACCTAACATGCGTCTTACCCCTCCCTCCCCTTGAACTTTTCAAGTTCATATGGAAGGGAAATTAACATGGCCCAGGAGGGGTGGGTTTCCTGGTGGAAGAGAGGTGTTCAGATTGTATGATAGAAGTAACATGGTTTAATGATAGTGATTTTACTAAGACTGAAAGTTGGGGCAAGAGTTATAGATGTTGTATCAGCATATGCCAATTAGACTTAGGTAGAGTTGTCAAAGAGCAGTTCTGGAATGAATTACTAGTGGTGGTTGCCAGATGGAAGGAAGAGGAGGTTGTAATTGTAAGAGGAGTCGGGCATATGATAAAGGATATTATGGCATGCACGTAGGACAGGGATATGGCCGAAGGAACCTGGAAGGTGAATACATACTGGAGCACTGGCTGCCACGGGAATGGTGGTGTGTAACACCATGTTCAGGAAGAGGAAGACCCATCTAATAATTAATCAAGTTGCTCAAGTAGTCAGATAGACTACTTCCTGATCAGCAAATCTGACAGGAAATGGGTTACAGATACTAAGATCATACCAGGTGAAGAATGCATCCCCTAACACGAGCTCCTAGTGCGTGATATGTGCCTAAGCAGAGTTCCTGTGAGAAATAAAGTACATTTGCCACAAAAGAAAGTATGGTTGCTAGAAAAAGAGGAGTAGAGAGACAGATTGTACAACAGTATGATGGAAATTGAAAGAAGTGTGGGTGCTAGGCCAGCTGATGTTGATAGCAAATTAAACTTTATAGAATGCAGCCTCTTTGATGCTACAGACAAAGTCTGTGGCAAAACAAAGGGGCCACCAAGACATAAGTTCCCCTGGTGGTGGAACAATGATGTCGAAGCTGCAGTCAGAGAGAAGAAAGCATGTATGGAAGGAAGGTGACAGCAAGGAAGAATACCTGTCCGCCTAACGTAATCCTAGAAAAGAGGTCTACAGGGCAAAGAAAACCATACACGGTAGTGTGATAGAACAATTTTGTAGCACAAATAGTACCAATGGGATATATAAATTAGCTAAGAATGTGAGGGACTGTAGCAACGACATCGTTGGTGTAAGATGCATAAATAATAACAGAGCCATGACTGTTTACTCAGAAAACAAAATTAAAGAGGCATGGAAGGAGTATTATGAAAGACTGCTAAATGTGAAGTTTGAATGGAACAGAAAACAGCTCAGCACTGCAGTCCCAGAAAAAGACCCCCGCCCCCCTACCTTTGATATACTAAGACGCCGTTAAAAGTGCTATAGATAGAATGAAATCCGAGAAAGCCACTGGGAACTCTGGCATTGTCACTTAGGTGCTAAAGGCAGCTGGAGATATTGGGGTAACATTGGTTACAGAGCTGATTAATGCTTTCATAAAGGAGGAAAACATTCCTGATGCATGTCAGAAAAGTGTGATAGTAAATATATACAAAGGCAAGGGTGATTCCTTAGACAGGGGAAATTATCTATCTATCTATCTATCTATCTATATGCTCAGGCCCTATCCCCATTTTGGGGGTAGCCGACTCAAGACAGAGCAAGAACAGGGAAAACACAAAAACAACATAAAACAAAAAATAAACACAGATAAAAAACACAAACTCTCACACATCCAGGTCACCCAGGAGAAGACCCAGAGACCAGGGTTACCCAGGTCGCTCCAGCACTCCCCCGGCCCCTGACCACCCGGAGAGGTTCCGATCTCGGCAGGCAGACATGCAGCGGAGCCAAAGCCACAAGCCCTCCCACCACACTTCCAGGCACACCCTTCATATTAATCGTCTCCCCGGGCCAGGCGCCTGATGGACTATTATCTAGTCGAACTTGCGCCCGACCCCTTACTCCAAATGACCACGTGTTCACTCAACTATTCACAAGCATTCTCCATTCACTCCTGTCCACCACCACTTCCCCTGCCTGATCTATAGTCATTCCTCTATCATCCAAAGACTTTCTTACACAGTCTCTCCATCTCAATGGGGGTCTTCCTGCCCTTCTATCTCCCCTTGTACCTGACTCACATATTCTCTTTGTAAGCCTTTCATCTCCCATTCGTTCAACATGACCATACCAGCTCAGCACCCTTCTGTCCACTCTGGCTGACAAATGTTCCTGCTGCCCCACTCTCCTACATATCTCTTCATTCCTCAATCTGTCTCTACGAGTAACTCCACACATACTCCTCAAGCAGCTCATCTCCATCACATCCAGCCCTCTTTTCTCCTTTTTCTTCAGAGCCCATGTCTCAGCCCCATACATCACTGTTGGCACAACAATTAGGGGAAATTATAGGGGTTTCAAAATGCTCGACCAAGTCATGAAAGTCGGCGAAAGGGTCTTTGAATGCATAATCAGGAGAAGTGTTAACATCAGCGACATGCAGCTTGGATTCATGCCGGGACGTGGCACAACTGATGCTACCTTCATTCTTAGCCAACTGTAAGAGAGGTTCTTAAAGAAAAACAGGGAGTTATACTTATTTTTTTGTAGATCTGGAGAAGGTCTTTGACTGGGTGCCAAGGAAAGAAATGCAGAGGGCTATGAGAAAAGTCGGAGTAGAAGAGTGGTTGGTGTCTGCGATAATGAGAATGTATGAGGGGTCATGTGCAGCAGCAAAAATGAGTGGGGTTCTGAGCAAAAAGTTGCCTGTGAAAGTTGAAGCTCACCAATTAGGAGTATCAGTGATGTGATGCGCATGAGCCGACTTGGTTGGTTTGGACATGTGGAGAGAATGGATGATAAGTGTTGGGTGAAGAAATGCCAAACTGTGAACGTGGGGGGAGCTGTGCGTGGGGGTACACCTAGAAAGAATTGAGATCAGGTACTCTGGTCTGATCTCAAGATACTGAACTTGACAACAGAGGCAGCCCTTGTCAATTTCGCCTGGAAATCCACTATTTAGGACGTAAGACTGTAACCATTTTCTCTGTGGACAAAACGGTCTTTAAAATTGTATGTATGTATGTATGTACTTCACCCCTCCTCAATTATCCTAATATTTCCGTTTTTATTTCCCCTATTTCTTTTTCCCGCAGGTAATATGTCAAGTTATCACTCTTCCTCCCTCTCTCCACCCTTTCATATACTTTAACTTGCGCGAGAGGTAGCCGTTTCAGCCTATTGTCTCGCAAGACGTTAGAGAGGGAAGGTTTATGTCGCCCGCTTTGTCACATGCCTCAACCCTCCCCCGTCACAAATATATAATGTTTGACTGGATATTTGCTGTTTACACCTATTTTCTGGTGTTCAATGTTCACATGTTCATCATATAGGGGAGGTGTGGTGGAGTGGTCTTGCCACTGGCCTGGTAATCCAAAGGTCCCGGGTTCAAATCCCAATGTATCAATGGGAAGATATTATTGGGATGGAATTTGCGCTGTACCTAGTATCAGTGCACTACCACAAGCCCACCGAAACGCCAATAAAATACCCTCATTGTTCCCTGATTAAATAGCACTGTATGAATATTCCCATATTCAAAATATGCTATAGGGGTGCAATGCCTGGTGAGTTATCTGTTCAACAGGTGGCGTTGTGTGTGTGTAAGTGTGAGAGTCAGAGTGTAGGGGGTAAGACAGTGAAGCACGGGAACGAGGTGGCTTCTGAGATGGGGTCGTTTCGGGCCCTGAGTGAGCACCGTGCCTCATGTGAAGGCAATATGGCAGGTGCTCGTTGTACTCTACGTGCTTCACATGTCTCACTCCCTAGACTGGAACAAGACCTCACGGGCTTCACTGTTCATTGTAAAGCGGTGAATGTTAAGGCTCTCAGCCTATGCCCGAGAGGAAGTAAGTTGGAATATAGAAAAAAACAAAAAAAAACAAAAAAAATATATAAGTATAATACAGGGTGGGCCACAAAAGGTGGAACCCACGGTTGATGAATCGGTGACCATGTATAATTTTGTTCTTCTTGTTCAGATCTAGACAAAGGAGACCATAACAATTGGAAATCAATTGAGAAATGTCTTGGACAACTGAGCAAAAAACATTCTGTGTCACTACCTATTTAGAGACAAAATCGTTCAAAACGGTGCCAGCAAAATACCGCAGGAAATATAACTTCAACAACTATCCACAGAAGAGCCAAATGTTTCGGTGGGTGAACAAGTTTAAAGCCAAGGGAACAGTAAACAGCCTCAACAAGAGTGTCAGAACTCATAATGGCGCAAAGGTGACTGCGAGAACTCCAGAAAATGTCCATGCCGTGAGAGATTCGGTTGGATGGAGTCCAAAGAAATCCACTCGAAGGCGCAGCCAAGAGCTGGGAATTTCCCGTTCCACTTTGTGAAGAATTTTGCTCAAGGACCTTCAGCTTTACCCATACAGAATCCAGATCAAACATCAACTCATAGCAGCTGACATGCGCAAACGTGTTGTGATGTGCCAGTGGTTCGACTAGAAGATTAGAGAGGACCCTGACTTTCTCGACAATGTTTGGTTTAGTGACGAGGCCCACTTTCTGCTTTCCGGCCATGTCAACAAGAAGAACAATGTGTTTTGGGGCACACAGTCCCCAGATGAAGTGCTTCAGAGGCCCTTGCACTCAGTCAAATGCACAGCCTGGGTGGCCATATCAAAGCACGGCATAATCGGGCCATTCTGGTTTGAGGACGACGACTACAAGGCAGTCATGGTCACAAAAGAACGCTACATTGTGGTGCTTAACAAGTTCTGGAGGGGTCTTGGAACTCGCTGTAGTGTGAACAGGGCTGAGCAATGGTTCCAACAGGATGGAGCAACTCCACATACAGCAAACATCACGATGGAGTGGCTGGACGAGAGATTCCCTGACCGACTGATCAGCAGGCGTCGCGAACCCGAGTGGGCCCCACATTCACCAGATTTGAACCCCCCACATTTTTTCCTGTGGGGGTTCTTGAAGGACCATGTCTACGAGAATTGTCCTCAATCCATAGATGAATTGAAGCAGGCCATCACCACCAAGATAAAAGCCATCAAGAAGGAAGAGTGCGTCAGAGTGATAAACAACTTCGCTCTCCGGATCCAGGAGTCCCTGAGACGAGACGGAGGTTATTTGGAGCATGTGTTGAAATACATTCACCTCTTGTGGCAGAGACTTCACCCTTGACTTTTTGTATTGTTATTGTGTCACCTTTCAGGTAATATGGTCATTTTTAGTGTACCTTGTCTCATTAATAAATTATTGTTAAGTGAATGGGTTCCACCTTTTGTAGCCCACCCTGTATATGCCCTTGGAGCAGTAATAATGCTTTATCAAGTAAATCTAACATATTCTGTCAGAATCAAAGAATTATTTTTCACATACATGGCACATTAAAAATCGTAAATTATATACTTGTCAGGTTATTATTATTAGGGGAGGTGTGGCGGAGTGGTCTTGCCACTGGACTGGTAATCCAATGGACCCGGGTTCGAATCCCAATATGTCAATGGGAAGATATTATTGGGATGGAATTTGTGCTGTACCTAGAGTATCAGTGCATTACCACAGCACACCGAAATACCCCCCCCAAAAAAAACTCATTGTTCCCTGATTAAAATAACATTGTATGAATATTCACATATTCAATAATATGCTACAGGGGGGCAATGCCTAGTGAGTTAATTACTCAATAGGTGGCGTTCTGAGAGTGAGGGTCTGAGTGTGGGGGATGAGACTGTGAAGCGCTGAGGCGAGGCGGCTTCAGAGATGGAGTTGCTTCGAGCCGTGAAGCTTCGCATGTTTCACTCCCTAGACTGGAGCAAGACTTCACGGGCCTCACCGTGTTCAGCGGTAGAGTGTAAAGGCTATCAGCCTATGCCCGAGAGGGAGTAGTTGGAATATAGAAAAAAAGAAAACAAATATTTGAGGTATTATCACTTTGAAAGTTGATGGTGAAGACTCATTTATATTAGTCATTAGTAGCTGTATCATGAGGATAAAATGCGACGAGGAGACACGTGGAAGCAAAATGGAAAAGTAAAAGATAGCAAGAGAGAAACCAGAATAGGCACAATACAACAGCGATCTAAGTCCCCTCCTCCCCCAGACCCCTCTAACACCAAAACAGCCATCACAGAGTGCACTCACTCATTAACCCGGGAAAGGATAGGGTCATCATACGAGGTTTGGTGGGAGAAGGCGATGGTCCTCTTAAAAGCTAAGGCATAAAAAAAAAAAAAAAAAAAAACACACTGGCACTCAAAACAAAGCAATATGAGATTAAGTGAAATAATTCCCCTCCATATCTCCTATCACTCCTCCGCATGTTTCTCCCCTCCCCCCTCCTTTTTCCCCTCTTCTCCTTTCCTCAACGATCTGGTATTTTCCCAATTATTCCCGACATTTATTGAGTATTTGCACGTGAGGACGGCTGGGAGAGAGGGGAGAGGATGGGGAGTCTTTCTCTGACCCTCTAGCCAGTCTGAGACACTCCTAGTCTCTCAGTAGCATACGAGAGGGAGGAGGTATGTCTCTCGCCGGTCCGGCTCAGATTACGACCGGGGGGTTAAAATATACGTTTTTCATTAGTCAATTGCTCTTATCACTTCTTTTATTGCTTTTCAATGTTCATATGTTCATATTAAAAGTAAAATAGGCACATATGGAGAAGTAATAATGATATATATGGTAAATATGACAATTTTCGTCAGAAAATAAGCAACTACCTTCGCATGGCAGGCACTTTGAACTACCATGGCTTTGCCGTTCTTGGGTTAAAGGGCTTCACACCTTGCCCTTAATGATATCCAATACCTGGCCGCCCTTCTTCCATCCAAGATAACTTCCAGTGACAACTTAACCGTCGGTGTGACCATTCCAGCTAAAATCACTGGAAGTCAGGTTGGGGTGGAGAGTAGTATTGACTACTATATGCCACTGAAAGATCTGTGCATTGGCCAAACTGTTCCTCTACCTCCCTCTGTCGTGTACCAGGATTGTGCTTGCCACAATTAATATAAAGTAGGCGGAGTACCACATCCAGGTTTAGTCCCTAGTATATTAAAGGCCTACTTTTAAAGGGAAATTTACCCAGGAATCGTGTTAATCACCTTGACCACTATACAATAGTTGTTGAGCTTTGGCCGACATAAATTGTTGTTTATGGAATAAATACTGTTCTATTTCAGTACTCCCACGCAATGTCTGGAAAGATGAAAGGATAGATCCGGTTGTTTATACAGGGACAGATTTATAGGTATTGGATTGCGTGTGCATTTGCCATTATGATCCCCTATAAATCATCTTTGGTGAATTTTCCTCCCAACTCAATAAAGCAGCTCACTACATGTGTACCTACCGGGACCCGTAGGCCAGCCACCACCCAAGGACTTCCACCTGACTGACGCCACCACACCAAGGAGCCAGGGCATCATGGGCATGTCCAGCCACCAGCCAGACATTGATGAAAGATCCAAGACCAAGAAGAAAGTGTTAGCTTGTTTGAGACTGTGTTCCAGACCTCCCTTCTAACTTGACAGGCCTCGCTTGATGAGGATACAAAACACATAATACTATCCTAGTATCCTGTTTAATATGTTGTATACTTTTCCCCTCATGGTAATTCCGTTTGTAATATAATTCAGACCTAGACTAGACACACCCAGTGATACACATAAAATCAAATAATCCAAGTGACACTCCTCTTTATTTTTAATGACTCCTATCATAGACATTCTCTCTGGAGACAGAGTGAGATTAACTTGTGTATGCGCGACCGATACTACAGAAGACTCCGCGTTCGAGAGTGCTTCTTTTTATGTTATTATTTGTGTATAATTGTAACTATTGTGTTCAAATTTAATACTGTATGTTTGATTAATATTTTGCTATTAAGAAGAATTCACCATTTATGTATGCTGTGCTTTCAAACCATTTTCGTGCATATTAGCTAATATGACTCGAAACCACATTGTTTTTCATGTTAATAAACTATTGCTTAAATGTTACCCTGTGTTGTACTATACTGTAGGTAGCGCCAACAAACTTGACAATAATCTTTTCCCTTAACGTCTTATAACTTGAAATGAATGAAAGCAATAGAGCTGACGTTTCTATCATTTGGGAAGAATCCACCAGGAAATTGGCGTGGATATTTACAGCCAGTTTGCTTTAGGCTCCTCTGAGTTACATAGAGGTCAGGGATAAACATTATTGTCGAGTTCGTTGGCGCTACCTATTGTCCTGTTGCATACCTATAATTGTACGTTGGCGCTACCTATAGTCCTGTTGCATACCTATAATTGTACGTTGGCGCTACCTATAGTCCTGTTGCATACCTATAATTGTACGTTGGCGCTACCTATAGTCCTGTTGCATACCTATAATTGTACGTTGGCGCTACCTATAGTCCTGTTGCATACCTATAATTGTACGTTGGCGCTACCTATAGTCCTGTTGCATGCCTATAATTGTACGTTGGCGCTACCTATAGTCCTGTTGCATACCTATAATTGTATGTTGGCGCTACCTATAGTCCTGTTGCATACCTATAATTGTACGTTGGCGCTACCTATAGTCCTGTTGCATACCTATAATTGTACGTTGGCGCTACCT